>CM052097.1:24492777-24549257 GCA_028453745.1 Agapostemon virescens | reverse complement strand
GAGATCGAAGCAACGGGCCACGCGGCCTCGGGACGCCCCGCTGGATATGCCGCGAAAGCGTTTTCCGTCGTTGCGCGGCTACGGACTCGACGCGCGATCGCGTCCGCTCCCGAGCGGAACACCGATGCCGTCGTAACCGAGAAAACGGGGAACGGAAACGTTGCGGCGTCTGTCGCGATAGTCCCGCCGATGCCCGACTTCCGGGGAATATTTCTAACTATCCGTCGCGCCTGTCGCGGCTACCGTCTTCATTTTTACGGCGAGTTTCTTCCGCATCTCCCACCCCCGCTCTCGTCGCGTCTTTCCCTCGAACGCGAAGCGCGCTCGATCGGACGAACGTCGGCTAACGATCGATTACGATGCTCGTGTTTCGGAATAAAAAAGAAGCGAGTGGGGGAAGTTCTTTATCCACTCCCGCGTTCTCCGTCGTAGGAAGTACCGTCTCGGAATATTGCCGTCGCGAACTTTCCGCGCCCCCGAACTCGCTCGAGTTCCTCGATCCGTGTCCGCGCGCCCCTATCGCTTCTTTATTAATAACTTTCCTTGCTAAATACCCGACGACGAACGTTAGTCGACGCCGAACACGGTTTGCCGGTCTACCATCCAAAGTAGAATGCAATATTCATCGTCCTGCACCGGTCGAATTTTTGTTGAACCGGCGCTTTCGGCGCCAGTCGATCTCACCCCGGAGGAAAGTTCAACATTATTATCCGTGGGGCGAGTAGACCAAGGATGATGCAGGTACCTATATCTACGGATAGCTTGCAGGCAAAGCGTTTTCATTAGAGAGGGGACCAAGAGAGAGGGAGAGAGATCGGAACCGAGGTTAGGAAGGGGAGGGAATCTGCGTTAGAGATTAGGGGAGGAACTGCTATGGCGCTGTAGATATGCCTAGAGGAGACTATTAGGTTTGACATCGAGTAAGGAATTCGGAGGAGAAGATCGGAGAACGGATGAAAAATGGGGACCGAAGGAGAGAGTATCGAGGGAAAGATCGAGGCGGGACGAGGAAGAGACAGGAAGAAGGGGTGTTGCTTCGAGCGAGCAAAGGGACGAGTAAGGGCCCAACGAGCGCGCCGAACGAACGGCGGCGAAGAGGAGCACGAGGGAGAAACGCGAGGTGGACGAGGAAGGACGACGAGACGTGCCAGTTCCAGGAAAAGAGCCCCAGCAGCTCCTCTTCCCGGAATTCCGTCTGGCCGAGGTCCGAAGAGTCGTCTCGCGCGTTTCCGCGTATTCCGCGTACAGCTGAGCTACCCTCCAGTTCCTGGAATGCGCCGCGACCTCGCCGGCGCAAATTCGCGGAACCGTGGCTCGTGATCCAGGAAACTTACCGAATTTATTTGGAATAACGTCTGGATCGGTCTCGACGGTCTGCTGCGCGTTCTGCAGAGAATACTGTTGAGGCGGCAGCTCGCTCAGCTCGGCTGGTTTTTCGTGTCGCGGTTTCGACACTCTGTCCCGTCTTACGCGCACAGCTACCACCAGAACGATCAGCACCACGGTGACCAGGAAACCGACCGCCACTCCTATCAGCGGCGACAGCACGATCCCGTCGTCTTGCCCTTGAACACGCATAAATTGCAGGACGATTAGCGAGGCGGCGAACCAACGAGGTCGGCTCGCGGGTCGCGCGACGCTTAAACGACCGGCGTAATTAACAAATTCCGCTCGGTCGCGCAGTTTCAGTCAGCGCCCGAGCAAATTTACGAGGGCCTGGGGATTGACAAATGAACAATGGCAATTTATTTAAAATTATCACCGCCGGTAATTAAACGATGCACGGGACCTGTAATAATCGCGCCGGCGATCGGCTCTCCCCCGAATAAATCGTAATATGTCCGTGCATTATTAAACAGGTAATCGCGGGACCGTCCAAATGGCGCGATAATAATCATTATGAACCGGCCCGGCAAGCTTTTCGAGAGAGACGGTCGCGTTCGCGTGCCGCGGGTTCAAAATCGCCCGCAAGCATGAGCCAGGCCGCGTCGCGTCACGCCACGCCACGACGCGCGCCAAATCCCTGTCGAGCAATTAGGCGGCCGGATTTTCTTGCGGTTCCTCTTCTTGTCCGCTACTTTGCGGTTTCTTGTTGCTCGTCAGCCAAGAGATCGATGCTGAAACACGATGATTAAAAGTACACAAGCTCGAGCAACTTTCCCCGGAGAATTTTTATCGTGGTCATTCACCGGCAACGAACCGCGCGATCGAGGCTCCGTCGAACGATCCTACGCAGCCGTCGACGAATCGTTTGCACTTTTGTCAACGCGCGTTTGCTAAAAATTTTAAGGCGAGCAAGTTTCTCTTTGGCATTTCTTCGAAAGAACGTTGCTATACTTTATGTAAAACAGTCCCAATCCATGGTAAACAGCAACTCGCGAAAGTATTCGAATTTTCATCCTCGAGTTGTAAATTGTTCAACGTTTTCGCAGACGTTCGCTGTCGCGTATAGCATTTTCGAGGAACAACTCGTGTTCGGTTTCTCCCCTATCGCGTCGTTGAAACAAATCGAAATGGAACAAAGCGAACGACGAATCGTTGAACCAGAGACGAGCACAAACTCGTTCGCGTACGATTATGTTTTACAAATTTATCGCGGTCGAAATACAGGCAATTTCGAAGAAACCGAGCGATCGGTATTCGGTACCGCTGATCGATCGTAAACCGTAAAACAGATCCAACCAACGCGGACGTTGATCCGATATTCGCAATTTGAATAGGATTCGGTAAAAGATCGCGCAAATGCAAATTTGACGAAACTCGAATTTCGGAGCGTGTAACTACTCTAATTACCAGAGATCTTATCGTACCCTCTCAAAAGGGGACGTTCGAATCGCCGGCCGGGTACAGGATGTTCCTTTACAGGGGCAGTCGAATGCGAGGGGTTAATTAAATGCGTATAAAATGAAAGTTTCGTTAAGCCGGTCACGAAGGAATACGAATACGTATATGTTTGGCTTTGGGTACGTAAATATTTTAGCCCGGTAACAATTAAAGCCGAGGACTTCGTAACAAGATATTTAATTTAAGTCGGGTCTCCGGGGTGAATTTTTCTGAAATTCCCTTGGTACAGGTTAAATCCTTGCAAGATACATGCCCGGCGCACGAAAACACTGCAAACAATTCTGGAATATTTGTTTCCCCGGGGTGTTTCCTCTCTGCAGCGAGCAGAAATGAAAATAAAAGCCAAAATGGAAAATATGCTCGGGCGAAACGTGTAATTTTTAAGAGCAACGCAAAGACGCGTTACAACGGTGAGCTAGAAAGTTGCGTCTCGGTTAGCGTCGAGCGATCTGAAAACAATTTCCGCGTAGAACGAGTCGAGGCACACGGAAGTAGAACGCGTCTTCGATTTCTTTCAACCGCGTTCCCGAGAAGAGAATTTAAACAACTTTTTCGGAAACATTTGCGAGTGTTCGATTTCCCAGCTGCCGCGTCGCGTAAACATGGAGGAGAGGATTGGGTCCGACAATGCATATCGTTGAACTCGAACATTTTTGGGATACCCCGTAGCCTTTCGCGAATATCTCGGAGAGTATTAATTCAAGTCGAAACTGTGGGTAATCACAATAAATTATCTCGTGGATCGACAAAGAAATTGAGTATAGATGTATTATCAAGTAAGGTATTGAAAGTAATTAATACTATAATGTATAATATAATATTCTCTCGCAACGTACTGTCTTTCTCTCTCTTTCTCTCTCTCACTGCGTTTGCTCTTGTGGACACACGTCTTCGTTCTCTCGCATACCTTAACGGACTCCCCCGTTCTCTCGACGACTCGAGCGTTTCGCATTCAAACATAAACAACATCACATATAGTACGACATTCATACACCACGATTCTCATCTATATCGTTACGCCTTATCCTCGATACGCTTTGTGTCTAAAACCTAACCCACAGAAACGAACAACGATAACGACTCGATGCGAAAGGGGGGTTGCCAGCGGAGGGAGTCTTACCGCGATGCGAAAAATCGTCGACGAGTCGAGGACCATCGCGGCGGATGGGGATGCGCGCGGGGTTCGGCAACTATCTAGCTGATTTAGGGGAATACCGTCTGGGTCGTCGCGAAACGCGCCGCGTCGAATATATATCCCCGTTGTTCCAGCGGGAAGAGGCTCCGGGTGCAACTTTAACGAGAAACCGTCCCCGCTTTCGAAGAATATACGGTCGCGAGCGACGGTGACGGGCCCGCTCCGCTAAATCGCGGTAATTAATCGGAGAATTATCGTTACAACGTGCCAGCTAACGGCGCGGTGTCTGCCGGAGCGTGTTCCTGCGCCGCTAGCATCATCGAGATTATTTGTATCGGTAATATCGCCCGTGCGAAATTTATCGCGCTCTTATTGCAGCCACGTTGCGCGCACGGGCGCGCGCGCGCGAGCGAGCGAGCGGCGCTTCGCTGTCTTTCCCGGAATTATTATCGTCTCCCCGCGCGTCCTTCCCCTCGGCCGATCCTCTCCGCCGTTCCTCTCCTCCCCGTCCTCTCTGGCGCACCCTCGGGACACGGTACCCGCTCCAATAAATCTATCTATCCATCTAGCTTCCCGACTAAAACCGTCTTGACTCGCTCTCGCCGCGCGACGCGACGCGACGCGACGCGACGGGACGCGATGGGACGCGGTGCTTTTACGAGGAACTTTTACGCCCATCTCGAGGACTTTCCTGTCACTCACGGGCCGCGCGGCTCATATATTCCGAGGATGCTTTCCCAGACCCGTTAGATCTTCCTGCGCGATTCGTCCGTGGCGCGGAACCTCGCGAGGGTGTGCCTGCCACGATACCGAGCAACACCCGCCCGATAAAACACGGGATTCGTTCCAGAGATGTTCCTCGCGTTTTCCTCGACCCCCTTTTTCTTCCCTTTTTACCGGCGAGAGCCGTCGTGTTTTCGGATTTCGAGAACCGTCCGGACCCTCGACTCTCGCTCGGAATACTCGTTTGTTTCTCAAATTAAGGGGGATTCTCGCGCGAAGCGGAGAATCGAATAAACGGACGGATAGAAAAATTCTTTTCGTTTTCCAGGCTCCGAGCGAATCCGCGTTACCCTGAAAATCATCGACTTTCGCGCGGCTACCGGTTTTCTCGAGAAAAACGTTCGAGCGTTCGGTCGAACGAAAACTTTAAGATACGGAATTACTCGTAAATCGTTGGACGGCTCGACTTTGCGTCGCAAGAGGTCGAAGCGCCAAGTCGTTCGGGGATCGGTCGGATTTGCGGGGACTCGTCGGACCGCAGTCGAGGAGAGGATTTCGAGGAGCTTTTTGTCGCGGGGACTGGTCGGATTTGTAAGTTTTCGTTAGGTGCCGCGGCCAGGCGAGATCGCTCGACGGGGCCGGCTGGGAATCGAGCCGAGAGTCGGACGTACGCGGCGCGTGTTCGCGCGCGTACGGCGCATAGCTATGCAGTGCTATCGTCCCGTGTACGCGTCCTGCATAATACAGATGTGTTTATGTATGCATGTAAATAGATTGCGGTCAGGCGGCTGTGTGCGCGTACCTAGACGCGGCAAGGTATTTCGCTGCGACGCGTAATGCCCATAAAACCCAGGATTTAATCAGCCACCCTAGGCACCGGTGCCCTTGCTTCCTGCCTTCTCCTGTCACCCTCCGACCCGCCGTCGTCCCCCGTTTGCTAGCAGCTCAACACCTCTGCCGTCCCGCTCCGTCCCGTACCGCCCCGTTCTGTCCCGTTTCGTCCCCGTACCGTCCTCGTACCGTCCCCGTTCCGTGTCTGGCCGTAATCCGAGGAACGTTCAACGGCACGCGCGCCATTACGCTCGGCGCGTTGCGAGGCACACGCCGAGCGGATCCAGGCCGAAAGCTGGCTCGACCGGATCCTTATTGAAACCGAGCACCGGGCTTTACGGTCCTCGAGCCTCGTCGCGCGACGTCGAGGACGATTCGCGCCAAAACTCGATGCGACCCGCAAGCAATTTTTCCGATCAACGTACATTGTCGCTTCAACGGACTGTTCGCAACCGTTCCAATCGCAACATTCTGAAAGAACCGTGCGCTCCCTGTCCACGAAAAGACTCGCTCGTCGCAGACAACTGCATACAGGAGCAAAAGCAAGCGCGGACGAAATCATCGAGGTGTCGACGAACGGACCTCTCCGTTCCAAGCAACTTTTTCCCATTTGTTGGTTCGCGCGGTTCGTCCTCGATGGTCCTTGGGACACGAAGACGGAAGCGTACGTCGGTTCCCGTGGGAGAGGGCGTTTCTCCGCGATTGGGAAGAAAAAAATAAGAGTAGCTAGGAGTCGAGAGGCGGCGAGCAGAGAGCGGAGGAGGAGGGGCCCGGGTTAAGCGACAGAATGAAAAATCACGTGTCACGCGTGAGTTTAATCGAAGGAGGAACGCGTTCGAGGCGAAACGGGCCGCGTTAGGCTGACCGTTGATCGATACAGTGACCGGCACCGATCGCCCAGAGATTAACAACGGTTCGGGGGATCCAGCGGGCAAGGTCGTTGTTGCCGGGTTTCCGGCTGCGGGCTCTCCTAACCGGCTACCGAACGGATGCCGGCTGTTCCACCCGCTCCTCCCGCGCCTCCCGCGCCACTCGCTTCTCCGGTTCCTCCTGTTCCCCCCGCGTGGGTGGTGTCAGCGACGGGGCTGGTAAGCAAGACGGATCGCCACCCCCGAGACAACACACCGAGACGAATGCACCACGCCCATTACCAGTCTTCCTCTCTCCCTCTCTCTTTACCGCCGTCTCTGTCGCTCTCCATCTTTCTCTCTCTCTCTCCTCTCTCTCTCTCCGTCTCTTTCTTCCTTTGCGCGTGTTCGTCACGCTACTTAGGTCGCACGGCAGCGACCGCGACCAGCCTGAGTCGCTGCAAGCCGGTGCATCGTCGCGGATCGCTTCTGGAAACGGTTTCCTTCGAGAATCGTGGACAATGGGGAGGTAACGTCGCTTTCGACCGGAGACGCGATCTGGCGTCGTACCGCGACGAGGCTACGACCCGTAGCGCGATCGCGTTCAACCCTTGCCACGCGAGTGCTACCGTTGCAACCTTGTTCGCAATATTTGTCGCGTTATTCTATTCTTTTCCATTCAACGAATTGGTGAATATTCGTGCAAGACAATCGAGGGCAGTCGAAGTTTGCCCGTCGAACGGACTGGCCAGAGAATTCGATCGCATTTATCCAAATTATGTTGTAAATAGTTATCGATTTATAAATAAATTATTATTCAATAAACGAGATGCCGCGTCGTTCGCCGCGCGTAGTGCACGAAACGCGTAACAATATACATATATATATATATATACATGAACCGGAGGCGGATCAAATACTAGCAGAAATTCTCGTCCCATTGTCCCTCCGTCGTTGAACGCAAGAGGTAGAGCAGCCACGATAATTCTGGTATTCGTAAATAAATCGGATCGTCGAAGAAGATATTTTCTATCGCGATCGACCAACGGTGTCTCGAAACTAATTTGAGAAACTTGGTTGAACTTTGCGCGTCCACCGAGCGTCCGCTCATCGAAAAACCATCGACATGGAATTTTGCCAGCCTCCGAACCGAGCAAGTTTCGTCGAACGCGTTCGTTTCCATCGCCGACCGCGATCGAGTGGTCGACGTGGTCCGTTTTAGACGCCTCACCCTGTATACGCAACACCAAACGATATCGCTGTACATCGCGGCTACCTCGACGCAAGTTTATTAGGTTTCAGAGGCGGAAATTCGATGCGCTGGTAATATCGAAAAACGACCGGCGAATCCGAGAAGGTTCCAACGCCGAACGATCGAGCATCGGCTGAACGCTCTCCGATGTTGTAATTATCATCGCGAACCGATAAAAGCGTTCTTTGCGCGTGCAGAAGAAAACGACGGTGGCGCAAAATATTTCAAAGACGCGTATTTGATTTTGACAAAAAAAAATTAAAGAAAAGAAAACGCAGATTCGCTCGTCTTTGCAGAGAGAGACGCGCGCCGCTGCTCAGAAATTCCAGATCGTTCGCCGAGATGGAAAAGGCGACGCGGAAGAACGCGAAGGTTCGAGGGTGGTGCGCGGGGGTCGAGAGAAGCCGGCGTATTTAAATGCCGCGAGTTTCCAGCTAATGTCCTAATTACGCGCTAATCGACTTTCGGCCCGTTCGTTAGGGAACCGGTCGTTTCACCGATCGACTTCCAACGAGGGGAGTTTTAATGGTAAGTAGCCGTGACTCTCTCGGGCCGCACCCTCCCCCTTTCGCTTTCGCGAACGGCGAATCGAAAGATAATCGAACGCGGTCCGACAGGGGAAGCGCCTCGACCGGCCGACTTCGATTTTAACGAGCTCTCGCGCCGCGCTCGAATCGCAACTTTCCAATTTAAAGTATCAACGCGCTTCGTCGTCGAACTTGCGGCTTCGCGTACCGACCGCAGAGATATCGCCTACCACGGCGATACAATCGTTTCGAAGGGGTGTCCGAACGATGGAAAATATCATCGAATTCGAATAGCGAGCAAGCGATTGGAAAGATTTAAAAGAAGGTGAATCGTCGAATAAATCGCGATGCAAGGAGTCGAAACGTTGAAAATCGACGGGACTTGCGGGACGAGTTAATCGAAAAGCTCGTTAAAATGATGGTGGGACGGTCGGGGACCTTCCCTTGCGGGAACCGGATAAATGGAAGGAGAAACGGAGAGAGACGAACAGCAGGGACGTGGACGGGGATGGAGGGTAAGGGAGGGCGAGAGAAGGAGACAGGCGTGGAAGGTGGGGGTAAGTAATGGTCGTTTGTTCTTGAACGTCGAGAAGTTGATGTACGAGGAGTCGTGGCGGCTGGTAGCTCGCGCTTTGGCAAGGCTAGGACGAGGGGTTTCGGCTTCGGCTCGCCTAGGCTCGCTTAGGCGAGGCCGATGTACGCCCCGCGTCGTCCCACGATCGCTCTCTCCGCTCGCTCTGCTCGCATCCCCCGCCTCGCAAATTGATAGACGCCGCCGCGACCGTAAATCACTTTACTGACAATTGATTTGGTGCCCTCCGTTTTACCTCGTTGTAAACTCCACGCCACCCTGATATTTACGATCCCGCGTGTACACACGACGTCACCCAGTGACACACTACCCGCTCACCACGACAAATCGTTTACATTTTTACGCCCGTGTCTCTGCCTCGTTCTCTTCTCTCTCTCTCTCTCTCTGTTCTTCCTTTTCGGTCGTGCGATACCATCGTCCATGACGCACCGAAGTTTAAGGTAAAAACACGTTATCGCCGTGTTGCGAACGGAAAAAATAATAATGCAAAGACGGTGGACAAAAACTCTGTCCACCTTGAATATTTTCGTGACCGGTAAAGTAAAGGAAAAGAAACGATCTGCAGGGTGGAAATTTGGAACGGGTCGCCTGAACGACTGGCTTGCTTTTGAAGATGAAAGAAAACGCGTCGGGCCAAATTTACCGGGGTTCGCGACCCAACGTTACTAATTTTTCGATAGGTGAAGGCATCGAGCGGATACAAAGATCTACGACGGTTTCTTTATTTGCACCGAACGATGCGGTTTTCCGGCCACATTCCGATACAGGGGGTCGACGCGAGCGCAATGGCCTGCCGACAAGGTCGTTCCAGGTGGGTCAAGGGTCGACCACGACCGAAAATAAATCGTTTTGAATTGTCTATTGTTCGAGCAGTCGGAACGACTTTAGCCCTGTAACGTTTCGTTCGTCCCTATTCCGGCTGTATCGTCGTGCACGGAGTGGCCAGTCTGGCCGTTATATTTATAGAGTCGCCTAAATCGGTGGCGATCGGTGTTCCGCGAATCTAGCGTACGCTTTACTTTTTGGAAGGTTCAAGGAAACGTCGAGAGGAGAGGAATCGACGCGTCGATTATGCGAATTTCTTATGCGATACGTGGCGTCGAGCGGCGAGTGTCCGAAGCGGGGTGGTCGGGACGCTAATTATACGAGCGAAAGGGATGAAAGCGGGGTAGTTCGGTCTCCGACGAAATAAGTTGACAAGGGGAGAACTCTCTCGTTTCGCTGGCCGAGGAAAGGAGACAGCGAGAGAGAAAGAGGAAAAAAACGTGGTGCGCAGCAGACTTTGGTGCCGTGGGGGAAGCGGCAGGACGACGGAAGAGCATCGGGGACGGCGACGCGGTCGGGGGCAGAGAAAAATGACGGCGGGGGGTAAACAGAGCTAAGTGAAGTTAACGACGGAGCAAGAAGAGCGGCAAAAATGACCCGGGGAAAATTACCGCACGCGAAACGGCTTAATGTCCAAAAAGACGAGCGGCCGAACGACGGAGAGCGTCTCGCTGGGTCGAACGGAGAGAGAAAGAGGGCCGCGGAGGGGAAGGGATGGCGGAGAAGGCGCAGCCGCTTAATGACCACCCTGTACATTCGTATCTTTCGTGGATGGGTTCTTCCCTCCCGTTAGCTCCGTCTCTCCCGATTCCCGACCCTCTTCCTTTCTTTCTTTCTTTCTTTCTTTCTCTCTCTCGCGACCGTGTCCCCGCTCGGCCCCCTTTCTCCACCTTTTTCCACCCTTCCGCACCCTTCCGCGTCCCCGACATCCGCGCGGTTCCGCCAGTGCGGCGCGGCGGGTGCCGTAGGGACCATTATCTGTAATTGCTTTCCTTGATTCGATGCTCGTTCCGCTGCGTCGCCAACGAAAAGAAAAAAAAATTCCTCCGACGCACTCCTGATTCGAGAAAGGGGTTAACCAACGGTCTTCGGGAAAACGATACGCGAACGCCCTTCTGTCGAGGGTTCGCGGACCGCTAGACGGAGTTTCTTGTCCGCGAAACACCCTCACCCCGATGCCCTCCGTCGACTCCTCTCGATTCTTCTTTGGCAATCGGATCGCAAGATGTACGCGTTTATCGAGGATTCATGGTTTACGACGAGGGCGCCGTTCGTCTCAGAAGAGAAACGATCGGGACGATCGACCTGTACACCTGCCGGAAACCCAACGATTCTCGGAGGATCGAAAAATTTTCAAAAGTTCGAGACCTTCGCGAAGAAGTTCCGAGGTCGAACGAATATCGAATCGATTCGAAAGTCGGCGACCATGCGGGTCGTTTTTCGCCGGTCGAGCGGTCCGCGTTTCGTTCGGATAGGACGATCCGTTTCACGATCCAGACGATTCTCTCCGGATGCTAATGCGAAACGGTCGAGTGGCGACGTCGATGACGGTTTGGTATCCTCTTAATTGCGATCGGCCGGAACAGTCTCGAGAGTCGGTCGGTGATTGCGGGCCGAAGCGTCCCTCTCTCTCGCTCTCTATCCATCCATCGGTTGCACGCGCGCGCGTACCCGTACTCTTGTGTACACACGAGAGGGCGATCGTGCCCCGATGCGCAACAATAGAAAGCCTTGTGTACGTAGGTGAAATCGAGGAGCAATTACGGGCGCAATCTCCGTGACCCGAAGAGGATCGGCTCGCGGCGGGGTTCGGGGGCCAGGGAAGAGGAGACGAGGAGCGGAGGAGCGGGAGAAGCCGCGAGGCGGAGAGCCACGGCGGAAGAGGGCAGAGAAGAGACGAGGAGAAGCCAACGGCGATGTACTCGCGGATCTTGAGAATCTCGTCCATAATAAACGCTTATCGAGGGGATTGGCCGATCGTCGCAGCCTCGGAAAGGCTTAAGGCCAGGTACCCTGATCTCGATTATCTCGCGATCCGCCCCGAAATTCCGCCAGCGTCGATGAAACCCTTTACCCGACGCGGTGGCTGCCCGGACCTCCGTTGCTCCGCGTCCCCTCTCTCCACCGAGGATTTCGCTTTAATTCGAATAGCCGCGGGCAATCGGTTTTGCCGAAATTATTCTCCGGGCCCCGAGGGAGCTCGCGCGAGCGACGACTACCGGCTCGGATACCCGAATTATGCTTTCCTCCTCGGCTCCCGAAACCGCGACCCTCGCTCCTCGATTTCTCGAGCCATCGAATCAGCCCGGAGACCGTTTCGCGGCGCGTCTCTCGCTGCCGACCGAATCGTCGCTCCGGCGAAATCGAATCGAGCCGCGAAAGATTTCGCAAATAGCACGCACCGGTCCGTTTCAATAACGGACAACTAACAACAACTTTTTAATTCCTTCCGTCGAAAACGCGGTACACCGTCGATCCTCGAGAGATTTTCGATCGAACTCGGGGCACGATGGTCGACCGCGAAACGCCCCGCGCCGCGTTGCCCGCGAGGATGGAAAACACGTATAAAATTATACGAAACACGGGTCGTCGAACCGCGGCCGCCGAAATTGCCGATGGAGGGTTCGTTTGGCCGATAAATGCGCCGGCAATATCGAATTCCCGCGATTCCGGATCGCGGGACCGGAACGGGACCTGGAAACGGGAACGGGTCGCTGATCGTGACACGTTCGGATCGCACAAGCGCGTATCGAGTCGAGTCCTGTCGCGGGATTAACGCGGAAGCAACGACGGTTCGTTTGCAGCGATCGGGCGCGTGCCGTTTCGCGCGTTTACGCGCGATCGAACCACGGAAGACGGTTGGTCGCTTCCTGGAGCAGCTCGTATCCCGTCTACCGATATCGCCTTGTCTGGCGTAGGCGTAATGTCTCGCAAGCGCGAGTACCGACGCCGACGCGCGCTGGTCCTTACCGCGACGCGGAACGAAGCGGCTATCGGGCGCGCGTTGCTTCTATCAAAGCCGGATCAAAGACGCGACGCGCGTTTCCGACGTGCGACGCGACGTTATCGGACGATCTCGAGCGGAAGCATCGAGCCGAGATCGAGCATCGCGCAGCCGATCGACGTTTCCGACAACCGATCTGCACCGTGATCCTGGAAACCCGTTCTACCCGCGTTCGTTTCGGCACGACGTCGCGGCGATCGTCGTCCCTACGCGTACGAAACGTTCGCTATCGGTTGTCATCTTTGTCAAAACTTTGCATCGACCGTGTGGCGTAAAAATTCGACGACGAATATGACGTAAACGGCGTTAGGTGCGTCCGAGAGCATCCGACGCTTTGCTCGCGCCGTAACAATTCCAAGCCTAATCGATTACCGATTTGTAACTGATCGCGGAAGGGCCATCGCAACGAAGATCGCTGGACTCTCGGTCTTCCGGCAGCCTCCTAAGCCCGGACGATGTCTCGCGAAAGTTGCAATGGAAGTTTAATCGAGTTCCACGCGAAGAAACGTCTGGCACCGGAGTACCAAAGATAAACCGGTCCTCGCGCCGTCGATCCTCGACAGGATCCTCACAGAGTCCTCGACAGGATCTTCGGCAGGATCCTCGACGGTATCCGCTCTCGGCCCGAATCTGCCGGGGATCCCGAACTCGAGTTCGCCGAAGTTTAGATCGCTAATCGGTCTTAACGCGGGGTAAAAAAGCGCGTTCCTCGCCGCAATCTCCGCGAACTTCTTGGACGGTCGATGCGCGGTCCGCGTACCGCGCGGAGCGTCCGGCAAAAATGCCGAGATCTTTCCGCGCGTCGGCCCGATGCGACGAGAGTCGTCGAAGGATCTCTCGATCCGGCGAGCTTTCGGCAAACGTCCCCCGATCCCCCGATCGTCCGGCAAATGCTGGAGTTTACCGGAAGAACCTTGGCCGAACGTCGGACGAACGGTTTCCCCGCGAGGCGGGAACGTGGAACGAGAAACGAGAAACGAGAAACGAGAAACGAGAAACGTGGAACGGGGAACGGTAAAGTCGGCTCGTCTCGGCTCGGTCGGGCCACCGTACCCGCTATATCTTGCCCGGTTGCCGGCTGCGTATATCCCGGCCCCGGCTAAGACGGAGATTCGGTGTCACGTGGTCGGCTAAGTCACCAAAAAGCCCGGCTTAGCCGAAGCCAGATCTAACTTCGGCTCACCTGGATTAATTCGAACGTAAGGCTAACCCCGAATCGATGTTACCCCCTGTCCATCCCACGGGCTAAGACGACTTACCACGTTCCGGCAGCCGTTTTCAATTAATGAAACGCTCACGCGAGAGGTCTCTTTTCCGGGCTGCGCCGTCGGTGATCGATCGATCTCGCCGCGGATTAGGCGGGACTCGCCGGCCCGAGAATTACTTCCTCGACCCCTGGACCCGAGATATTAAAAGGGCTCGTTCCTCGCCCTGTACTCCGTAGTCGGTGTCCCGAGTCCCGAGCCGTTTCTCGGATATTGCTGTCCGTCGCTGTCCCAACGAGACCGTCGCCTGCTGCAAACTTTACGCCGAATCCAACGTTTTTCGGTCCGCATCCGTTCGGACGTTGACCGGCTCGCTTCGCCGACGAATTCGGACGCGTTCGCATTCCGGACCAGCGATCGCCCCTTCGTAGCTAAAAACGGAGGCCCGACGAACGTTTCGGACGAAAGGTAAACGGTATCGGAGGAGACGCTCTCCAACGTAGGTATCGTTTCTCCGCGTGGAGCAGGTCCAAGGTCGACTTTCTTCTTCCAAGTTGCATCGTATAATTTTCGTTTCGCGATACGAATTAAAACGATTTTAACAAGGTTCCAGACCCGAGTTGGTCGCGTTTCACGGGACTTTACCGCGGTCGATACCGGTCAAATAATATTCGCTCATCGATCGCTCGTATAGAATTTTTATCTTGCATAGAAATCGTTTCAATCGTGCGTTTAAAATTTCCTTCTTCGCTCGTTCGTCGAAAAGACGCCCGGCGGTTCTGCAATTATTTTTGGTTCATCCTGATCGATGCAGAAACGAGGAAGAAACGCAGGACTGCTTTGCCGATCTCGTGCGTCGAGGAGGTTCGACGGTTTTTCATTTCTTTCTCTCCGGGACACGGTGTTGTCTTGTTTCGTCGGAGGTTTAGCGTCCCCTCGCCAGAAATACTTTAAATTGTGCACGCGGATGGCTGGTGCGCGAACTAAAAAGCGGAAGCGTTATGGGCAATACAGGACACTCGATGCTCTAAATATTTTAGCCGGTGATTCTACGAGGCATCTATGCGGGGCCGATTCTACGGTGTCTTATTTTACCTCGTAGAACCAACCCGTTGAAATATTAACCGGGCGTAGTCGAACGCTCTGCGCGGACGTACAATTTTGCAAAAAGTTCATGCATTTATGCCGCGCGAGAGCCACGGGGATAAGTAAATTATTATACTTCGCAAATACGGTAGGAATATGTTTGCAAGCAACCGTGAAAATTAAACGTTAGTTACAACTCAATATCCAGAGATCGTCGAGACTCCGAGACGAACCGCGAGAAAAGTGTCCCGCCTAACTGAAAATCTCAAACGCATCGATTATTCTCGGTCAGAAAAAGAATCGTTTCGTCGACGAGTGCAAATATTAAATTGTATTCAACCTAAATGGAATAAATCGAATCGTTGATTCGTAATGATTTGATAGGCCTAATCCAGATGCTCGAAACTCAACGCTATAAAGCCAACGAGGATTCGTCCGTTTTGATCGCCGTGTATTGCGTAAGAGCCGTCCCGGCGCAAGAACGATCGCTTATCGCGTTGTTCGACTCGGAAGATCGGATCCGTGCGACGAATCTTTTCTCGGCGAATCGTTTCGCGGCGGAAGACGGTCGCGAGAGGCTGCTTTAAATTCCATTAAAGCGACAGGAGCTAGCGGAGATCCCGTCGGATGTGAAACGATTATTATCGCGGAACGCGAACGAGCGAGAGAACGAGAGAACGAGGAACGAGAGACCGAGTCTCACCGCTAATACCTTAAGAAATATTCTCTGTGACGCGTAATATATTCCGGGTGTAGATTATACCGTCGCGCGGAGACCAGTTATCCGGTGATTCAACCGATGCGAGGTGCGGAACGTGGAAATTCCTCAAACGGTTTGGCCAGCGGCGATGCTGGCCAAAACCGAGCCCTCTAACCGGTGCGACGAGCCGAGCCGTTGCCTAACCGGAAGTATCATAACGACCCATTCTCGAGTGCTCTAAGCCCGTCTCTAAATACTGTCCGGAATTAAGCGAAAACGGTTGGTTGTGATTACAGGACCGACCACCGACCCCGGCGACCGCCGCGCCGCCTTTGAACCGGCAATCTTTCCGTCGACTCGGACGTAATACCGTGGGACCGCTCTCGCCGCTCGGGCAAACCCATTTGTTTGTACGCTGTCGCGGACGAGACGCGTGCTCTTCCTACCGCTTAACCTCGTCCCAACGCCGAACCTACCGCACACGATCGAACCACGCTTCTCGAATTCCCTATTTTCCAGTTATTCCGGTTAAGCGAATTCCCTTCGCGGGAATCCGATCGACGAATCTCTTTGCTCGATCGTACGTTGCGACAAAACACGCACAGAATCCAAGTACGTCGAGTCTTCCTACTTTTTCCCAGACGTTACAGTTTTTCGATGCGTTCGCAGTTTTGCGTTCGAATCGCTGGTTTTCGAGCGAGCGCTTATTTATCGTTTGAAAGCCGCGAGTCGCGCCGAGGAAGCGGAAGCGGTTCGCGGCACACGCGCGCGAGATAATCAGCGGAAATTCTAGAAAAACGGAGTAGTTTCGCCGCTGGTCAAGTCCTCTGTGACGTGGTCGCGAACTCGTCAAGTCGAGAATTAAAAAGGCTCGCCAGGGAAAGCTAACGAGCGCGACCCGGCTTCGCTGTCCCACTTAAATTGCCGTGCGAGTGGCGCACAGCTGGCCAGCTCGCACTGCAAGAAAACAGTTTTGTTAATTATCCGACGAAAGCAGCAGGCCCGGTCCCACGCTTGGCCGCTATCGACTAAAACTGCCAGAAAGCGAGAGAGAAGAGAAAAGAGAGAAGAGAGAGAGAGAAAGAGAGAACCGGGGTAGCCGAGCTCGAGTCCGAGCCCGAACCAGCCAAGAATTAACCCGAATCTTGAATAAATCGCGTCCAAGTATCGTTCCGGCTGTGTTAATTCGAAAACTTCGGAACAACTTCTGCAGGCTTTTAGCACCGGCCACGCTTCAATCTCTGCGGCAGATATTTCCACGAGGGAGGTATTCCTTTTCGAATTTATGGCAAACGCCATTTCGATCCGTCGACGGTGTTCGGACCATGGTTTCGCGCCATTCGAATAGGCGTTTATTTTTTCTTTAATCTCGCATCCGGTTTTTCGGTGACGCTGTTTATTGTATATTTCAGACTACCATCCCGCAATTTCGCTTAGGGTTCGTCCTCGCCGTCTACGATTCTAGCGACTCCTCGATCGCGCGAGTTACGAATCGTCGGCGAGTTACCCGTGCTCCCTGCAGCTTCTCGATTTCGCATTGCATTCGACCGCGCATTTGACCGACGAATCGAAACCATGCTCGTAGGATAACGAGCCTTTCGTCGGTCTGGGTTAGGTCTAGGAGCAACGCGGATGCAACCGGTAGAGTTTCGGTTAAGCGGATATCGTGATAGCGCAATCCGTAACGAGGGATCGCGGGATATTCGAAAGGAGGAGGCGGACGACTTACCGGTTTGTTTCTCGGCATCCCGGTAGGCGACCTCGGGGATGGTGACGTTGTCGCTTCGTCCCTTGGCGTTGATCGCGTAAACCACGACGTGCACTCCCGCTTCGACGGACGCCTCCAAATCCGTCAGGGAGAAGCTCGGCTCTTCGGCGTTGGACACGTTGTACAGAAGCTGGCTGCTCGACAAGAAGGCGACGTCGCCCCGGTACACCTCCAACACGAATTTCTGGGACAGGCCCCCGTCGTAACCCGCCACGCACTTTACCTCCACGCTGGTGCGCGTCTGGTTCGCCAGCGTACAGTTGTGGACCGCAAACGGCTTTCCTGAAACGCACAAACGACGTCTTTAAAACGCTGCGCAATCGTGCATCATCTTTCTCGATGTTCGCGAACTCGAAGAATTCGACTCTGCGATTCCAAGACCCCGGTAAACGCTGCGCTAACATTGTACGAAACAATTTTTACATGGTCGATTTTCTTTGTATATAAATTCCTACAAAAATCAATTTCACGAATGTCGTGGAAAAAGATTACACGGAAGGAAGACGATCCAAGCCGAGAGAAACGCCTTCTATTGGAACCGATACCGTCGACGAAGCAGCGCGTGCGGGAAGTTCAATGAAATTCGAAGGACTCGTTTAATGAAAACGAAAAAACTGACACGGTGCTGAAACGTCGTTTCTCGAATAGGCAACAGGCGATGTTTGCTCTGGGAGCGTTTCGAATTGCTCCCAGGGGCAAGAAGCGTTCGAGAGCGACTCACGCTTGAAAAAGAAGAAACTTTCAAAGACGATCCATCTTCCTCTCTCTCTCCTTCTCTCTCGGTGTGCGTGCGTGTGTGTGTTTGTAGAGTGCCCCGAATAGGTACGGTGGCTGTGCTCTCGATTGCAAAAAAGCTGGAACAATGCCCCACAGGGCAGCGTATATTCGCGAGCGTTCGAGTGAAACTTTTCTTTCGCCGCAATTCACCGGTTTACAAAAACTGCGTGTACGCGAATATGCTCGATGCAGCGATTTGGTAGGTAATGCTTGGTAATTAACACGCCTACGGTAGGCGTGGCCTGTTAGAAGCTCGTCGAAACGATAATCTGCAACGCCGTCCAAACTCGCGATCATCGAAATCACAGAATATTGAAAAAATCCGTCGTGCAAAATCTCGACGACTGTTTTCTACCGGACCTTCGAACGGGCGTGGTCTCGCGGCTCTCGACGGAGCCGGGCAACGCCCCGAAGGGCGATCGTCGCTCGCGCGTTTCCCGGACGCCTCAACTGAATGGCAGCGAGGCAAAACTATACGCGCGAAAAAACCGACCAAACTGCGGAAGCCGGAGTGTCGACAGTGGACAACGTTTACTTCGAACTAAACTTGTCTTTAACAACGAAGCCGCGTCGCGAAACGACGCCCGCGCGGCGCGGTTAGAATTAAGACGGGCACGGGGGAAATAATATTCGCCAGTGATTCGATTCGACGCTCGTTCGCCGACCAGTGCCAGTGGCCTGGCTACGCTAGAACGATAATCGTTTGCGCGTTACGAGCGGGACTTCTCTTTTGCTCGTGTTGCGCCCAGGGAAAGAGAGAAAGACCGAGAGATGGCGAGAGACATGGCGAGGAGAGAGAGAGAGAGAGTGGGAGAGAAAATGAGCCGGGAGCGGTGGGATTCGCACAAAGTAACCGTGGAATATTGCAGAGCGACCGACGGCGGTCGGGCTACGGCCGTTCACAATCGTAACGTTCTAAAGAGCCAGCCAAGACTGAAATCCTTTACGAAGCAATTTCACGCGCCGAGTCGTTTTAATATTCGGGAACTTCCGGAACGTCAACTTTTTCCACCGTCCACACCGGAATCCGCGAAACCAGCCCCGCCGCACCGTCTCTCAGACGCCGATGATTTCTCGACTCAAACTAGACTCGACTCTGCGACGGACTCGGAACTCTAATGAGCAAGGTGTTTCGTCCGTAGTAAACTCGAAACCTCTTGTCTCGCCAACTTGTCCCCTGCCCGAGTACTTTGATCGCTCGTTTTTTCTTCTCCCTGTGTCGTCTAATTACTCCTTTGACGCTTTCGGCGACCACTTTGGCTTTATAAATTTTGTTGTATTTCGTGCAACGCCATCTCCGCGACCCTCGACCGCGCTTCTGGATATTACGCGGTTTCCTGCTATCGAGGAAGAGCCGAAGGTCCATCCAAGTCCGACGCGAGTCCCCGTTCGAGTGCTTCTCGATTTCGGTGCAAGGTGTTGGCCAATTTAAAAACATTTCGCTGAGAATCGCGGAATCCTGCGATCGTTAACCCAGTAAATGGAATGGCGCGGTTTCCACGGTCTGCGCCACGCTGCCGGCAATAAGACCTGTCGCGAAGCGGTTGGAAGGAAGTCGTGATCCGAGGGTCGGAATCTTGGTCGGGTCCTTTCGGAGACCGACGAAACGACGCCTAACGGCGTTCGCATCGCGTTGCGAGTCGTCGCGTCCCATCGCGTGGCATCGCGAATTCGCTGGGCGTCCGCGCGCGGTAGACTCGTAGCCGGGCTCCGGTCGTTCCTGATATCCGACGCGATTTTTGTTATCGCCCTGCCTCGTTTGTCGCTCTTTGTCCGGTAATATTTCCCGAGTACTTTGTAACCTTCCAAAGCTGCACGCTCTACAGGTTGGGGCCGGCAGAGAGAAAGCGAAAAAGAGAAAGACGCCGTGAGAAAGAGAGCAAAAGGGAGAGAGGGAGTCGGGCACCCCGAACGCGAGAGAACCCCGCTCTCTGGAAATCAAGCTCCGGCTGGCTCCCGCGTGAAAAATGTTTGCGCGTCTACGAGTGGCAAGGATTTAGTGTACCGGGATAGTAATGGTCACAGAAATGTGTCCCCCTGTTTCTCTTCCTCTTTCTCGTGCTCTCTCGGTCGCTTGTTCGCTCTCTCGTTCGCCATCGGTCTCCCGATTTCTCTCTCTCTCTCGCTCGCGCGTTCCCTTTATCTCTCTTTTTTCTTTTTTCCTTCCGTTAGAATATGCAATATCTTCTGCCATAATCGGACCAATGACAGAGGGCCGACTAATCACCGTCGACGATGCGGATCGATATCGTATGCAAAGGAAGGATCAAACGCAACGCACGCACGCGGTTTTTCTCTTTCTCTCTACCTCTTACTCGTTCCTTCGGACCGCCGCCCTGTTCGTTCTCTGTCGAGTTCCATTCCGTTCCGTTGGTTCCTCGGGCTGCGCTGATGCAGTTTGCGTCATGTACGAAATTCTTCTTCCCTTCCGGCAGTCAAAGCGCGGCCGTTACAATCGCGATTCGACGCGCGACGCAACGCGGAGAAAGAGTCGCCGCCGTCGTATTTTTCTTCTCGCCCACCTTCGTCTCATCGTCTTTTTTTCGTTGTCGTTGTCGTCGTCGTCTCTCTCTCTCTATTTCTTGTTCGAAATAAAATTTCCTTTCCCTTGAGCAGGCAGCGGAGCCATTCCGCGACTCGGAGAAAATAAATATTGTTCGCAGTTTTCCGTCGGCCGTACAGCGAGTCTCTCGGTTGATTTTATTTTACGTGGCTTCTCCATTCTCTCTCTCTCTCTCTTTTTTCGTTAGCCTCGCGTTAATCGCGACCCTTCTCTCATCTTCGCTGCCATCGCGTTTCGAGAGACTCTCTTTCTACGTTTTTATCGACTCCGAGCGTTCGCGATTACGTTCTTCTTAGAGATATCTCTACTTAGAGACGACTCGTAGCTAATTCGTACCTCGATGCGCAGCCCAGCGTTTCGAAATATTCGTGCAAGATCAATCGCAATGAAGAAATCGACAAAGAAATTCATACGAAACTGTGTTATGCAAATTTTCAGGGCGACCGCGGTTACTTTGAAAAGATGCATCGAATTTCGCGAGGTTCGCGCGTTTCCTTGCAACCTCCCCTCTCGACGAATCGCATCGGTTCGATTAATTTTCATCCGGCCCGCGGTAATGTATACGCGCTCGAACAAAGAGTTCGGCGCGCCTCAATCAAAAATCGTGTTCTCGATAAAGCGGTCTTCTTCTTTTCGATTCGTTCGCGAATTCTCTTTTTGTCGTGTTCACGGTTCAAAGGCGTTTCCAACGAACCTCGGTGCGTTATTTAATCAACGTCGGGGCTGTAACAACGTTTTCGCATCGGCGATTCTTTTATTTCATTTCGATGCGTCGTATTGGCCGGCGTTCTCGAAAATCTCACGGGAAAAACGGCTCTCCGAGGAGAGAGAGAAAGGGAGAGGTTCGAACGATGTTCGAGCCACCGGTAAATAACTGGCTTAAGTTTCTGCGGGCACCGCTTTCTTCGATACCGGCTACCGACGAACGATTTCCCAGCGACGGAACGTCCAATACCAACGCCGACAGATTTGGAAATAATTTTGTTCGGTCGAGAATCGATTTACGGGTCAGCGACGACGGCAACGACGCGGAATTCTACTTGCGACCGCGTCGACGATCGGATCGAGAGGATCGAGACAATCATCCGGGAATCGCCGAATTCGTCGTTCCCGGTTTTACGCGCGCCACGAAACAGCGAAACCTCGCGTTTTATCGCCGTGCTGTTTTTGCATTCCAAAATGCAATCCTTGCCGACGGAAATTTACTCGTTAATCTTAACAACGAACCTAGCACTTTTCAGATTTCTTGTTTTACGATTATCGACGGCGTAAAACTGTCTCGATAGAAAGAATTATGCAAATTCCGAACGAGGAACGAGTTTTATCGAGTGTAGGTATTTTACAGGTGGAAGGGTCGTGGTAGCTGTTATGATGCAGACGCGACGCTTGGTCGATTGGAGAGCTCAAAGAAACAGCGAGAAGTTTCTCATTTTGTCAAGTGTCCTCGGACGCGTGTCAACGGAAGAGGGCTGTTCGACGTTCTTTTGTAATATCTCCGTAACTAAATCCTCTAACCTCCCTTAATATATATACATATATATGTGTTTCTCCTTCCTTCGTTAACCCGACTACAGTTTAATTTTAAACCTCTCGAGCTTCCTACGCGAGTAGAAAATTACTCGTACCGAACGTAGCGTAGAGACGTCGGCAACGGTTGTTGCCACGCGCGTTTTCTTGTATCTTCGAAATACGGGCGTATCGTGAAAGCGTAAAGATACGAAATATTTACTATACAGCGTACAACGTGTAGGAACTAAAGTTTCTTCGCACACGTCTCAAGAACCGCGTTTATCCGGTACAAAAAACGGGGTCGCCCGATGTTCGTGCCTATCAGGAGTGTAATTTCTCAACGAACGAGCTTCGATCGCGTTTCGTTCGTTTCGTGGTACGTTTCTCGTTGTTCCATCAATCGGACGCGCAAAAGATGAGCGTCGCGGTCTTTCGTCTTCGCATCTCGAGAATGTCCTCTTTCTCTGAGCTTTCTTCTTCGTTCGAACGAAACGTTAACGAACGGGAACGTCCCACTAATTTTATCCATGTTAAACCATTAGTTTGAGTTCGCACGCATGCGAATGCTTTCCAGTCACGGCATCGATCGTAGCGTGCCTATTAAACGTTAACCTCGAGCATATTCCTGATGGCCGTTTACGCGTGTTTATCTTAATTCATCTCTCGACTTAATAATCGACGGCACGTTATCGCTCGACTGCGGATCCATTACGCAAACATCGATGTTTGCCGTCTAATTTTTTTACAGCACCAAATAGAAATTAATTCTCCCTTCTCGACGCGTCCTGCCAAAATCCGGATAACGGAGAAATCGCGAACCAGCACGCGCGAGCAGAAATCAGAGAGCGCCAACTTTCCGAATTTTTTTTACTACGCGACGATAATAATTTTAAGAAAAACGCTGTCGATTCTTATTTCAGAATGTCTAAAGAATATAATCATTAATTTTTCAGATCCGAAATAATAAACAATTTAGCCGTGACAGCCGTTTTAATTTTCTGGTATGCATGAGACATCTCACGCGTACCACATGACATTTTTCTACGACACGTACTGTGAAGATAAACAATAAGTAACCCCGTCGAAATACGTAAACGATATTTTAATTTAAATAATTCTGTGTCCGAACAGAATTCAACGAACGATTCACAAAACTAATTTAATAATAGATAATCGCGTTAATCGCGTCTTTTACTTATTGTTTATCTTCACGTGGAGCGGCCGCGAGCAAGTTTCGCGCGAGTCGTTCGGCTGGTCCGTTTCGGATGCCACACTCTGCGCGCGTTAAAGTCGCGTTAAAAACTTGAATAGGTACAGGATAACCGCCACGGATTTGTCCCTCTACCTTTATCGTTTCTTTGTGCTGGAATATTCCGTTTATAATGCAGCGGCTGAATATTCGATCGAATGATTAGAAATTGAATGATCCGATGATCGAGCGATGAAATTTTCGGTCTAATTATCGCGCGAACGCGAAACGATTTTTCCGGCGTTTTCGGGGGAATCGTCGATCCCTCCTTGGGAACAAAAGGCTCGGGCGATTGTTGTCGGCCGACAAAATTCATTTTGCCGGGCAAATATTCCGGCGTACGAACTCCGTGGGAGTTAACACGTGACTCGTTTCGACGGCATCGGACGCGTATTCGTCAACGTCAATACGCTTTCGGCAGGTCGTCGCGTCAACGTCATTGTCGATCACGGTTTGCGGGTCGGGGCAGGGCCTGGGGACGGAGCAACGAGTTCGCCCGGCAGGAAGGTGCGAGGGACGCGGCCGTGGGTGGGTTCGTTTGAAAAAAATGTGTAGGCGTGTGCAGGAACGCGACCGCGCGTCGCGTAAAATCCGCTCGGGGATTAATGTCGGTTTACCGCGCGATGATTGGTTGCCGGGGCCATTGTACGCGGCCGCGATAATTCCCGCATATCTGTCAGGATTTTGACCGTCCGCGCGCGCGTTTCGACGCGTAAAAAAAAGCCCGGGTCCTTCGGATAATTGGCACGGTGCTTGAGGAACAATACCGGGGGCTGAAGCTAACCGCGTTTTCCCGTCGTTTTCCCTTCGGCTCGCAGCGGTCCGGAACGCCGTTTCGGGCGAGTTCGAATACACCGATTTTTCACCGGCAAAAAAGCAACGGTTTGTTCGCGCACCAAAAAGCCATCGATAAAGCAAAGAATAAACATTGAAAATAAATGAAAATATCGTCGACAGAGCGCGTTCGCGAGCTTCGAAGACGCTCGACTTTGAAACACCGTTGTTCGCGATTATTTATATTTATATTTATTTACAACGCTATTCATTTTTCAGGTATTTAATATTTATTATACTTACCGCACCAAAGCGATAGTCAGAATAACGGCGGATAGAAATATCGATCGAACACCAAATTCGAATGCCACAAAAGAGATTCAAAGAACGTCTTCCCATCGCGAGAACGTTGTACGCGGCTTCGTCGAGCAGGTGTGAAGGAAAAATGCGAGCCAAACGGTCCGTGTTTCTCGTTGATGACTCCTCGACGAAGCGTTCGAGCATATTTTTGCAAAGAAAACAGTTATTTCGAACGATCTCGAGAACGATCTCGTTCGCTTTCGGGAACTCGAACGTTTCGGAGCGCTTCGCGTCGAAAACGATACTCGCGAAACTCCGAGGTTGGATTATTTTATTCGACGAGTTTGCGTTGAACCGTTAACGCCGATATCGTCGACAAATATTTAGTTGTCGACGCTGATACCGTTTTCGGACCTTGGCAAATGTTGCTTTCATTGATTTTTAACCGGTAAATTTTAATATCGGACCACCGCGACGCACCCGCGATCCCGCGAGCGCTCGGAAAAATAGAATCGAGGCGCGAGAGAACGCGGACGAGAGTCGCGAAATTTCGCAAAACCGCGCGCGGCGCAGTCACAGAACGCTGCGGATATCGCGGTTAATCTGTTTCGAGTTTTGGTAATTAACGAGATATTAATTAACTCGCTTTGCCGCGATACCATTCCGCGCCCGAACGGGGAAAATAAACACGCGCGTCTGATGTTTGCCAGCGCATTTACCGCGACGTGACGCGACTTTTCGTTAATTTATCGGCGATACGCTGCGCGCGCGTTGTGTGCTCTGCGTGCCACTGCGAGAACACGCCGCGCGTTACGCTCGTTTACGAACCGACTCGTTGTCGTTTCCACCTGGATGGAAAACGAGAAGTCCCGGGATCGCGAAGAACCGGGAACCGATCGGGTACGAATTTCGGTTTCCTCTTTCTTTCGAGGAACCTACGACGTCGCGATAAAAATTTGTTTGGTCTCGCCACGCGGCACGGCGGCGGTCGTAGCTCGACGATCGCGCGACAGGTTTGATTAAAGATCGCTTTCCAACTAATTGGAAGGATCTTTAGAGCCGGGACAATCTCGGTCTCGAAAGGGTAAATAATTGAAGCGTTAATAGTCTCGGTGGCTCGGTTCGGTCTCGAGGGCGCCAGGAATTCGACGGTTCCTGAATAATTTACGCACGGAGGACTTTCGCGTCGAAGCAGAGCTGCAGCCGACATCTATTCACCCCCTTCTTCCATCGATCGGCTAACCTTCGGCATCTCGGAACCGAGAAACCTGCAGGGCACCTTCTTTCCACCGAATATCAGTCTCGACGGAAAGCACTGTCCATTCTTTACGGTCGACCGTTCCCCGTCGGTCCAAATTACCCCGACAAACCGTCCTCGCGTCTTACAATTTGTCGTACAAACTACTCGCGAACGAAACAGCGAGTTCCGCGCGCTCGCTCTATCCGTCGAAATCGTTTGCCTCGAGTTCCTCGGCGTAATATTGGTTTCATTGACTTTGTAATCATTGTTACATTGCGGATTTTACACGGTGAGAATATTTGAGAAACATAAAAATGGCGTGATGCGCTGCTTTGCGTCGTTTGCTGCCAAAACGCGCGCGTTGTTCGTCTTCGATAAACCTGCGATGGGATTAAATTCCGTTGTCGATGCCGAACCATCGGAGGAAATACACGAACGCGGACAGACGGAGTTTCTTCTTCTTCCAGCAAACGACGAACGTTTTCGTGAACTCTGAACCGCGAGAACTCGCAGCATCCGGAACAGAACCGTGCCGAAAGGTTTTCCGCCGTTCTCTCGTGTCCGTTTGGCGTGAATTTTCGTAGGAGCGCGAACGAGATTGCGAGAGAATCGTGGCGCGACGGGTCGTACCGGCAAGGCGTTGGTATCGGAAGTTAACGATCGCGTCGACGGCGGTTTCTCTGCGTGTTCGGGCGGTAAAGATGATTTCCGTGGAGGTCGGCTGGCACGCGCACCGAAACAGCCCGTATTTTCCGAGCGGTTGATCCTCGCCGTCGGGTTCTCCTCGTCGCTTTGCCGCGTTCGGTGTTTACACGGGCCTGCGACGGTACGGGACGGTACGGAAACGCGACGCAACGGCGGACGGGTCACAGTTTCGTAGCGTAAACAGGCTCGTTCCTGGCCCCAGAAAGGATTTTAACTCGATTTGGCCGACCGCCGGCAGATTCGAGGCGAGAGAATCAGAGAGGAGAGCGAGAGAGCTCGTCGAAGCACCGACCGTCGCTTCGCTACGCTCCGTGCCGTCCACCTATCTCTCTTGTTCTCTCTCTCTCTCTCTCTCACACACACATATAGAGAGAGAGAGAGAGCAAAGCAGAGGGAAACGGGACGACGGTGTAACGTTTACCCTCGATCCGGTAAATACTCACCGGCGGATACCAGCTGGAAGAGACACGGTCTCGCCTGTGTACCGACAAAATTGTCCGCCCAGCAGGAGAGAGTGCCGTAATCCAGTTCGCTGGATGGCGTGTACCTAAACACGCTCACGCCGCTCGACTTCTCCATGGAGAACCGGTCGGGCGCGACCTCCACCATCTCCCCGCTGTGGTTGAATTTCCATCGGAAACTGTGGGCCGGAGGATCGGCCTCGACCCTGCAGGCGATGTCCAGGGACTCGCCGCGAGAAGCACCCACCACGACGATACGGTCCTCCTTGCACACCGGCGCGACTGTAACGCACAGAATAAACCATCGTTTAGTCGCTTCGCCTTGCCGCTCGCGGCCTCGAAAAACAACTGCCCGAAATGCTCCTGCTCGTGCTCGACTATTCGATAACGGCACGGCTGCACCCGTGCCAGCCCGGAATACGATTATCTTTGTTTTAACGCGTCGACTGCCGTGCGAATTTTACGCATCGCTCGCGAGTTTCGCTCAGTTTATTCGCAGCAGAGGTCACGGGTATCGTTAACGACCATCTGTCGGTCGCTCGGCAAAGAGGTTCTCGCTTCACGCTGCAGTCTGCTCGATCTCGACGTCGATGTACAATAACAACGATCGTTCGTCGATATCGACTTTGCGACGATCGAGAATTACAAATTGCAAAACGGGAACTACGAGTTCGACTTCGAAGCACGAAACGGAATCTTCCGCGGCTTGAGCGGAAAGTAGCAGGAAATTGGTCCGGCACTGAACGCGTAAAATTATTTGCACGCGAAACGTATTCGGAGAATACATCGCGCGAAGGTTCGCCGAAAATTCGAGGGCAACGAATCGCGAAAATGCGTGGTAAGAGCGATCGAGCGCGCTCCGAGGCTTTTGTCGATCGTCGTCGCGTCAGTTTCCAGCGGAACTTTTTATCGGTTGGTTGTTTGCGAATTCCCTTGTATTTATTTGCGTCGAACTTGACGGTCGGGGCGCGCGCGAATTAATTCGTAGCGTTCGACGCGCGCGTTGGTACCGGAGCGGGCCGAAGCGAATTCGAGCAAGCCGGTGCGAACGATCGGACGCTTTTCACATCGGCGCGGCGGCGAATCGAATGGAACAAAAGCTATCGAACGGAGAAAGAACCGTGCCCCGGCACTCGATGACGCTTTTGTACTCGAAACCTGACTTCAACTGCTATTTACCGAATTGCGCGCGCGGTAACTAAATAAAAGGAATAGCAAACAAGCGAACGTTTATCGCCGCCGAGAGGGGAGAAAAAAACCGGGGCAATAAGCTGACCGCTGTTCCGTTCCTCTCCGCTCCGCCTCGCTGCGCTTTGCCCGGCTTTGCCTCGTCTCGCGTCCTCTGTAGCTTTCGTTTGCCGCAATTTCCATCGTAACGCTGCCGCTACTGCTGCGAGCTACGAGGCCGAGGGCAGCGGCCGACTCGGAACCTCTTCGAACGAACGAAAGCGATTGGAAGGTCGATCAACCGGTCAACCGACCGTCCACTACCATCGGCTCGTCGGAATTTTCGTCGAAACCCATTAACGACGACATGCCTTCCGAACCGTCGACGCCCCCTCCGACAAAGTTAGCGCCGAAGATTGCCTCGGACGATCAGCCAACGACGACGTTCTCCTACGTTCCGCCGGGTCCTCCGTCAAAGGGTCGATCGTTTTGCTTTCGAGGCACGAGCTCGTCTATCGTCTTCTCGCGCGCACGAGTTCCTCGCGATTCTTCGCGAAACTATCCCCGCGCCGTATCCTCTTCCCCGGCATTAGCGCGTTCATTGATTTTACGGAAAAAGAGCGATATTTTAGTTTCCGGTCGATCGGTGTTCTAATTCCGCGCTGCCGGGCCGGCAGGGCTACGATCGCGATCGTATCTTTCGAACGTTAAGCCATTTTTTCTCTACGGCTAGCTCGTTGCCTTTTTATTCCTGTTCTTTCCGCCGAATAAACGAGAAGAAGGCAAGAAAAAGCGACAAAAGGTTGCTCACGACGTTGCTCCATCCGTTGCATCCTTCTCTCCTAAAGCTACGCGTATTATCGAAACGCGACTGTACGCATAATTAAGATATTTGCGATACGAGATGCGTAAAACGTCGAGGCCCGGCCAAAGCCAGATCCAAGGGAAGAGGGCCGTAAAAGAGAGGGAGTCCCCGACGAAAACCAGACCCAAAAGTAGGCTGAGATTTTCCAGGGAAACACAGAAGAAGGACATTTTCCGAGGGAAGAGGATCTTGGTGGACCACGAAGAACGAAAGACGCGTGTGCTGCTCGATTTAGAGCGAGAGCCGGTTCTCTATTCGGTATCCTTTTCATGTATTTTTATAAACGATCCATTTACCATAATAAACCGTTTCCTTTGCATTTCGCCGAGAAACGTTCGAACGTTTTCGATCGAACGTACGCGATAAGAAAAACGGCAAAATATCTAGACAAGACGTCGTGATTCGTCGAGAGCGACCGAAAGCGTCTGTCGTTCGTTCTTTCGATGCTCGGCGGGTCGAGCACGAATCGAGAAGGAAATTCACACGCCGGAGCTGCGAAGAAAATCGTACGGCGAAGGGTTGGATAAATACTATTATAATTCTAATGGTATTGGTGCTTCGCGACTGCTCGAGAGAGCAAACATGCTCGGACTCGAAAGAACCGTGGAACGATGGAAAAAAGCACGCGTGTTCGATGGTGCTTCGACGACAATGAGCTCGAGAGAACTCGAGCCGCCTATCCTACTGTGCTCCTCCTCGCTGAACGACGTTCGAGGAGACCGTGGGTACGTTTATTCGCCCGATCCTCGTCTCGAAAAATGTCGAAGCACGTCTTGCGATTCTGTCACGAGGGGAGGGACGGAAACGAGCGAAACGGGAGCAGAAGCAAAGAAAAAAAGAGAGAGAGAGCCGGGGATGCGCAGTCTCCGCGAATGAAATCGTTTCGCGACCGACGCGGAAGGATTGCGGGCGTCGTGCCGCGTTTTCCGCGCGATCTACGGTGTATCCGAAAACCGTTGTACCTCTTTGAACGGGTCAATTCGCGAGATCGTTCGAATAAACGAGTAAACTAAACGATTTGCATAAACTGGGTCCAAACGAGCACTTTGTTCTTGCTCGAACAATTTTATCAAGCTGGAAACAACGAATCGGCGTTCTTAAATCATTTCGTCCGTTCCGATATTTTAAGCAACGACCCGCTTTTGTTACGAACGCGTAAAATCTTCGGTCGGAAGATAGCATGGAACAATGGTAATATTAAATTCGAGCGATCGCGGGTCTCCGCGGTGTGTCTCGGGAGAAACTATCGCGGCGTCAACGACCGCGCAAACCATCCGCGAGCGTCGCACGGCCGGCCATTACTCTCGGCGAAACGTCTTCGTCGATTCGCGGGAACTTTTATTCGATGACGCGAATCGTTTAAACGGTTCTCGAGCGTTAACGCGGGCTTCGTAAAAGCTCAACGAGGAGAAGGAGGAGGACGCGGGGAATCGCGATCGATGTACGTACACGCGGCGGCGAAAACTAGCCTCTCGATATTTAACCGTGGCCGGTGACGGCCTCGTAAAGTTCCGGAAACGAGCCGGGGATAAGCAACAATCTCTCGCGGTAGTTTCTCGAATCGTAGTCGAAGAGACGCGGAGAAAGACGGAAACGGAATTACAGGGAAAGAGATATAGAAAGAGAGGCGCGGGAAGGCGGAAAAGGAGCAAGACAGAGCTGAAGAAATATAGAGATCGAGGGCGTAGGAGGGATACAGGGATAGGGAAGCGTAGAAATATATTTGCTTGTACGTATAATTAAATATATACATACTTTATATATATGTAAGGAAAGCATCCTTAGTTATATTGAATTTAGCGTGTAAATTGGTCGATAAGTTAGATCTCCAATTGTTCCATCTCCAAAAGATAAGTTAATGAATAGACATGTGGCGTGAGTGCGACAACGTAAGCCAAAGTGTAAAGACATAGAGACTACGAAAGAATTATAACGAATTACATATAAGAAAAGTAATCAAGAAACAACGGTGTGAATAATAGCATTGAATGTTGTTTCTTTGTTATTACAGAGAAACAATTCAACTCATTATCCACCAATAACTGGCATACTAAATAAAACATTATATATATATATATATAGATGTATATAGTCGGAGGGGTAGGGAGGGGAGGCGGAGACACCCACGATCGGATTTAGTTTCCTGGTTATTACATCGTGGCGACGCGCCTGGGAATGACATTTGCTTTAGGCCATTCACGTCCGCACGGGGAAACGTGGTTTCCCCTCCTCGCGGTCGGGGATTTAAATCGATTCCGATCGAAGCTTTAACGAGAAAGTGGCGGCCCGAGAATTGCCAGATTTTTCGAGCGATTCTGTCGAGGAGCGACAAGAGGAGAGGAGAGGAGAGCGTCGCGCGCGCGTTCCCTCGATGGAATGGAACGAGCCGGCGTCCGGTATAAACAGACTCGAAAATCGGCCGGACGTTCGCGATATTCTCTTCTTTTTTTTTTTGTCGATCGTCGTCGTCGTTGGCCCCCTTTTTTTATTTCGGGGAAACGCGCGTTACAAAGCGGAATTTACACCGTCGATGACAATTATCGAGCGACCGGCAAAAAATTTCGCGAGGGAATATCGGAGGGTGCGAGCCGGCTTTATCAATCCGACGCGTGCACGCGTCGGGCGTCGGGCGTCGCGTCGTCCAACGACGCGACGCTCCCTGTCACGGATGATAATTAAATTTCATACGCGTCGTTTAAAAGCGCGGCTACGAGCGCCGCGGTCGCCGATTCTGATCGTTAATTTCGAATTACAGAGCACGCGTGTCCCCGTCTCCCGCACGGGCTAACGACGAACGCGAAACGCTTCCGTCATGCTCGTAATTACGCTGCAAAATCAGCCTGACCGTTGTCAGAAGGAAAGTTGTCCTTCGCGTCGCGTCCGACGCGTACTTTCTTTTCATCCTTGAAATCACCTGTCGACTGCTCGTATTTGTATCGTTGACGTTCTGTCCAGCGACGACTTACACGCTGTTCGCGGCAAGAAACAGTCTCGTCGGACGCTGCCGAGCAGATTCCAAACGCGGCACTCGTCGTGTACGAACGCGAGCCAAAATCAGTGGATCTTAACTACGGTCGATCGAGCGGTTGAGACGGCTTCGCAGGACCGTGCGATCCCGGCTCCGAACGCGGAGGGTAAAAAGATTGACGTAGCACGTTGCGGAGGAAGAATCGGGGTTGGTCAAGATCGCGGGAGCCGGTCGATCGACCGAGACGCGGGACGAGCAGGCAAGGACAGTGATTCTCCGACGATCGTCTTCTAAATTGAGGATATTCAATTTGTATAGATGTCCCTGAATGGAGGGGGCTGGGAATCCGACGGTTCCTCGGGTCCGCAGTGCGGTCGGCTGTATGCTCGACGTAACCCGGGGAATTGGATATCAAAAATGTAGCTGGAACTAAGTACGGCTGAAATATTCAGGTGGAACGAGATCCTCGGGTGCAGCCGATTCGGAATAAATACGCTCGTCGGTTACGTTATACAGGCTGGAAGCGCTCGTTCTCTAGCCAGCTAGCTCCAGCCAACCGACCGCGTTAGCTAGCTCGAGGCTAGGTTTTCGTTACGTTCGGCGCGAATAAGGAGAAGGAGAAGGAGAAGGAGAAGGAGAGCGGCGGGGGAGCGCTCGTTAACGAGTGCCATGGAAAATCCTCGATTAACTCTGCCCGATTAAAATAAAGCACGGCCCCGGGGGCAGCTCGTTCGAAGCTCGCGCGAGGTCTCCGCGACGCGTACTCACACTTGACGCGAAAATGAAGGGGCTCGCTCCGCGTCTCGTTCAGGTCGTTCGTCGCCGCGCAGACGTATTTGCCGGCGCTGCTCCTCGTCACTTTCTGCAACACCAGGCTCTGGTTCGACCAGATTATCCTCGCCGATTGGTTGTGCCCCAGGATTTGATTCTGAAACACGTACGGAGCAACGGAAAAAGGTTAAAACAAGCAATTCGAAGCGGCAGATTCCTGACGCGATTCCAAGCAACATTTGCCTCGGCGAAAATCAACCTCGGTTGCTTCGTTCAGGCGTGGTCGACGAGAAACGCGGGGCGCGAATCTTTTGGAATCGGCCGAGGAATCTGTCGTATTAAATTTCGATGGTAAATGGTAAATGGTAAAATAGTAATTCCTCTTGCAGCTCTTTCAAATCCCTCGAAAGATTCTCTCGACGATCGAACGTTGTATTTCTGAAATTTCTACCGTACGTCGTCTCTCTTGTTCGAAACAGCGGCGTTCGAAAGAAGCGCGTACCGCGGCGATAGGCCTGGAGTACCGTAATCGATTGCTCGGGGGCCCAGCACGTAAATTGCCCGAGTTTGTTGAAATATGTATAAACGAACCATAAAAACTTGAACAAGATTAACCGCTCTCGCGTTTTTTATCGCGACAGCGCGGCTTCGATCAATTTACTTTCCGTTGTTTCGTGTTTAGACCGACTTTGCCCCGGCGAGATCTCGATCGCGATTTCGTTTCTCGTTACCGTGCAAGATGAATCGGCAATAAACGAGCGGCGAGCGGTCTCGCGACGTCTTTCTGACTGATTTCTCTGTCGGTCGCGCGTTATCACCGGGGTCGTTCCACGCCGAATCGATCACTGAAATTAAGGGGTAGCTTAAATCATGGCTCCGCGTCCGGACGGGCGCGCGCCAGCGAATTTTTATCTCGAAAACCATTCATCGAGTCGAGTTGATTCTGTTTTAGTTTTTATCGTCGACGAGCTCCGACTCGTCGCGGAAACATTGATTTTCTACAAATGAAAAGCTAACTCCGAAACGATAAATACGCCGGACAAATTCTTCCACGCGTATTTGCCTCACTTCCCGACCGATTTTCACCTAAAACGATTCGACCGATTGCTCGGCAACGGCGATCTACGTCGTTCCACGCTTCGTCCGCGAGGGAGGTTACAGGGTAATGATCGAAACCTTTGTCGTTTCCTAATTTCCTCTGCGTTTGTCGTAATGTAACGTAACAATTTGTTCGCGAATCTACGTCAATAATTTCGTCTACGATTTATCGAAGGTATTCGATAAGAGCATTCGAAGGAGCAGACCAAAAACTGCAACGATATTCGCGGACGACGAAGATAGGACGACGCGGATCTTCCACGATTTTGTCATCCAGGGTACTCGGAGCCCCGAAACGAATAAATAAAATCAAATGAAAATCCTCGTAGCAGTTTCTTTCCCACGCGTCTTCGGAAAGCTCTTTTTTCCCGGGGTGATGGAGGTACGTAGCTCTCGTAGAAGCGTTAGAATTTACGAGGCCTCGTCGGGAACGCGTTAAGACGATACCCGTACGAAACAAGGGACCATTTCGGGGTTAATGGATCGAAAGGCTTGGGGAGCTTTCCCTCTCGCGGCGGAAGCGGAGGGTCCGACCGTCCTAGGATCTGCGAGGATTAAAATATTTCGCGGAACCGGGGATGGACGAAAGTGGATGGGGGAAAGAGACAGAGAGAGAGAGAGAGAGAGAGAGAGAGATAGTAAAGGAAGGAAAAAACCAATGTAAAAACTACTTTCATTTTCAATTTGTCCTTACTTGTACAAAATTCATGATTTCTCTAAATCGTTACGCCAGAAGGTAGGTGTTCCATGGGTGCCTGATAAAGTCATGGACTTTCTAATTTTTCACGAAATTAAGTTACCGATTCCGTGCGGCTAATTCGCGTTGATCGAAACACAGCGACGGCGAGGAAAGAAGCGAGAGAAAGAGAAGGATGGAAAAAGAAAGGAACGAAGTGGATTTTATCGGTAGCGGGCCGTCCGCGACACATCGCGATGGCGCTCCGTCGCTGCAAGCCACGAGTAAACGAAAGAATTAGAGTCGAATAAGAGAGCGAATAAGCGAGCGAAAGAGCAAGAGAGCGAGAGAGCGAGAGAGCGAGGCGAGGGCGCGTGGGTGGGCGGAGAGAAGCCGAGCAAGCCACCGTGCAACCTACTCGACCAGAATACTGGCTGCACTCGTGCTCGTTAAACCTCCCTCGTACCTTCGAATTCTTTTCTTTGGCGGTGAGCCTGAGCTCTCGCGCCCTCGACGCATTAGTACGTGCACGGAGAAGGGATCGGAGGGGATCCGAGGGAGAAAGCGATTCGTTCGAAATACAGCCGCTCGAAGAGAACGATCCCGAAACGTTCCTCGTTCGCGGTAATAGTTGTTGCCCGGTCCAGCCGCTGCACCGCGATGGCGAGCTTTACGACACGCTCGCGGCCCGTTACAGAGCTGCTTCCGCCTTTGCTTATTCTCTCGCGCCGCGGACCGTCGAATCGTACTCGCAAAGACGATTTCGAATAGAATCGACTAAACTCTGTTCGGTTCGTGTCTAGCGATGTTCGAGGAAAGTTGCAACGGGAAATTCCCGAGGTAATTCCAAGTATAATTCTCGAGTTATCAACGAATAGCGTTGACCGATAAGAGCGCGGAAAAGGGGCCTGCGTGTTTCCATCGCAGACCACGCGTGTCCCTCCGATTCGTCGATAACTTGATAACGAAGCGTTAAATCGCGAACCGATCGTGGAAAATGTTGCTCGGGGTAGGAACCGCTGCTTTCAGCTGTACTCAAAGTTTTTGAGACACCCGGTATTTGTGCAGGATAAGTCGATTCCGATTCGCGGCTCCTCGTTGCGTCTCGCTGATATTAGAAAAAGAGGGATCAGCTTGCAGCCCATTCGAAATTAACAAATTTTGTAGCACGTCTTTCGAACGTGTCGAAACAAAAGCTCGTACGATTTGGTGGAATTTAAACTTAATTTTGCTCCCGACCGTAGAGTAGATGACCGTCGCAGGAAACGAAGGAGGCGAGGTAAGATGGTTTCCGCGGTGTCTTTAGAAGAAGCTACCGGAGCGAGAGGTTAGCCACCGAGAGGGAGAGTAAAGTGAACGAGCGAAGGAAGGAAGGAAGGAAGAAAGTAAGGCAGGCAGGAAGGAAGGAAGGAAGGAAGGAAGGAAGGAAGGAAGGAAGGAGGGAAGGAAGGAAGGATGGTAGAATGGCCAAGAGTTGTTGGCAATTTTTCAAGGAATCAGTGCGCCGTCTGACCGGAATGAACGCCCGCTCTCTAGCTCTCTTCTAGCTTCTCTAGCCCCTTTTCTTCGGTGCCCCTCGGCTCGCATTTTTTCGCCGTCTGTGTCGAGACGGCCAGCAGCGGTGAACGCCGAAAGAAGTGGCTGCCCGTTCCCGAATTCCCGTAGAATTTCAGCGCGTTGGTCGGAGCCGAGACACGAATCTTTCCAGGATCGAAATGCGAGAAGAAATTCGATGAATCTTTCGGATAGAGCATAGCCGTCGCCGGTTGGTCAACTCCGTGGTGGGTCGAGATTGGACGAGCCAGATATTTCAGGGAGTGTTTTTTTTTGGTCGGTTCGAGTCCGTCGATATCTCGCGGGACCAAAATGGCGAACGTTTCCGGCGTAGGTCGAGCCCCTAAAATCGAGCGTGCGCGCGCGCTAATGCGAATCGCCTTAAGGATCGCGTTGCAGGTTCTGGTTTAGCGTTATTAATTCGATTTCGGAGCACGGTCTCCCCAAAAGCGAGCTGATCCTTTGATCGTTCGCGTCGAGGATCAGCTACGCGGAGCACTTTCCTTCTGCTAATCAGGTTTAGCCGGGTTAAACGAGGATCGCAACCGACTCCCCCGTTTAATCCGTCCCTCCTGTCGCGAATCCTATCGGCGAGTCGAGTCTAGTCGCGGCTAATTGTGCCATCGAAGCGAAACAAAACCTTTCGAAACCCTTTTTTCCAGCCGCGTTTCTTCCAACCCTTCGTCCATCCGCCAGAGATCCTCGCTCCCCGCAGGACCGTCGGTCGCCGGTTTTGGCATTCGTAGATTCGAAGCTTTCCCTTTTATTCTTTCGAACGTTGGATTCCCAAGATTTAGAATTCTTCCGGAGTCCACCGAGAACGGATCGACGGCTAAAGTAGTTGGAACTCCACCGAGGAGAGCGTCGATGAGGATTCTCACCAGTTGTATCGCAACGGCAATTGGCCCTTGAATATTCGGCAACCGAGTATACGGTCCACTAAAATAAAGTAGTATTATTGCCTAAACCCACCGTGGGTTGAAAATCTGTATCGGTCGTTTCGCGCTCGTCGAGAACTCCGGCCTTCCTGTTACAAAACACCTACGTTGGATGCGATCGTTGCCCCGTGGACGCAGCGACGGTCGAGAGTTCGAACCGTAGGTCGACCGATGAAAACGATGGCAACGATTGCGGCTGGGTGCGTGACGGCGCGGAAAACGGGCAAACGAACGCGAAGAAGGCGTCGGAGGTTCGATATCCGCGATAAAACGGTGATCGGCGTGTTCCGGTGGCGTATCCGACGCCGGCAACGGCTGCGAACCGGCGCAACGAGGCCACGACGGCGACAACGTTGCTACTCGTTCGCCGCACGAATCCCAACCGGAACACCACCGCGGGGTAACCGAACCACGGGGTTCTCGTCCCGGCCGATTCGACGCAGTCCCGGGGAATAAGATCACCGACAAGGATAAATAGCTCGGCGAGAGGAGAGAAGACGGCGTTCGCTCCGACCGACCGGGAACTATTATTCTTGAAAAAGCATTTTACCGTACCGGATATACGCTGCCGTAGCCGCCGCGAGGGGATGATTAAGAAAAATGGCTGGTTACATACTCCGATAAAGTTAGAGGATCGATCGGAGCCAAGAGACCGAACTTTCGTCCCGCCTTTCGAGCGCCGGCCAATTAAAGTCTCGGCTAACTTGACCGGCGCACCGGTTTATTTATTTCTGATTACGCGTTAACGTTCGTTTCTTCTTTTCGCGATGGCGAGGTCCGCGGCGAGTCGGCCAAGCGTTCGAACGCGCTTCGAGTCGGTACAGTAACTTTTTTCAAATTGGATCGCACGAGTTCCCCTTCTCCGAGCAAACGGAAGCGTCGATTTACCGAACTGCGTGCAAGAAAGGCTCGGGAAAAGCGACGGTCGGTGGGAACGCGAGATCGAACAGGAATTTTTTTCCAACGAATCGATTGCACGGGATATCGAGCTTTCGTCCAGTCGCGTTAGGCGACTTTGGATCGCGTCGACGGTGGATGTCGCGAGGACGCGACGGATCGAGAAAAGCAGGAACCTGCGTATCGATGTACGCCATTGGATGAATAACGTTGGTATAGAACGATACAGAAGTTTTAACAAATACAACCGGCAGCGCAACTATTATCCTTGGAACAACGACGTCGGAACCGACGATTTCCAAGGCTCTCGACCGCTGGTGGCTCGCGTGCAAGTTAATCGATTCCGTTTCGCGAGAGCATAACTCTCGCTTTCCGTGGACGGTCCGTACGACGGCGATCCGTTCGGAATCTCTCGTATCTTCCAGCCGCGCTTAGCTCTGCCTCGAGGCGAGCCAGTTCCCGGTAAGTAGAAGCTACGAGGTGCGGGAGCTCGTATCGGCAAGGCAAACGCTCGAAATTCTCGGCTAGGGTCTCTCTACCTCCGGGCAGCCAGCGGCGTAGAGGTCCATACGACGGAACTCGTCGAGCGAACTAAAGTCTGAAATATCGTTTGCCGAGTGTATAAATGGCCGTTCGGCAGTAAACCGTTCGCGAAACGATCGGCGATTAGGCGACACCGGGTTTCGACGAGAGAGCGAGCGAGAAACCGGGAGGGAGATAGATAGAGAGAGAGAGCGAGAAAGGGAGAGAGAAAGAGAGAAAGATACGGTAGCAACGGAGCGTCGAAAACGATCGGGGCAGCACGGAGCAACTCGATCAACAAAGTCGTCGACTTAAAAATTCCAGAATCCTAAATTGCTAGAATTTAAGAATTTTTAAGTTCTGCAACCTTGAAAACGACGAGTCCTGCAGTCTCGGCATTTGGCGGTCCTAGAAGCCTAGAGTCTACTCGAGCGACTGGAAATCTAAATGTCGGAGAGTTCTATAGTCCTAAACTTCTATGTATCGATGTGCTAATATCTTGGTCCCAGAGTCCTACAGTTCCAAGGACCCAAAGTCCTCGGATTGCAAAACTCCAAAGGTTTCTGAAACACGAGTTTCCAATGTCTCCAAGTCTCGAATCCTAGAGTCCCCGTGGTCTTCGCGTTTTCGGGTCCTAAAATTCTGTAGTTTTAAGGTGCTAGAGTCCTAAACCGCTAGGGTCCTGGAGTTGGAAATTCCCAAGAACCGAATTTTTCAAAGTCGCGAGGCACCCGAGCCTTAAAGCCCTAAAGCTCCAGAGTTCAGAAACGAGCAGAAGAAAGAGAGAGAGAGGGATACGGCAGCAACGGAGCGGCAAAAACGATCGGGCCGGCACGGGACACGTCGATTAACAAAGTCGTCGATAACGGAAGGAGTGGAGGCTGGTCTCGGGGCCTACCGGAACCCCGGCTACCGATGCTAAAAGTTTTCGTTTGAAGCTTGACATGGTTTGCCGGAACAGGGTGTGGGGGTGGTCGGCGGAGAAGAGGACGCAAAGGGCGGAGGGAAAGGAGGTTGGAAGCAGGACCGGTTTTATGCAACGGGTCTAGCCGCAGGAAGAGGCAGTTGGAACGGAGCCCAAAAGCCCGGGAGCTTCATTTTGAGAATATTCGGAATCCGGAATAAGGGTGGAATTACTCGTAGCACGTGGTACGTACAACCGTGTGCCGGTACAATGGGCCACGGCATTGTCTCGCACGTCGCCGTTACATAAAGTAGGTGTTAACCGTCCTTTCGTACACCGACCATCCCTTGATATTCCGTGCACGCACCCTTCCAAGGTTACCTCCCACGGAAACCAAGTCCGACGGCAAATGGATGAATTCGCCGACCCTGTGTTCCGCAGATCGGCCGATAGAGCCCGGTGTCGCTGTCGTCGACGCTGTTCTTCCTCTCTGCTCTCCTCGAACCGTACTCCTCCCTTACTCTCTCTCTGTTTTCCCCTCCCTCTGTCTGCTCCCTTCTTTCTATACATCCGTAACTCTCTATCTGTACCTTTGTACCTGTATCTTTCCATCCGTATCTCTCTATTCGTATCTTCCTTATCTCTTCCCCTCTCTACCTCTGTCTCTGCGAGTAGCTCTATTTTTCTACATTTTGCTAGGCACCCAACGCGAATTACTTATTACTTATACGCGCGAAATACTTATTACGGCGAACGTTACGCGGTACGGAGTTGCGCGTTAATTTTTTTAACGACCAACGGATGCGGATTTTTGTTCTCGACGAGAGAGTACGAGCCGCGCGTATAGTAAAATTATCAGTTTCGCAGATATTTTAATCGAATTATTGCCGCGAAAACCTCGTTAACGGTAACTTTGGCATTAACCCAACGTTAAAGAGAACCGAAAGTATTGTTGGGTCGAAAACGAGCTCCAAGGATACGGCAGGATCAACCGTCGAGTCGGAGGGTCGCGCCGGTGGAACGAGTACCGAAAGGGTGGATGTTTTACGAGTCGAGATGAAGAGGCTCCTCTCGCGAGGGAGTGCCGGTGTCGTAAAGTCTCGAGGTCCGTAAGTTTTACGCTTATAAGGTTTTTAAATCTTAAAGTTCTACAGCCTTAAAGTCCAAGAGTTCTGAAATGTTTTAATCGTAAGGCCTGGTAATTCGAACGTCCTACGGTCTCGGTGTTTTAAAATCGTAGATGTCCAAATGAGTTCTAAAATCCCAACGATTAGAAATCCTGAATTATCAGAGTTTTATCATTTTAAAGTTCTGCGATCCCGGAGTTTTCGAGTTCTAGAACTTCAGAGTCTACCGTAAAGTCTCGGAGCTCGAATGTCCTAGATTCCTGCAGCGTTGCGATTCGAAGTCTTGGAGTCGAAGAAATCATAGTAGCACGGTCGTAGAAGACCAGAGTCCCAGAATCAAACAACTCGAAATATCAAAGCTTCGAGAACTCGAGATCCCAAAGTTTCAAAAACCCAAGAGGTTTTACAGTGCCGACATCCCGGATTGCAAAAGTTTCCGAGTCTCGGAGTCCAAGATTCCTGGAGTCGCGGAACCGTAAGCGCCGCGATTCTACGGAGTCCCTGAGCGTCGCGATTCCAAGGTCCCAATGCGTCGGAGAACCTAAATTCCAAGTTCTATAGCGACGCGACGACTCGCGCGCGCACCCGTCACCCGCGAACGAGCGTTGTCCTTTCCGCAAAACTATTGTAAACCCCGATTTCGTTGTTTACCTCGCCGCCACAAGGGATACGCCGCGATTAATCGCAACGGCGCAGCGGCGCGAACGAGACACGCGCGACGAACAACGGAAGATCCGGATAAAGACGAGCGCGACCGGGTGTTCCACCCTCGCGGGGGCTGCCGGGCGATAAAAGACAAACGGAAACGCTCGAGTCGGCTACGGGAAACGGTATCGCTCTATCCTCTCTGCTTCGGCGGAACGACGAGCTGGAAAACAGGGGTGGAAACTCGAAAGGCTCGGGCGGCGACGAGAGAAAAAAAGAGAGAGACAGAGGACGGTGGCAGTCGGTGGGCGGAATGGAAACATTCAAGTTTTGCCGGTTACCTTCTCGAAGCGGACCCGATGCAACCGGTTACCGATACGTCGACTCGGTGACTCGCGGAAACCGTCGAACCGAGCGGAAAAATCTCGAGCTACTTCGAAATCGAACGTTCCCGCCAAAAACGGAGGTTCTCGACGCGAGAAAGTCCGGAAATACGGACTTTCCCGGAAGTTTTGCAAAGGATGCGCGAAACGTTCATCGACTCCGGCGCTTAATTTCGCGTGAGAGACGAAAGAATCCAGAAATTGGAATAAGACGATCGACGAACCGGGAACCGAGGAGCAACGGAGGGTCTCGCGGTCGAACACGGAGAACAACGGTTACGGGATTTCGTGGTCGGGCGTGGAAGAGGTTTACGGACTTCTCTGGTGACGGGAATCCGGCGCTTATTAATTTTTGCGGAGGGCTTCGAGCCTGCGGGAGCGGCGCTCGACGAGACTCCTCGAGCGGCTAAATCGAAGATAAAGCCCCGGTCTTAACCGAGGCTTAACCTATGCTAAGCGGACCGAACCCGGTCTCGTCGCTTCGCCTTACGCGCAAACTCGTTCGAAGCCGACTCGCATAGATTACAATGCGAGCTTAATCGAGTTAGCGTCTTCTCGATGCCCGCGAACGGTCCCGTTCATCGATCCGAGCCCCGAATCGTCTCGTTTAATCGGATTCGGGCCGAGTATCCGTTCGACGAATCTCGACGAGTCTTCGATCGCCGTCAACGGAACCACGACTCTTCCGACGGGAGTCGTCGTCGACAGGGTTACAACGATCGCGAACGATCCACCCTTCCGTCTTTTCTCGATCGTCGAAACTCTGTCGACGAGCGGCAACGCCGTTAAGCCGTTTCTTTCCGAGTTTGCGAATTTACTGCTCCGGAGATGGCTGAGCTAATCCTTGCACGCTTCCTGGAAATAGTTACGAGAAAGATTCCCGGATAATCGTTTTCGCCCGATTCCGTTTCGCGCTTCGACGCTTCGATCGGAAGGAACGTCGGAGATTCTCGTAAAATCCGAATAATTTAGCGGTTGCGATAAAACCCGAAAAGGCGTACGACGTTGACGAGTACTCTTTCGATCCCTCTGCACTTTGTAGATTCGAATCGACGTTCAACATGGACGCGAATACGCGTGTCCGTGCGATCGTAAAACGAACGGTCCAAGGTCTCCAGGCCCAGACATTTCAAAGTTTCAAGGACGACCCGTGTTCCCAAAGTCTCCGAAGTCCGAGGGGTCCGAAGGTGCCCGGCTCGCGAGTTTCCGAGCTCCCAAACTCTCGGAGACTCAAAGTCCCAGAGTCGTAAATTTCCAGAGACCCGAAATCCCAGAGGCCCGTAGTCCTAAACATCCGAAGTACGGCACACGGCGAAGGCGCGCGAGCTCGAGGGAGGCGAGCGTCGCGACGTTCCTTCGGCCGGCGAGAGAATCTCGCGCGTCGGAAGAAATCTTGATCCGGTCCGTCGTTCCGTGCCACCTTCCCCGAGTATTCGAATGGCCTCGTTCCGAATCGATTTCGAATTATCATCGCCGAACGGATTTCGCCGTCGGGCGGGAGGATGAGATGAAAGGGAGAGGTCTGTCGGTGTAACGGAGGAAATGGCTGAGGAACGAAGAAAAACTTGCGTAACGAGAGGGCGAGCGAAAGCGAGAGAGAGGCAGGGAGCCAAGAAGAGCACCGAAGAAAGAGGCGAAGGAGAAAAGGGGTTGGAGGAAGACCGCGGGAACTTTTACCGAGCAGCGGAACACGCCTGGCCAGAAGACAAAGAACGGGTTCGGGGGACGTCTCCCGTCCGATTAAACGGACGCGGCTGCATTTGGCAAGGTCTTCGACCGACTACCGGCGAGCCGTGTCCCGGTTTTATCTACTTGTTGGCTGTAACTCCGCTCGCGAACGATCCCCTCCGCGAAACGAGTCGCCGATCCCTTCGTTGATCGAAACACGGTGTCTTGCCCTCGCCGAATCACCCGCCCCGCGAAAACCGAAACGGCTCGACGGGTCCGCGTCGCGTTCTACCCTGTCCTCGAGATTGCCTTCGCTCGTTTCGCCGATGCTTACCACCGTCGCCATGATCGACCTCCTTTCCCAGACACGACTACGTCCTGGAAACGTTTCGGGTCTACCCGACTAATTCGGTCGAATCGATCGAACGGCATCTCGTCGCCGTTCCACCGGAAGTTACGACGGTGGACGAATAAACGCGTACGAAGTGGACGAAGCGGAGAGGGAAAGGAAAGGACTCGTCGTCGGCGATTCTGTCTAGAAGGTCCTGGATAATTCGTCGCGTCCTATGCGTCGGGTTATAAAAGGACCAGGGAAAATGGTAGAAACGGTCCGTCGTCCGAGAGCGATTATTCGCGAGTTTATCGTTGAGACAAAAAGTTTTCGAGCTTCTCCAAAGAAATTTGGACTTTCAGCGATTCGCGTCCGCGCTGAAACTCGATCGCGCGATCAAGCAGCTGTCGGCAGAACTCCCGTTCGTCGCGCGCGAGATGAGAGATCCGAGTTTCGTCGGCTAGACTTTCGCGGATCGTCGGTCGACGATAACGCGGTATTCTCTGTTGCCGGAGACTCTTCAACTCGTTCGATGCTTCTTTGTCGGGGATCGACGACGCTGCGGAACCGCGGTGCCGGTCAGGGAGGAGACGGCGGAACGAGACCGACGGCTTATCGGAGCCGGATCCACGGTTAAGGACGGCACCGGCGGCGGTGCTTAGCTGTTTAATCAGACCGGATGAAAAGAGCGGTAGTTTCGTTATCTTTTGTGCCGTATCTCTTTTGTCCCAGCTAACGAGGAGACAAAACGAATGCGTTTGGTTCAGGAATCCCTGGCTCTCTTGGACAAATTAACGCGACAGCAAGGAGAAGGGGAGAGAAAAGCCGACGACGACGACGGCGCGCCCCCGAAATAAAAAGAAAACCCGAGCGAAACGGGCCGACGAGACGAGCCTACGCGCGCGGAAAATCATCGGGAGACTCGCTCCCACCGTTTACCGTAGACTTTTCTAAACACCGCATCGAGCAGTCTCGCGTTTTCGCTCGCTTTTCGTTTACGTTTAACTCTTTCCCGTGGACGACGAGTTAAATCGTGGCTCGAGCTCCGCGACGCTTTTTCAGAGGTTGTTCCTTCCTATTGCAACGCTGATCGCGCCGAGCGCGAGGCGACCCTGTCCTAAACGCGAACAACGCGAATAAAGTACGGTTGCTGGCAAAATTGCGCGTACAACCGAATCGACGACGACGATCGGTGGGAAAACAAACGAAAACGGACATTTTCAAAGATAAAAACTGAACGGGTAGTTGGATTTCTATTCGACCCTTATAGCTTTTTTGTTCTGAAAATAATTTAATTGTATAATCGTTGGTTCGACAACGCGTACGTATATTCTAGATTTTTGATCGCCGTCGAAGTCGCGTCGTTCCACCGTGTCGCGTTGCCGTTCGATCGGCTCCCGGAGCGCCTTCGAGCGGAAGAGACAAGCTTCGGATCGGGCAAGGAGGAACGGGAGAACGGGAAGGAGTAAGAGCGAGGTTGGCAGTCCAAATGATTCGAAAGAATTCCGTTGACCGTCGACCGTCTACACGATTCCACCGAAAATTCCCTTATCTCTTCCGTGGAGGGGAGCCTAGAATTCGATTCTAGCGAAACGTTACGTTTCCCGGCGTACTCTTCTTTCTCTCCGTCTCTCCCTTTCTCTCTCTCGGCTACCGCTGCCGCGTCGGTCTCGTCTGGTCTCGAAGGCGACGAGTTTAAGCGGAATTCCGGCACGGTAGCTCGGGATCGCACGGCCCCGACTGAAATTGATTGATGTACCGCCTGCCGAATCCGACATAGTCCCCTGCTTCTTCCCCTCGTCTCCTTTCTCGCCACCCCTCTAAAGCCGGTTACCTTCTCTCTCCCTTCTCGCTCGCTCTCTGTCGCTTCGTAACCGCTCCGCGTTTTCGATTCCTTCGAACTCTGCGAGTCTGGAGACTCGTCGAGGTCTCTCTCTCGCTCTCGTTCTCTCCCATTTTCACTCGCCGTCTTTCTCTCTATCTATCTATCTATCTCCGGATTTGTCTCGCTCTCTCCGCGTTGCTCTTCCTGGCTGGCTTCGGGCGCAAATGCACTCGGCCGATTCATTGCGCGGAACCCCATTACCTTCGCCTGGTCCCTGCGACCGATCCGTGTACAGAAGCAATAACGTCCATTTGAAAATCATATAACGGTGCAACCGTGCGGAACTTGAACTTTCGTCCTTTTCTTCTCTCTCTCTCTCTCTCTCTCTCTCCACTCCCTTTGCAACGCCTCGACGAACCATCGCGGTGAATTTGTCCGAAATCCTGGACAAGACGAATGTTTTCGAGAAAAGGTTCTTTCGAACCCTCGACGCAGGATCTTTTTCACGAATTTGCAAGCACCGTGGTTTGGAATTATTTATTCTGTTACCGTTTCTGATGTAGCAGCAGCTGTACGTGAAACTTCAACGGCAGAAACCGACTTCCGTGAAATCGGTAAAAGCAAGGAAACGCTAATCGTCGATGCCACGGGGAGAATCGTACGGCAATGGGTTAAAGATAACCGAAAGCGTTCGAGTTACCGTCCAATAAACGTCTCGAGTTCGAACAACGGTGCATCGTCGTACGGTCAAAATTAATTCGTAGAACGCGACGTGACCAGACGCGTCGAACATAAATCACGGACAATCGTTTCGTCGACGATCGTTTCACCGATAATCGTTTCACCGGAAATTATCCCATTGAAAATTGTTTCATCGAAAATTACTTCGCGGACAATCGTTTCGCCGATAATCGATTAATCGAGAATTATTTCACGGATTATTATTAACGTGGGCGGTGTACTTTGGCTTCTAGAAGCGTGACCGAGAATCGCGTATGATTCGAAAGACGACGTCTTCGAAGTAACTATCGACGATATGTTTATAACGCAGATACCGTCTGGGTTTATGCTCCGCTCGGAGACCGCCGTCCGATTGTTTCGACTTTTGCAATCCTGGACGAACGTAGCGCAGGCCCACGATTGGGCCCACCCGATAAAGTCGCGAGCAACCTGTCCGTATCTGGAGGAAAATCGCGCGCGTAGAACCAACATTGTGCTTCTCCCGCAAGTACAGGTGGTCCTTCGCGAAGCAGTTCGAACGAGCGAGTCGACTACAAATTAGTCGGCACGGCACGCGCGAACGGTCAAAGCCGCAGAATCGAAAAATCCAGCAGAGACCGCAACGACGATTTCAGCGCGCGTCCCTCGAAATTACCAAAGAACGTTCACCGCTTTTGCGAACGATCTCGAACAAATTAGCCGTCGCGTACCGAACAAAACCTCGTCGTACCGTACCGCGGTCGTCCAGGTCGAGTTCTCTCGATCTCTCGGCAGGTTCGACCGTATCGTGGCGTGCTTCACGAACGAGATTGAGAATTTTCGGAAAAGTCTCCGTGAAAAGCGAGCGGCCGTCCATTCGTCGGCTACGGCGACGTCAAGATTACTAGCGGCACAGAATCCACTCTGTGAGAACGAAAAAGGAAGGCGGACGGAGAGATACAAACGGAGACAAGGACAGAGACAGAGACAGACAGACAGAGAGAGGGAGAGAGAGAAAGTCTCTTCGTTCCTGAAAAGAGAAGGAGAGCGAGTCTCTTCTTCCCTGAAGGGAGAGAGAGAGAGAGAAGAGGGAGCATTTGATCTTTCAGCTTAGTAACTGGCTAGATGGACGCGGAAGACATTAATAGGGTTCTTCCGGTTGTCTAGTCGGTCGATCCACTTTCAGGCGAAGGGAGACGAACTGCTTCGGGCTTGGCCGATTGGCTCGTCGATGGTCCGCGCACCTACAGAATCTCTCTACCGCTCTATTGTCCTCGTGAATGGCGGAGCCAGTCTAATCACCGTACCCTATTACACGAACCGGTATGTCTCTTTCGCCGCGATTTTATTTTTTTTCTCTTTCTCTCTCGCGCGATCATCCTTCTCTCTCTCGTGGAACCTCGTACCCCCGCGGCCGTCCGTCCCTTTTTTTCCGAGCCGTTTCCGCAGGCCCCGTTCCGACCCGTTTCGCTCGTTCGCCGGTCTTTCTTCGTGTCTTTACGATCGCCGTTCGAAAGGTTACTGCCGCCGGCGGTAGCTCCGAGCGTTTTCCTTTTTTCTTTAAGACCGATAGTTCGAAATCCTGGTTCCATCGTTGCCTCGGGAATCGATCGCCGGATAGAACGCGCCAACGAGTTTTTGTAATTCTCGAGCAAGCTTCTCTAATCGACAGCGAACGACTCCGGATACGCGGCGAGTTTCTTCCGCGACAGCCGTTCGCGTCGCGGAATCCCTCGAACAAGAAAATCCGTCGCGACGAGATTCGGGAACCCGTGGGTCGATCCCACTCCGTCGTTTTCTGGAACTTTTGCTTTCCAACGCTAACGTACAGGGTGTCCCGCGACGAAATCCAAAAGGGAAGATTCCCGAAGAGATCGCGATCGACGCTTCCCTTGGGCGATTTGTTATTCGACGCTTCGTTTTCGAGTTATTCGCGAAAAAGTTCTGGGAGAGCGTAGCCTATTTTTCTGTACACTCGACATCGCCTGTTTGCCGATCGCTCGCTGGCAACGATCGTGGAACGTTCGAAAATACTTTCTCGATTCGATCCTTAGTGGGAATTATATCGAGAATTATCCGACGCGTTTGCCACGGTCGACGATCGGCCGAGAAAACTGTCGGCGCGAGGCAAAGGAGAATTACAGGGAATTGTATTACTCATCGAACAATTCCTGTGTCTCGCGAACCGGCGTTTAACGAGAGACGAAATCCACGGAGTCTTCTCGTTCGCTCTGATAAACGTAATTCCGCGCGTACCGAGTTCACAAAGACAACGGGAAATCCAGGGAGTACTTTGATCGTTTCCAACGGCTATGGGAGTCCACGACTCTGTACAGGGTGTAAAGAAATTATGCGTCGCGGGTTCTAGCGAAGTCGATGTCGCGAAGGCGTTGGAAACTCAACCTCGACCTACCTTCGACGTCGAGGTCAAAGGATCTACGATTCTTTCTTCAGCGTTTTTCGTCTTCATTATTTTTTCAACGAAAATAGATCAGTTTTCCGAATAGAGGAAAAATATTGTACATACGTATTCTAAATTTTGCGACGAATGAAATGCGACGCGTTGAAACAGAACATGTAGAACAACCACCGCCCTCGGCGCGATATTCCGCGCCCTCGACGATGTCTTGGAAGCATCGGGACCCGTTCGAGTTTGTCCTGGCACGCTGATACTCGTCGATTTGCCGCGACGTCGTAAAGCCGAGCCTCGAAACGGCGCCGAACGAGATCCCGTGGATCGCCTTTGGGGATTCCCGAGCGTGGACACGATCGAGGAAGAGGACGAGGATGCGGGAGACGTTCTCTTTACGGTCGTCCTGCGCTGCTTCATCGTTTCCGTGACAAACTGCCGCGACGATTCTTCAAACGGCCACGGCTCTCGCAGGAATAACCCGTTAATTTACTTCGACCAGTGATTCGAGGCTCGATCCGGTCTCCGGACTTCCGAGATCCTCGGCAATCCTCTATCTTCGCCCGCAGGATCCTGTACGCTCCCAGCCAAAAGTCTACCGCGTCCCAACGAGGCGCGTCGCAGATAAACGAAAATCGGATCGATTTTCTTGCGAAACTCTTCTAATTTATTCTTGTCTCTTTATGGAATTTTCGGGGGTATCGGTTTGGCAGTGAAAGCGTCGAAAAGTTGGATTCAACGATCGTCGAGTAAAAGCAGGCACGCGCGAGAGGCGGTTCCATCGTTCGGCTAAGTTTGGCCAATTTCTGCAATTCGTATTATTCGTTGCAACCGCGAAACCGTCGACTCGCGATAAATTGGAAGAAGACACGGGCGCTCCCACGTGATCGTGGCAGAATTTACCGGAGGACTCCGAGTTTGACAAACGTTACTCGAATCGCAGAAACTCTTTTCCCTTTACGTACGTAAAGACGTAAATGGCGTCGAGAGGTCGAGGCCGACGCGCTTCGGGACCCCGGTGAAATTTTCTGTATACTGATTTTTGATTCCTAATCTCGTTCTCCCTCGCTCGTTCCGTTCTTTACGCTTTCGCGGGGCTCTTTCGGCGGATACGCGTCGTAGCTGACGAGAAACGCCGAGCAGAGCTGCGTAGGGTTGCGCGGAACTGTGCAGAGTCGTGCGGAGTTGTGCAGAGCTGCGCGGAGCCGTGCAGAGCGTTGCAGGGCCGCGTAGAACGGTGCGGAGCCGTGCAGAAAGCTGCAGAACGCTGCAGAGCGAGAGTTAACGGTGACCCGGGCGGCAGCTGTTACATCGTAAGAGATTCCCGTCGAAATTGCATCTTAAAAATATGATCCGACTTCATTCCGAGGCAGCAGCCGTTCCAGGCCCTTCCTCGTCTCTATGAAACGTTCTCTGTCGGCTTTTTGGTCAGCTCCGCGCCCTTTACGATTTAGGGGATGCAGATCCAACGGGAATCTCGGTGCTGCAATGCGCAATGGTCGAACGCTTCCGTTCCGACGCGACATAATAATTGATTTTTCTAAGGAATAGCACGAATCGACCCGCCGATTCGATCGGAAAACGAAAACTTTTCGTTGTCTCCGTAGGGAGCGCGTTTTGGTAAAGAATATTTCAAGGTCATCTTGGTTTTCTCTTAGACCGTAGAGATCGTTCGAGGTCAAATAATTTTTAAAGGGTTTATTTTTACCATTAATTTTAAAGATCGTACTTGTTGTACCGATCGTACGCCGCGCTCTTTTAGCTCTCTTCGTTCCGGAACGGAAAGAAGCTTTTCTGGAAGGGAAGATCGTCTTAGGAGACGCTTCTCTCGAACGAAAGATTTTCTCGGGCGAAACTTCCGTTAGGGGGTACCTTCTCCAGGGCTCCCCTCCTCGTTGTGCCGTGTTCTTAGATATTTGGGGAGGTTTTGTACTTACGTCGTGTATCCACGTGAGCTTCGACCAGGGCGGGTTCGCTCTTATGTGACACTCGAAGTAAACGTCGTCGCCTTCCTTAATGTCCTCCGGGCTCAGCGTGGATCCCAAGTTCAGCGACACGATCGGCGGATCTGCAGGCAAAACAGAGTTAATCAGAGCCCCGAGACCTTTTAGCCCTTCGTTAATAAACGCGAGTCGCCGTTACGCTCTCCGAGCTGGTTGTGTTCGAAACTTTCCTAACAGCTTTGAAAATCTTTCTATTAACCCTTTGCGCTCCAAGTAGTTTCAACTTCGACGCCCGGACGCACTTCCGAGCGTTCTTTTCTCTCGCTTGGTGCGACGCAAACGAAACTGGATCGATTTCATAACATTTTACGTTTGATTTTTTATTCCCACTCCCACGATGCAACAAATTGAAATGCGTTCGATCGATCGAAAGACAACGGGACACGCAACGTCTTCTTAAGCGAAGTTAAATTTGTAGCTGGATCGAAAGTAAGTTTTCCCAGAAAATTCAGGGAAACGTTTCAACGATTCTCGCGAGACTCGTAGCGATTGATACCCAACTTGTCGGTACCGGTTAACTCGATCTCTATCCACCGCGAACGCAGCTCGAATCTGCTCGATCGTTCGAAGCCGACGCGTCCTCGAGCGACCAAACGTCCAGTCGCAAAGCGGTTCGGGCTCGGAATGCTCGAAGAGGCGTCGGTACGCGTCGTTGGCGTCGCAGCCGAATTCATCGTCGCGCGTAAAAGCGGAACGCTGTGCTTCGCGCGCGTTGTGCGCTGCTGTGCGGGATCACGGTACCATGAATATATACGTTTTTTACGAGATTATTTTTATTTATTACACCGGACACACCTGCTGCACGGAAGCCGGCCGTGCCCAGGCTGATGGCCGGCTCGGTTTATCGGCTGGCCGGGGAATTTATTCGGCCCCGTTCATATTTGGCAACGACGGGCTCAAGACCGACGACGAGGGGCGAGGCTGCGCGCGATTTCGAGGGCAGCTTCGCGATCCCGTAATCTCGATCGGGTCAACGGTGTCCGCTCTTCCATCGAAGGATAACCCACAACCTTCGCGACGTTCCGCGTCGACTCGCGCGATAACCGATAACTCTTTTTAAATCGAACTCGACGAGTCGAGATCTTATCGCTCTGCTACGAAGATCGGTTAACCGAGCGACGCGCAGGGTGTTCCCACAACGATTGAAACAGATTTCTGAGGTTACTCGACGTCCTCGCGTCGTGTTCGAACAGCGAGCAAGATTCCATCCTGATCGAAATTAATCTTTCGTCAAGGATCTCGTTTCCATCGACGTGGTCCGTGTACGCTTCTTCCACCGTTGTTGGGCATGCAAAAATCAATTTACAAATCTATCCTAACGCGCGTTCCGAGAGAACGAACGATCAAATTTCTGCAAGCAGAATACTTTTATTTTAGTAAGCGGAAAGGCAAAGTATTCGAATTCCGCGTTCGATGGTGTTCAAAATATTCCTCGACGTTGAACAGTCATCGAAGAGGTAAAGTTTGAGCGCGCGGGGCGAGGGTTGTACAAACACTTTTTGCACTGACCATGGAGAAGAAATGCATTTTCATTAAACTTTTGATTGACTCAGACTTCCGATGTTTACGAATGCTCGGCGTTCGAACGTTTGCCGAGCCAGAACCGCGTTTTCGAGCAGCGCGACGGCGAAACGAAGTTCGGCGGTTCCGAGTCGGCGAGCCTTAAATTTGTTAAAGCGCAGTTAGCTGTCCGGAGACTCTTAAACATTTTTCAATCGTAGCCGGTTCCCCGCGACTCCGAAACTTTCCGAGTTTCCTCGCGACCAAATTATACCGGAGCGGGGCAACTTCGAAGATAAAGGAAAAGCGGAATCGACTGTCGTCCGAGTTCCGATCGCTGGCGCACCGCTCCTTGGATCGACCGGCCACTTACCAAATTGAAGTGGACACGGACAGACCGGAAACGAACCGCCCACCGAAGAGAGACCGTGCACCGTTTCCACGGTCAACGAAATTCTTCGTGTTCCGCGAGAGAGAACGTCCAGCCTCGAGAAACGCATCTCCGAACCAGAGAGTCTTCCAACGATTGCTTCGACTTTCGATAATTAACATTTTAATGGGTGTCACCGGAAAGTTTTACCCTCTTTTCTTTCTCAGAATAACCCTAGAGAGTCCTGTTAAAGGAATTCGAACATTTTGAGACACCCTGTATATATATTTACATGCTGTTACGCGGCCACTATAACGGAGAAAACCAGGCTGCCAATCAGCACGCAAGATCACGCGGATTGGCTGTCTGACAAAAACAATAATGCATGGCGCATTGTGAATCGAAGCGGCAGACGGACACGTGCATCCCATATTACGCATTACACAGTACTTCTTGTTCTTGTTGAAGTTTTGAAATTATATTCAAAATCCATCTATTTCACGTTGAACCAATTTATTAGCCCTATCCCTTTAATTAGTGATAAGGTCCAACGCGTTTCGCGACGACGAAGAAAATTCGGACGGAGATTTACGACCTTCGTCGACTTCGAAAAGTCTAGCCGCGGACGCGTTCGCGTAACACATGCACACCTATAAGAGATGTCATCTCGGAAATCTTTTTCGAGACCTTTCGTTGTCGCGAAGAGTAGAATGCGACGAAAGAAGCAAAGTTTGACCCTAAATTTTAAGATTGCGGTAGACTCAACGGCAACGCTTTTTAACGAAACTCCGTCGATCCGAAGGCGATGGATACCAATTTCCTTTGAACTCGTACGAGCGTCGCAGTCGGAAACATTGTAAAATCGTAAAATCGCGATGGTCCGTAGATTCGCCGCAAAAAAGTTCGGTTATCGAGAAGACCGGAATAGAAGGTTGGTCGGTGAATTAGAGGAGTAGAACGACGTCCCTTTGTGTGTCCAATTACGTTGACCGTCTAGCAGGATCGTCGAAATTGAGCGTTATCCTCCGAACGAGGGCGTTTTTCCCCTCGAAGCGCGTTCTCCCTCGTTCGCTTCGTTTGCCGTCCATCGCGAAGCCTCGATCCGCGAGGCTACGAGCAAGAAAATGAAAAGTCGGAACGGAGAGAGAGGATAGAGGGGAAAAGGCGACGAGACGCGACCCGACCCGACGGAGAAGAGCACGGCGGACGGTGAACTGTGCGAAGCTCGAAGGCCGAGGAGAGCGTGCACGCGGGCCCGGAATTTATTGCGATCCCGGAGGAGGAATACCGCTCGCCGAGGTACACGAGCTACGAAAAACAATGGGCGGCAGAACGATGCAGCGACGGCTCGAGGGTTAAAAAACAACGGAAGCATCGCGGGGGCAAGGGTGGCGCGACGGAGACGCGATCGAGCTAATTAATACTATCTCTCGAAAGACCGCTCCTCTCTCTCTTTCTCTCTCTCGACCGGTCCTCGAGTAGCCGAGAGAACCAAGAGATACAAGATAGATAGGTAGATGGAAAGAGGTAGATAAATGGAGAGGGAGAAAGAGAGAGAGAGAGAGAGAGAGAGAGAGGACACCGGGAAAGGGAGGAAATTTATCGTGGCGCGCGATTAAATCCTGCGAGAACGCCCGAAGAATAAACTCTCCTCGAAGAGAAAACAGGATAAGAGAGGGCGCCGGTATGATTAAACTAATGAAGACGGTAAATGAGAGATACAAGGAGCATGGAAAACTGCCGGCAGTTCCTCGAGGAGCTACCTAACCTGCGTCGGTCTCAGAATTTCGAGATCTGGGTCCCACGCGGAGCAAGCAACCGACCAAGGAAAAACTGAGCTTCCGCGGAGCATTACGGATTAAGATAATTCCACGGCATCCGGTTCTCCAGGTATCTCCCTCTCTCCTTCTCCTCCTCCTCTCTCTCTCTCTATCGTTCTCGCACAGCCACTACCCCTCTCTCTCTCGCATCAGACTCTTTTTCGCTTTCTTAAAATCTCGTTCAGTCTCTCGCTCTCTTGCTCGATCCCTCTCTCGTTCAGTTTTTGACTTTTTCGGTCCCCGTCTCGCTGAATCTCTCTCTCTCTCTCTCTCTCTCTGTCTCTCTCTTTCTCACTCGGTATGCAGCTTCTTCCGTTGCTCTTGTCCGTGTCTATTTCTCCGCGCAGCAGCACCCGTTTCGCGACCGGAAAAGAACGAAGACGCGGGAGCTTGCTCCCGAAAGCTAATGGGAAGACATTATGCCAGGCCGCTCGCGAAATTGCGAGCGTACAGCGACGAAAATGAAGCTGCTATTCGGCACCGCCGGCACGGCGCGAACGTTCGATGCTGGATGTCTGTTCCACTGCTATACGACCTGACGAGGCTCTAATGAATTCTAGTTAAAACTTCTTCTTCGCCCGCGATTACCGCGCTGCTCTGTAGTTGTCGGAGCAACGACTCGGATTGCCAGTTTGTTTCTTTAGCCGGGGTCGTTTTCGCCCTTTCTTCGAGTTCCCGAGCGGCGCGCGGCGCATCGACGACGTGCAAACATCGAAAAATCAACTTTAGCGTTGGCAGTCGGATGCTTTCCATAACATCTTTCCATTGCAGTAACGTCCAATGGAAGCGAAATAAAAATTAAATCAAACCGGTTGTATCGAGGATCTTTAACCTCGAAATAAAGATTGTAAAAATATGTAAAATACAAAAAGACGAAAGCAAAAATGAAAGTGGGAACGGCGTTGCGAGGGTGAAGACGGTTATACGGATACCGGCTAAAACCTGGAGAAAAATATTGTACAAAGACATCGCCAAATGGTCGGCGGACCTCTGGCTTTTATGTCTTCAGCAAGCGGAGAAGGGGAAAAACAAAATGTAAACTATTCTCTATGCGTTGTCTTCGCGTAGAACGCGTTTACCGGCGCCACGTGCTATTTTTTCCGTGCTAGACCAGAGCGGTCTTGAATCTCGAACCGACGGCTATTTGGACGGGGGACAAAGGTCGAAACGTCCGCGTACGAATGACAAAAACGCATACAAACTACCGAAATATCAAGTTCCCTCGCGCTTTCCGAAACGTTTCCTCTTCGATACGGCGAAAGGAAGCTTCGAGGGGAACGAATCCGAGCAATAGCGGTGATCGGCGCGAGCTCCCTTCAAGTCGGCAGACGATCGAAAAGAAGATCGCGAATCCATCGATGGCGCGGTTCGTCCGTTTTACGAGCCCCTCTCGCGTATACGGGGTGAGTCGCCTACAAAAGTACTTGACAAGTACCAGCAATCGTAGAGAAAGAAGAGACGTTTTTTCTCAAGGTTCTATCTCTTATAATTTCAAGGGCGCCGTTCACTTCTTTTTTAAATAGCGCGATGCGTCGTAATCGAATCAAACGTTTTATTTCGTATTATATCTCTCACGTCGTGAAATACGAAGGAGGCGTTTCCCGAAAATCTTGGGCGACTCACCCTGTATATTTTTCCCCTAGGCCGCTTTACGATCAACCAGATTACCGAACAGGTTTCGCGTAGGCGCGGAACGATCGGTCTCGCTGAATTTCGGCAGTAATTCGCCGGAAATCCGGCCGGAGGCCGTTTTATTGTCGCTGTAAAAAAGAAGAACAGAACGGCACGCTAGCGTCCCTATGGCTATCTCTTGCGTTCGCGTCTACGTGTGCTCGCGTCGATGGCTGGGCTCGTACTCAACGTAAAAAGGCTCGTAAATCGGCCGATTTCACGACGGGGTCTCGATGGAAGACGAAACCAGGAAGAGACACGGATCGAAAGGGAGAGAGAGAGAGAAAGGAAAGCGGACGGTGAAGGCATACGCGCCGACTTCTATTCGTCCGACGAGGCTCGACCCGCGGCCGGCGCGTACGCGCGCATCGAGCCACCGATCGCAGCCAGAACGAGGAATAAGTTTCGAATCGGAATCATCGAATATGCATTTAACGTCACGTGCCGATCGTAAAAGACCGAGCGAAGGACAGGGAGCGGAACGAAGCCGAGCGAAATCTTGTCGTGGGAAGACGGACGCGCGGCAAAGTATCCGATCCGAGAAGCTGACCGAAATACGATTTCCCGAAGCTCCAAACGAACGAGTTTCGTTTGCCGAAATAGTCGTATACCGCGAGGAACTACTCAATTTTCGCCACGACGTTTCAGGCGCTTTCGACGATCTCGTTCGAAAGCGTCGCGAATCCGAGTTAATTCGAATCCCGTTGCCTGTAAACGACGTCGCGTTGGATTTAACACGTTAAGCGCCAC
>CM052097.1:24462326-24492377 GCA_028453745.1 Agapostemon virescens | reverse complement strand
CTTTAGGTCTCCGATTCTTTTGTAATTTTGGCAACACATTTCTAGACGCGCGGTCAGAGTGTATGGCAATTTTTAGGTCGATCGGAATCGAATTGCAGCCGTGGCGCGACTTTGAACTTTCGGGGCGATCAATGGCGCAAATGGGAAAAATTGAGGTTGATAAAAGATAGCTTCCTGAAGTCCCCTGATATGCTAGCCTAGATTTTGAGAGTTCTGCTTAACACGTTAAGCTCATTACGTTACTCGACTGTTTATACTCTGATTCGTCTATCGGCGAGCGGCCCGGCAAGGCCCGTCTGACGGCTAACCGTGGCTTGAACGAAACGGCACAGAAATTCGGCGTGGCGCTTAACGTGTTAAAGCAATGCATAATTTTTCGCGAAAAGTCAAGGTCGAGCGGAAGGTTCGACCAACGGTAAATACTTCTGATTTCATCGGACGGCGGGGGAAATCAAAAGGAAATCGAGGGGAAAGAGTTATCGGCGTATTCGCGACGGGGACGCGGAACCGATACAAATCGCCTTTCCGGCGACACCGATGGTAACCGATGTTAAGGCGAAACCTACGACTCGTTGCGCTACGATTTTAGACCTTGAAACAAGGCTGAAACACGCTTTCGGCCGGTTCTCCGGCTCGAAAGCCTTGCCGCGCGACGGACGAAACACGAATACACATTTATCAAGTACTTACAGACGACGTCGATCTTCCAGGATCTCTCGACGCACAGTCCCGACACGTTCGGGTTCTCTGCCCTACAGGTGATCGATTTCCCGTGATCCTCCACGCCGGGCTCGAACTCCACCATGCTCACCGTGCGGTTCTCCGAACGTTCCTCCTGCACGACAGATCAAACGATTTCGGTTAGGCTACCGTTTCGACGAATCGACGGACCAGCTAAAACGGGAATCGGTAAACCGTGCGTTCACATTTTATTCCAGAACCTCGGTTCGAAAGTTCAACTCTGCGCGCGCGCCCATCGGAAATTTATTCAGAGAATCCAAAGAACGCACCCTTCGATGGTTTCCCTCGTACCGGAAAGCACTCCCGTCTTCTCCGCTCGGAAGCCAGATTCTTCGGGAATGCTATCTCCGTTCTTTAAAATAGCAGGCACCTGCCGTAACCGAAGAACTCTCGGTCTCTAAACGCGCGTCAGCGAATCGTCGACCCTGCCGCGAAACGACCGAAGGCGAAACAGCGTCGAGCTGTCCGTCTACGACGTCTCTGCGAAACGAATTCGTCGCCGACGCGTACGCGACTCACCGAGGTTTATAAAATAAATATTCTAACCCTTAGCGCCTCGATGGCGCTTCCGAGGCGACACCAAAAATTGCCTTACTATTATTTGTTTCCATTTTGGAATTAAAATTGCTTGGAGTGCTAAGGGTTAAACGTTCGTCATCGACGTTCTTTGCATTTCGATCAACGGCAATTTCGAAAGCATTTCGATTACGCCGTACCTAGCGAACCGATTTTTCCCACCTGAAAAGTAATCAAGTAGTTTCGATCGATTCTAACAATATGACTGCCCCGTTGTCCACGCGCAGCCGACAAAATTATTAGTATGGTTTTCAAGCGAATTTTAGCGTTAACGCATTCGTTGCACCGCACTCGATGGCGATCCAGAAAATTTAGCAAGCTCGGTTGTTTCGATTTCATCGAATTTTTGTGACTTTATTCTTTGCAACCATTTTCCAATACGCGGAGTACGATTTTTGTCGCGACTCGTTGCGCGCTAGCCGATCGTAATCGGTGATAAGTTTAGCGATAAACGAGCAGCGGGGAACGCGGCAGTTCCGGTGCGAAACATTTAATTTTGCCGTTTACGAAACAACGAACGATGCGCGTTTAAGAGGAAAGGGGTCGTCGCGAGGATATTTAGCAGCGGCCAGGGCCGATTTCGCTCGAAGCGAAACGAACAGGACGCATAGCTTCGGTCGGTCTACGGCGGCGGCTGTACATTTTTTCGCAACGATCGAATATTTCAGCGGCCTCTTAAACTCTCGCGGCAATAACGGCCTGCGTGCCCGCGGAAAACAAGACGGAGAAGAGAGTCTAGAGGCGGTTGGTCGAACGACACGGTTTTCGATCGTACCGGGGCGGAAACGCCGAGTCCGCCGTATGGTTACGGAAATTACAATGGCGCGCGGCGGCGGACGTCGTTGTTCTCGGCCACGGGGAGAATCGATGGCGTTCTTACCAAAGATTTATTCGACCGCGAGGAAAGTCGGTCCCCTTTCGACTCGGGAAACCAACCCGCGATTCGACCGGCCTCGAGATATCCCGCGTCGAAAGAGAACCGAACTTTTGTATTTCGACGGAACCCGATTCGAAAATATCTCTATCGAAACCGCGATACTCGACGTTTCCAGTGACGCGACTAGAAAAACGAGAACAAACTCAGTTACTCCCCGCAGCCATAATTTATTCCCGTTTTTGCGATCGCTCCGTAGAAGTCTACGCGAATGGAAATTATCTTCCGCTAATTTCGAAGTCGAACGGCTAAACCGGATCGTCTGGTCTTGGGCGAAAGAAGCTCGCGAACTTAGGACCTTGGGAAAAACAGTGACCACGACAGAGTTTCGGTTCGAAGTTTCTTCCGTTATGCGCGGCGATCGAGTTATTCGGGCGACGTAAATGATTGTTCTCGAATTCTCCGCGCTCTTCGGAAAAGGAGGCGGGCCAACCGATTTTGCCAGCATCCGATTTCGCGAACCACGAAACCAACGAAAAGGACGGCGAGAGCTCGGCGCGAGGCAGACGGCGGCTCGAAAGATGCGATTGGGTCGGGCCGGATCGAGCCGAGCCGAGCCGAGCCGATTGAATTAAGCAGCCACACCTGTCGACTCCAGATATCTTCATCGACCGCATGCTAATTGCCAATTAACCGATCCCTGATTCTCCCTCCCCGTTCTGCCAGCAGCCTTGCGCTCGTAACCACGCGCCCGCTTTGTTTTCCGTGAATGAACGACCGATACGCAACAAGCGCCGCGAATTAGTCGTCACGCAATCGCTGCAGAGTCCTGCGGACGCGTTTATGCCCGACGATTGGCTAATTGCGTGGACTAGGGTCCTCGATCGTTATCGAATACGGACACGGTAGAACCTCGTGTACAAGTTCGCAACAGACTCGTACAAGTTTGTAACCGCCGCTGCAGTACATCGATCGTCGAAACCAAGCGATTCCAGGAGCAAAAATTCACGGAAACGAAACAATCGAATTATCTCATCGGACGCTTCTCATCGGATCTCAATGGACAAATAACTCTGTCACTCATATAGGGGTGACACGGCAGTCGATGTGTTAAAGAACAGTATGGTAATTTTTAGCGGCGTCTGAGAGGCGTCATTCGAGTGCCAAGCCGCCCTCGAAGCCGAGCAACTTTCGTCGAGCGCGTTTCTTTTCCATCGCCGACAGGAACCGAGTTAACCGGACGATCTTCCGTTTTAGATGCGTCAGCCTGTACACCGGATCGTTCGAACGTTCGAAGCCATCGCCGAACTGCGGCTAATCTTTCGCAGGCGCTTTTAGAGGGCCGTGCGCCGGCAGCGTGTAAAAGCTTGTTAAAATCGTGCAGTCGGAGTCCTTCGGCCTGTCGGCTGGGACTCTCTATCGTTTTCTCCGTCCGAACGGAACGCTTTCGCAGTGTTTCTGCGCCGTGAACTTCTCCCCGGGGAGAGATTCGCCGCCGAGAGCTATAGTTATCGGTTCCCCGGAGCGTTTCGACCTTTTCGGTTTCTCTTCGCCCTCTTCCGACGGTTCTCTCCTTCTTTCGTCGAAGAGAGGTATTCTCCGCAGTTCGAACTCCTCTTCTCGAGATCGTCTCCATTGTTCTCCGCGGAAAATCAAACCGGCCACGATTTAACCGTGTCCTTGAGAATCCTCGTTCCGTCTCTTCTCTCTCTCTTTCCCTCTTTCGCTTTTTCGTTTTCTGTATTTCTCTCGGTCTCCGTCGCTTTAACCGTGTAAATCGTATCGCGTCGCGAAACTCCTCGTTAGCGGCCGACGAGGCTCGTTAGCGGAGCCGATCGTTTTTCAATCGCAAGAACCACGGAATCGCTGACGAGTATCGGGCCAACTGTCCGTTGATGGGGAACAGGGAGACGTCGAAAACAATCGTCGAACGAGCCGACGGCAACGGGATTGCGCTCGGTCGACGTCGGCCAATTTCGCGCGCCGACGAAAAATCCCGTCGATCCTCTCTCGCGGAAACGATCCGCAGAGAAACGAGCGGACGAACCGTTAAAGGATCGCGCGTACGGTCCGCGCGAAATTCGGCGTTTCTCTGTAACGTTTCTCCGATAAACGGCCGAACAGAATTAAACGATAAATTTCTTTCCGAATCGATGCCCGATTATTTATACTTTCCGGTTAGCGTTCGTCGACCGATGGTCGTTTCTTGATAGATTCGCGCAGGCCGATAAGAATTATTTCGTTCGAGCGATTAATTTAGGTCACGCGAGAAGAGAGTGTGTTGCTCACGGTAGCGACGGTAAAAATATTTGTTTTCGAATCGATGTCTAGTTACTGCTACTTTTTGCCGAGTGTTTATCAACGGACGGTCCATTTTTAGTACATTCGTCGGAAGCAATATACTGTATAATGTTATAAATATATATATATATGTATATATACATGGAAAAAGTTTATGTTTTTGTCCTGTTGGTCGACGCACCGTGCGGCGTGTATCGGTTGACACGCTTTGAAACGAAATTCCGCGTCGAAGTAACTGCTTTTTTTCCGTCGGGCACGACGAGGAAGAGGAAGAGGACGAGGACCGGGGCGGCGGCGGCGCGTCGGTGGAAAGTAAATAGAAAAACGAGACGAGACGCGAAAGAGAGAGCGAGGAGTCTGGCCGTTTGGAGCCGAGCGGAGCCGAGCAGAGCGGAGCGGAGCGCGGCGTCAGAAGCTGCCGGCAAAATTCACGCTCGGTGGAATCCAGCGCGGCTCTTTAGAAAGGATTCCAGAGCGTTAGCAGGACTCGAGGTCCTTTCGAGTCCGGGCTAGCAGGAATGAGTTTCCAGCAGATGTTGCCGACGTTGCTTACGGTCCGCCTCTCGACCTTAATATTACCAAAATTAACCATACCCCCGTGCCGTCGAACTCGTTCCGCCATATTCTTCTTTTCCCTTTTTATCTCCTCCTCTTCTCGGCCACCCGTCCTCCTCCGTCCTTCCTCCTCCCTCTCCGCCCTTCGCCACCTCCGGTTTCTCTTCTCGGCTCTCTCGTTTCTCGCCATCTTGCGCGCCGCGGAATTGAACCGAGCGAGCGACGACGATGACAACGACGACGACGATGCTCAAAGCCAGAGAGAGAGAGAGAGAGAGAGAGAGAGAAAAACCGTGCACGATACACCGGCGCAAGAAATTATTATTTTCAAAAATTAGATGAGACGCTCCGGCGAATGCCGAGAAGCAAAGAGAATTTGAGAAAGAGCGCTGCAAAGATCGTTTACGCTCTCCACAGCCAGAGAATGGCGGCTAGTCGAGGGGAAAGCTACTCGGGACTGTTGGCGTTTCAAGAAACAGAGCAAAAGTTCGGGGGTGCGATAAAAATTCGCTTTCGACCGACTCGCCGACTGCCCGGCGTTGGGAAACAATTTTCGGGGTTGCGCGTAATCTACCCTCGTCGTTACCGTTTATACTCTTCTTACGTTCAACGAGTTCTTATTCGTCGTCGTTTGCGCTCGTTCGAAACGCATCGACAGCCGAACGATCGTTCTCCAAATATTCCACGAAATCAAAGTAATTTTATCGCGGCGATAGAAATTGCGAGGATAAAGCTCGTCACTGTAGACTGGATCGAACCACGAGATCCCCTGTCTCTCGAGATGGGGTTAAAAGTTCGAGCTCGAGGTGTCCCAAGGTGATCCGCTGGTTTTTATGAAAATCACAATTTACGCCCAGCATGCGGGTCGTCGGATACGACGTCGAGACGTCAACGAGACAACGAACGCGATAAATCCGACGCTCTTCCGACAGCGTCATCCAAAAAGATGGCTGCTACCGGTACCCTGCGAACAGCTGCTCTGCATTTTACTCGCGCGAAACGACTCGTACGCCGTTCGCCGTTAATACCCGAGAAAAATTCGTCGAACGCATCGGCTGATTCTTTTTCCACGCGACACTGTGGACGCAACGCGTCGATGCGTCTATAACTCCGTACTAAGGCACGACTTGCTGGATAGCCTTCCTCTCCTTCTCCTCTAGCAGGCCCAGGGCGAAACGCTTCCTTCTTTTCCTTCTCCCCGCCATTACCTTTTCGGTCGCCGTTAAATATTAATTTCTGCCAGTTTATTTTCGAAAACGATGCCGCGATGCGCTGGTCCGACAACCAGACGTTTATTCCGCGGATGAAGCGGAATCCAGATCGATTCGACGGCGTCCTGCCAACCGGGCGAGGGTTCTTTTAAAGCGCGCCGCGGCTTATCCCGGCGCTTCGACAAATAAGAGTAAACGGGCAGCTTTCCGACACATACATTATCGGCATCGACGCCTCGAATATTCTCTCGCGTCAGGTTAGACACCGATTTTCGCGCATTTCGCAAGACTGCGCTCCCGTTCCCTGTTCCCGTTCCCTGTTCGAGAACAGGCTGAAAGGGCTTCTCTAACTTCGTAACGTATCGCGCGGAGTTGGATGGAAGCTGCTAGTAGTTATGGCTACGCGAACCCGTCCAAGCACGCGCCGCTCCGCGTCGGAGAGTCTTTCTCCTCGTCGACGTTCCATTTCCGCGGCGCAATTTGTGCTCTCGCCGATACTGGATCAGCGGGAACGGTTATCAGTTTCGACGTACCGGAAACGATCTTCTCCCGGCTCGTCTCGATCTCTTTGGCACCGGCGAAACAACTCGATGCAAATGTACCGTTCGATTCGCAATCTCTCCGCGTCGAGCTTCAGGAAGTTTATTCCGTTTCTTGTTATCTCGCATTCGTTGAATCCTCGCGCTAATAGTTTCGTCGATGTCCGGCATAGTCCGACCGGACGAAACATTTTTTGATAGCCGAGACGTCGAGGCGCGTTCGTTGAAAGGATTTCCGTCGCGACCGATCGAAGTTGCGTTTCTCGTGCCGCTCTCGACGCCTTCACTTATAAAAAAATTGGGAACGTAGGACCACAATATCAAGCAAGTTCCGAGACACCGAATAAGTTTGGTTGCATTCGCTTAAGACTTCGAAAGCGAAGGAGTTCGGACGGCCTGTTTTCGAGTGCCTCGCGCTGCACGAACAAACTATTCACAGATGATATTTCCGAATAACCGATCGCTAATCGAGAAGCTATTTCGTGCAACGTCTGCGTTACCTGTCCGATCGAGGGACATCTCCATTCTACCTAACCGAGTCGCATTCCGCTCGGCCGGTTCGGCCTCGTTCTACTCGTCCGAGACCATAGACCGTCCTATTCCATTCGCGTGAGCATAGGCCTTTCGTATTCTACTTGTCTGGCCAGAGACCGGGCCGCTCCACTTGCCTGATCGCGAACCCTCCATATTACGGCCGTATACCATAGTCGTATACCATCGTCCCTATTACGTTCGTCCGATCATAGGTCGTCCGTGATCCGATTGTTCGATTACAGACCGTCCTACCTCGAGATTACCGTGATTTCTAAAATTGTTGACATCGACGAAGCCTCTTCGCTTCGAAGTCCACGAGCATATCCAACGGACGCGAACAGCTAAGCAGCGATAACGGCGCGACTATGTTCGCCGTACTGCTCGCGCGCGATCGATCTTCTCGAACGAATAAAATGAAAATTCGTTGATTCCCGTTCTATCAATTCTCGGATCCAATTACGACGACAATTACTCGCGATATAACGTCTTTCGTAATTGTCGCTCGGCGAGGATACGATCATCGGATCGGGAGTACGCTGGACGCGTCTATCGAGATACGTTATCGGGAGAACGGTCCGGTTACGGCGATCCGGCCAAGGAAGTCCGCGCGACGGATCGGTGTTCGGCATTATTCACGGGCGAACGCACCTTTTGTGGCTGCGCGGAGGCAAGCCGAGCACCGTACGGATTATGCTCGCAGGTAGGAAGCGATTTAAGTTGCGCTTTTCGTTCGAATTATCGTTTCGAGTCATCGGTCGCGCGGGCAAAGTCGGCGATCGACGAACGACCGGGAACCCGACCATCGACCGGACGCGTCGAAATGTCTGGACGGTCTCGGCTAAAATAGGTGTATCGCAAAGATTCTTTTATGGAACCTACGACGGATTCGTCGAAGGCTAAGAGTCGCCCCGAATCTGCTTAAAAACGCGCGAACGTAAACGAACGATTACGGCGGAGATCTTTCGATCGCTCGAAAAGAGAATACCGTGTACCGGGTGTAGGTACGCGCGCGTCTCCCGAACGATCGGGATCTCGTCTTGTCCGCGGAAAAATTCATTAAAATTCCCGGTATTCCCTGAATATTCGATGCGCGCGCGCTCGTTGTCCCATCGCGGAATCTTCACACGTATATCCTCGCGAGCGGAGTCGAGTCGAGTCGAGCGATGGCGCAGGGCCGAGTCGCGCGGGGTCCGCGTCAAAGAATTTTAATTTGGTCGCGCGGAAGTTCGTTCGGCGGGTTCCAGCTGGTTGGTCCCGTCGTCACGGAGACGGCTGTTTTGCTCGAATTAGAATTCCACCGCGTTTCCATCGGTGGCTGTCGTTTATTCCGTTAATCAGTCCGTGTAACGGAGTCTCGGTTTCTCCGCGGGAAACCCGGGCGTCGAGCGGAGCGGCGAGACGAGAGAGACGAGAGGAAAGAGAAGAGAGGCGCGGAAGGGAAGACGAGAGAGGAGAGAGGAGAGAGGAGAGAGACGGAGACGGAGAGAAAGAGAACGAGCGAGATAGAATATTGCGACTGCTGGCGCACGGGATACGACGGGATACGACGAGCGGGAGCCGTCGAGAGGAGAAGAGAGGAGAGGAGAGGAGAGGCGAGAGGCGTCGTTAAGCGTTGCGGCCACGGCTTGTTAATGAACTACGCGAAATTAATTAGGGCCGCGCGTCAGCGTGCCGGAGACAACGGCGGCTTCTCCGCTCTCCGCTCTGCTCGACGCCGCCGCGTTCGGACTTGCTCGGATCCTCTCGGTTCTGTTCGGATCTGCTCGAAGCTGCTTGAATCTGCTTGAATCTGCTCGAATCTGCTCGAATCTGCTCGAACCTGCTCGAATCTCCTCGGATCTGCTCGGTTCGGAGCGCACGTGCGTCGCAACGTTACATCTGCGATTCCGGATTATCGATAATGCGCGGCGCCCCCGGGGGCCGCGACCTCGCGCCTAACCATCGCGCCCATGATTTAGGTCCGCGCGCCTCGTATCTGGCCGCTCGCCTCGGCCGAACGGGAGATTACCTCGGACAGCGGCAAGATTACGAGCGATTCCCCAGGCCTGCTACGAGTCTTCCCGAGCGCCAACGATCCGCTTCCAACCCTGTAGCTCGTTCCTCTTCCGGCGATAGCTTTGACCCGTTGCCTCCGCAGCGCGCGATCGCCCTACCGAACTCTTCGTTGTTTCCTAATTTGCCAACGCGAAGCCTCGGGAGAACGTTCTTTATTTTTCAATTCTGTGCGCTCGAGGACGCTTCTATAATACCTTCTTTCTTCCGATGGTTTTCATATTTTGTCAAGAATTTTACGCCAAATCTTTACCAAGGAGGATCGAGAAGGTCGAAGAGGCGGAAGCTCGACGAGAAATTAAAGGACCGCCGTAGCCACGTTCGCGAACGTCGATCCATAGGACTCGGCTCGTTGGAATCGCACAGGGAGGTACGAAAAGTCAAAGCGAAACAGCCTGGCGAGCGACCGGTAATTATCGCGACGGCGGATCGTTTCCAAAGTTTTCGCGAACCTCGGAAAGAGCGAAACGACGCGAAGAGCTCTCGGTCGGCGAGACGTCTTCGTAGGTCGTTGAATTCGGTGTCGCGACGATTCGATTATCCGCGGCAACTTTACGACGCGGGGTTTCGATTAGCGGGATATCGACGGGACCCGTCCGGGCCGGGTATACGACTCGCCGACATCGTCGGTGCCCGAAAATATTCCCTGTCGACGGCGAGCAAGCAGGCGACCATTATACTCGGCCGACCGAAGCCCGATAATCCCGCTCGCCTATCGCTTTCTAATTATTAGCGCATCACCTTAACGAAATTTGTCGTGTCCCGGCGGAGGAACAAAAGGCAGCGCGGCATTTAATTAACAGCTAAGCTGCTTATTATAGCCGGCGCGTTCGGCCGGTGCTCGTTAATTAACCGGTGTGCCCCTCGCACCCTCTGCTGTCCCCTCTTCCCCTTCGCAGACCCGTCGGATACCCTCTTTCCACCCCTTTTCGTTCTGGTCGCGCGACTCGAGGGCTGGACGCGGGCTACGATGAAATACGGCAACGCGTCCCGGCACCAAGGTATTTCAATTTCGCCTCCTTTAAATTTAAATCGGACCGTCCGTCCGTCCCCGTGAATTACGGCTCGGCGAGACCGGTGACGGACCGCGGCCAGCGAGACCATCCGAAACGTTTCGAATCGCTTCCAACATAACTCGAATTCGAGTCTTGCAATTCTCGAGAATCTTCACGGCCGCTGTCGTCTCGAAAGCCTCAAAATTTTTGAAGGCTCTCGGACAAAATGACATCTCGAAACGCGTTGCCTAGGTCAGCGTTCTTGACAACTTTTTTCGGATACGCGCGACCATTGCGATGAAATAAACCGTTATGGCGACTTCAGCGAACGCTGGTTCTTCTCGGCGATCGAGTTCGTCCTTTGAGATATTCTTGAAACGTTTGCGGCGGCTGTACCTCCTGTGCTCACCGACGGAGGGACAATAGAACGAGACTTTCCCGCTGATACTCGATTCGCCTCCGATTCGTATATGCATCGTCCTTAATCGTCTTCTAGTATCCTGGCGTTTAAGGCAGGGTCCGCTGGATAGCCTTACCGATGAGTCCTTTGGCGGACCCAGGACGAAATTGTTCACGCTGCTAAATTCATTTGTACGCAATATATTATTAAACGTCCGAGCGTCGCACGAGCGTCTTCTAAGTATCCTGAATTAAAAAAGAATCGTTTCCGATGAAGTCATCGTAGGTCGGTAGAAAACTTCGTTCGTCGAGCTAAAAGCATTAAAAATCGAGCGTCGAAGTAAGTGCGGACGGTGTTCGATGCCGTTCGTCGTCGCGTACGGTCGCGTAAAAGCGATGCTTGTTCCACGATTTACCGTTTAATTCTTGATTCGGTCTTCGCTCTGTGCGCGTACAATGTTTTTAATTAAAAAATAAATATATAACGAAGTTCCCGTAACAGGGACGCCATCCGTGCGTGGGTCGTTCGGTCTAACGCCCCTAGACCGGATCTTCGATTTCGAGTAACGGCAAAGAGCTTTTCGCTGAACGAACCGAGCGTTCGCGTCGGGAAATCGCGTTTGCACATTTCTGTTGCAGCTATTCCGTTGGCCGAAGAAGAGCGCCCGACGCGCGTTTCTGCCTCGGCAGCGCGGAGGCCGGAAAACTGTTATCCACCCCGCTGAAATTATATTCTACTTTTTTCCTGGCCGCTCTAATTTCCGGCGCTCGAACGTTCTCGCGACGACTGCGAACGATGACGACGACGACTAGCGGGTCGAAAGCAAAGGGAGAGGAAATCCTGGATAGAGAAAAAAAGAGAGAGCTAGAGAGCGAGAGTGCGAGAGAGAGCGAGAGAGCAAAGGCGGCCCCGTAAAGCTCGTTGCGGAATTTCATTTCGAAATATTTATACGGTCTTAAGCGCGCCGATGCGGCGGCGGACAGGGAATAAAGATAATATATCGCGCGATTATACGCGGCTCCATCGCAGTTTTCTCGGGGCCGCTAACGAAACGCTTTCTGGCCGGGGCCACGTAATGCGAAGCTCGCGGCGAACGCCTAAAGACAGCCCCCGGATGACTATGTAGGATAATCAGGATGGTAATGCGATAGAAGTGGTCTACGTGTTCCGCCGCTCGTAGGATCTGCTTACGTTAATATCTGTCCTCGGCTGCGCTCGACCTCGTCCTCGCCTCTTCCATCCCCCATCAACCCCCCGCTTGCTCTCTCTCTCTCTCTCTCTCTCTCTCTCTTTCTCTTACGCTTTCTCCGTTAGCTCGACGGCGAAGGCATCGGGTCCCTCGCCACGAACACCCTTTCTTTCCGAGGATTCCCGGCAACCGACGGTCGTCCGTTCCTCTTACCGTCGCGCACCCTCGGTTATATTTTATTATCTGCCGCTTAGAAGCCGCGCCACCGTCCCGCCGCGGCGCCACGAATTTTAAGAAGGCACGTCGCCACCTTCATCGTCACCGCGAAAACGAGCCACGACGTACCCTTATCGTCGACCCCTTTAACGGCTTACCGCTTCCTCTCCCTTTGCGTCTCTCGATCTCTGTCACCGCTGCCGGTACTCTCTGCCCCCCCCCCCCCCCGCTGGAATCGCTGATCCAGCCAGCTACGGGAAAAAGTCCGACCAACCCGCGATCGCGAAAACGATATCGTCGAGACCGCGTCTTTTCGTACGTATTCGTCTTCGTTTAACCCTTGGCAGTTGGGCGGCGACTCCGAGGCTCTGCGAAAAGTTGCTACGCTATTATTGAAAACAATTTGAACATAGCTATAGCTAGTACAAGAACTCCGTACGCGTAAGATGAAATAATTCACGTAGACTGAAAATATCCTAGGTTGGAAGAAACGCGTTGGTTGAAAAGCCAACGAATCGCGCTCACCCTGGTGTGCTTCAGCTGTCTTCTCTTGCCTTTGTACCACGTGATGACGGCAGGAGGCCTGGATCCGGTGGTCTCGCATTCGAGGTCGTACCGCTTTCCAGCCAACAGGGACTCGCTGCCGACTCCCTTTTTGCCGGGCCTCCTTATCACGGCGCCCAATGGTTTCACTGTGGACAGATCGAATCGTCGGTTAATTCGTCGCGATCCTCGACGACGGGAACCGTTCGAAAACGGCTGGTTCGCGCGCGTACGATCTCTGTTCGCCCGGTATAACACGGTCCCGCGATCCCTACCCTTTTTCTCGAATCACCGAGTTCGGTGATCGCGCGTTCCAACGACGCTAATCGGCCGTGATAATTAAAGCGAACCGATAATTAAGGCGGACAAACTCATCGGGTACAACGAAAGGGGGAAGCGGCGGAGAGGTACGACGCGAGTTCGATGCAAATCGTGCGCGACCGATTCCGTCTGTTGAAAAAGCGGCGAGTAATCGGTCGATTGCCGGTAATTTGTCATTTTCGGGCTTCACGGTGGGATGGAAATCCGTTTTTCCTTATTCCCGTTGCGCAAAATTATTTTAACGTTGTTCGCCGGTTCGCGGTTGCGGTGCGACGGGTCGTTGCGTTCGCTTCGACGTTGGCCGGAATATTCCAAAGTCGAAAATGTACGTTAACGTTTAAAAAAATCTAGGTGGTATCGAGACGAAGCTCGATTTCTTGGCAACCGATCGCGTTGTTTCTTCTCGCGCGCGTCGAATCGGCTCGTCGATAATGAGTTTCCATATTTTTCCCGTTCGTTCTTTCAACGCGGACGATTCGTTCCGGTCGTCCCGTTTCCGTTGGTTCGTTGGTTCGTATCGCTCGGCCTCGTTACGTTAGGGCCTGCTGAAAATCGCTTTTCGATTCGATGTTAACGAGCCTGGCCGCTTCCGCGTGACACGCTTCAAGGGGAAGGCTCCAACAAACCAGCAGATACAGGGTGTCCCGCAAAGTTTAAGGAAATTTGAAACGGCACGTTCCAGAGCGATTCCTAGCAATATTTTTCTTCATAAAAATACGAAAACGTTGGAGGACTACTCGGTATCGTACATTTTGTTCTTCCACTGTCAGCCGCAAACGTATTACACAATTTGCCTGCTAAATTGGAAAATGAATTTTTACAATCTCTTATGTAAAACAAATTCCGTACGAAACGCGAGAACGTCGCGAAACCATTGTCGTATCGTTAAACGAATTGTTTCGATGCCGCGTGTTTTCGCCACGCGTTGGCACGATGCTCGACGCGTTGATAAATGAAATCCTGTCTCGTCCGCCGTAAATGCATTCCGCGATTTGTCTGCTAAACTGGAAAATGAATTTGTTACGATCTCCCAAGTAAATCGTTTTTGTATCGTCGAATCGTTTGGTTCGACGACGCATATTTGACCGCGTATCGGCGCGGCGATAAGTGGGATCGCGGTGCGAAGCCGACGTCCTCGATCTGCAGCGACACCGATTCGCGCAATAAAAAAAGAGAAAATGAAAAAGTCGATAATCGACGCGTTATTCGAGCCTCCCCGGTCGACCGAAGCGCGTCGCCGGGTCGGGTCGGGTCGGGTCGAACGGCGTCGCGACGCGCGTTACAAGTTTTTAAACGAACGATCGGAGCAGAGGGGAGGAGATCGCGCGGCTCCCAAATATTTGATTTGCTGGATTTTCGGAATCGCCGACCTTTTCGATTATCCGCGATCTCGCTGCGATATCCCTCGAGCGCCTCGGGGCCCACTGTTCGCCTCGTCGCCGCTCAGAGGGTTTTTTAATTTCTCCTCTGTTTTTTGTTCCACCAGCCATGAGATGAATACACGCTGGATGCATGGTCACTTGGCGCAGGTCGCGAAAATCAAAGAGCGAGCATCGATCAATCCTCTCTCCCTCGCCTCTTTTCGGCTGGACCATCGCTTTTTCAGCTTCTCTCTTTCCGGTTTCCTATCTCACTCTGTCTCTCTCTCTTTGTCCGTCTCTTTCTGTATTTTCTCCTCGCTGCCATGCACAGGGTGTGCTAACTTCGTCGCGATACAAATGTCCGTAGCCGTAATGAAAATTTACGAAATTTCCGGAAAGCCTTTCGGAAAGTTGAACTTTGGCGATCTTACCGGGCTTGCAAGGGAAAATCCCCGACCCAGAAAATTGCGAAACTTTAGGGATACGCAGGGGTTCTTGTAGCTGTATATCTTGCAATTTTTGTTTGCTGCCCGAGTTCGCCCGGTGCGGCTAAAATCAAAGTTTCGGAAATTCGCCCCGTTTCTTACTTTATTTTCTACCTTCAAATTGTGATAGATGGTACACTAGTTTTTTGAGAAAACGTAGCCTCTCGAATTCGTTTCCGTGCTACGAAGAACGACGGTCCGAAGATCCGAGCGATCGTTGTTTCTTAAAATTGACGTTACTAATTTTCATTTTATTACTGTGCGAAAGATGTAAAAATCGAAAAATCTCTTCTTCCGATGCCACGCGCATACGTTTATTCTATAGATTAATTTATGATTTATTGCTTCGGCACATTATTTTTCTGTTTGAATAAATCCTTACATAGGATCGCATACGCTGCAAACGACTCGTTAACGAATTTTCTCGGCTATCGAATTAGAGCAAATTGATCCGCGTACTCGCCGACGAGGGAAAACGTGTCACCGACCGATCCGAAAAGAAATCACCGACCGAACGGACACCCTGTGCATGTATTTCCGTCAACATCCCCCGTCCGTTTCGGCGCCGGTCGCACACCCTCTTTCGCTGTCCGTTTCGTTATCTCTGCGCGCGATGCGCGGAAATATATATATATATATATTTTTTTTTTGTTCGTTCGTTCACCGCTATGATGGGTGTTCTCGTTCGCCAATAACGGATCTTCAATTTCGTTCGCTTCGTCGAAATTTTCGTGACTCTCGGAAGCACCGATAATTCAGCGGCGATCAATCACGAGCCGATCGAAAGGTCGAACGATTCTCTCTCTCTCCTCCCCTCTCTTTCTCACGGGAGCGATCGTTGATCGGCGATCGGCGATCGGTAGAGCCGACCGTTTTCCCGGCGCGCAACGAGAGAAAAAGGGAGTCTTGTTTTCTTTCTGCCGAACAGCAATTTCGTCGGATCGCGTGAGCGGGGATAAAGAGAAAGCGGAAAATCAACGGGACAGCGGTAAATATTTTCGAGAACGGTGAACGGTCGCGAGTTGCCGACCATTCGACACAGATACGGGACAGCTCGTGGCGGTCGACCTTTATGAAAAGCGGGACAAGAGTGACTTATTCCGTTTGCGCGCGAGTAATCGAACTTGATACACGGTGGATGGTCTTTCGAAGAAGCGAAGACTCGCGTCGTTTATTCGCGAACGGTAAAATCGATTGCACGGTGTCCGAGCTTTTCCAACGATGGGAGAAACGTCGGCGTTGCTCGAAAATCGAATTGACCCGCGAACGGTAAATTTTAATACGCGGTCATCGATTCTTCGGGAAAAATGGGAAAAAAGTCGACGCGACTTGGAAGTATGATATTCGTTAATTCTCGGTACGGTATTCTTCGTTGATTCGACGCACCGCTTTGATTTCAAAGAATCGACGACGCTTCCTGATCGGCGCTCGAAGCTTTAAAAGAACATCGCTTTTGTTCGCCGTCGCAGGACGACGAGAACGCGCCGCGCGATTCCGCGACACGCGCTAGCGGAAAGCAACCCGGGAAAATATCGTCGATTCCGCGATTCTCTTCGAAGGATTATAGCGCTTCTTTTTGCAATCCGTGTCCAGCACGGATGTACTGTTTTGATCCATCGCGGATCAGCATGCGCCACCGGCGCAACGAACGTTGAACCGACGCGTTGCAGCGCGTTAGGCGAATATCGTTTCTCATCGGGGAACCTCGTTCCTCCCGATCGTCCTGATTCGAGCACGCGACAGATAATTGATCTATGAATTTTTTAGTTTACTCTCGGAATTAGTGTTTCGTCGTTCCGAGTTACGGGAGAGTCGTGAGTTAACGAAGAATTCTAATTTTGAGAAAGCCCGAGGTGCGCTCGGGTTCGGCTCCTGGCGCGCTCGAATAAAGACAGAGACAGAGCGAGCGAGCGAGAGAGAGAGAGAGAAAGAGAGATAGAGGATGGGATGGATGAGCCGGGTAGGGCTCCGGGCAGGATTTAATATATTTCTCGTCTTATCTTGCCTTATCTTCCCTTAAAGGCGATTCACAGCGGCGAGGGAGCAAAGGATGTTGGCCCACTTTCGCTGTCTCGTAGATCTTATCGCTAATGCGGGACAAGATAGGCTCCGGGTGAGGCTTCTGATTTGTTAGCCGCGCGATAAGAATTTGTATCTACTTCTCGTCTTTATTTCATTCCTCTTTTATCGGCGACGTTGCCCGAACGTCGCTCACGGGTCCGAAGGGAGCCCGTCGCGACCCTTTTCGTTTCCGTTTCCGTTTACCCTTGGACCGGACCTCCGCGCCCTTATCCTCCTCTCCCTTTCTCTTTTTTTTCTCTTTATCTCACCGAACGTGGCGGGTCAGTTTCACGAAACAGCAGAAATCGTCTTTACGAACAGAAACGATTTCGAGTAAGTTTACATCCGAATTCACGCTTTACGCTATAATCTACTTAATTGCGCGGCGTTCAATGGTTTCGACGAACAAACGGGTGTTCGGTTTAGCCGACGTTTGTACGATACCGTTGCGGAAGAACTCTTCGACTCGGAGACAAGGTTTATAATTTACGCAGACCCGAATTTTGCTCGGTTCCTCGACAAACGTTACTCACGATTCAGCTCCAGCGTGATCGTGGACACCTTCGGCTCGATCAGGTCCGTGTTCCTCGCTTCGCAGGTGAAGTTCGAGCCCAGATCCGAGCGACTGATCAACTGCAGGGTCAACCTGTCGGAGAGACGTTGAATTTTCGCTTAAACAAAGTGGAGCCTACTCGCGTTCGCAAGTAATTGCGATCAACGAACGCGCGTCGGTTTACTCGCGAACCAAGGAAAGAACGTCCACGCATCCACCTTCAAGAATATTTTACAGACTTTTAAATGACAACTTCATCGAAAGAATTTGAAAGCGCAGCAAACTAATGTTTCTTTCGCAGAATGATTTGCCGCGTAACCGTGCAATAGAAAAAAATTCCAATTGATCTTTCCATTGTTCGTAAAACTCGCGAGCCGATCATCGATTACACGGTCGTAAAAATCGTTCGCCGTCGGAGCAGAGTTAAACAACAGAAAATTTAATCATTTCAAGCAGCAGCGACTGCGAGAAATTAATTCATTTGCAGTCGGCGTTAACGAGGAAAGCACAAAGTACGAAGGAAAACCGTGTTTCCTTTTCTCTTTCGAAAAGCTGCTCTTTTTGTGGAAAACCAGCGAAGCCATACCTGTTCTCTATGACGTCACCGGCGTTTTTCTCATACTTCTCGTCTTTGACTTGGCCGTTGACGAGCCACCGCACCATGGGCTCCGGCTTTCCTGCAAAAGATAATTAATAAACTGTAATGGACTCGCCGATGAACGCGCGCGCGAGGGGAAATGAGCGAGTTTGCGAAAAAAAATAACGCTATCGGCGATATCGATCGCTGAACGCTAAACCTATCGGCGCCCGTCGACCCGACGGGTTCCGCGTTCTTTCTTTGCGAATTTGCGAAATTATAAAAGACTCCGTCGTACGATTCGGGAGAATTTTTGCGATTCTTTACAACTGCCACGATCCCAAGTTCAAAATACGAGAATGCGGAAAGCGCTCGTCTGAAAATTTGGCTGCGGCTGCCTCGCCTTTCGCTTCTCCGGGAAACCATCGCTCTCGCGTATTGCCTTTATTTTAATTGCTCCTTCAGGATGTCGTCTCGACGGGTTTCGGTGGGGATAAGAACCGAGAGAGGACCCTTTAGGAATTTAGTATGGAGAGCCTCTTAAACGTAAAAGGCGGTGGAATACTTATACTTAAAGTAAACCGAACTAAACCGAACTTATTCCGGGAAGGGATTATAAAACCATTAATAACACCGAGAGACGAAGGCTTTGCCGTTCATTTTGTTCTTCGGGACGCAATGAACTTGTGGAAGAGCGCGTTTCCAACGCTTCCGATGCAGGCAAAAGGATAGCGATTCGGAGTTACGCCGTTTTAACGCCGTAACTATCGGGTTCGTCGAAATGGTTGATTTTAAACTCTTTCCCGTTGGCGAGTCTTTGGACGAGCACGCGTTGCTAGAAAAATCCTGCCAAGTCCGAACACGTTTTAATCCTGTTCGCATCGTAGAGGAATACGCGGAAGTCTCTTTGTTCGGAGCTCGGTACTTTTATCGTTAAAAGATCGCACGGCGTTGCGCGAGTCTGTTCGGAGTTTCGATGGATCGATCGCGATTAATTGAACGTTGTTTGTTTCCATTTTTTAGCGGAACTCTGCGCGTTCGAATTTCGAATACTTTGGGATAACGCATCGGGTGGTAGGACACCGAAAGTCCATAAAATCGTTCCGCTTCTAATTCGTAACGCGCAATTAACCGAGAGCCGAATTTTAGAGCGACGGGTTGATCGCGATCCGGTCGATCTGTACAGAGCGAACTAATTTTACCACCCGCAACTTTCCGACTAGGTTATCGGGAGCGAGTCGTAGGTTCGCGATTGAAATTCTCGTTACCGTGAAAGGAGCTATTAAAAAATTCTTAGCTGCATCGCGATCTTTAAAGTATTACGAATTTAATTTCTTCGCGATGATCCGAACGGTCTGGCGAGCGAGTACTACCAAAATTCGATTCCGCAACCTCGGAAGCCCAAGAAATCGTTCCGCGTTCTAACGAGCAACGCGCGATCAACGGAAAAATGAATTTCGCGTCGAAGTTGAGCGGGCGGAGAAGGGTCGCGAAGAAAGTCGACGAAGGGCGGCGACGCGACTTTCGCCGGGAACTTTTAAATTAGTCGAAACTCGGGAGACTTCGATACGGTGCTGCGGGCAAAAACTGCCGGACGATTTCGCGGCAGGTCGGCCCGACCTGGTCCGACCCGGCCCGATAACCGTACTTCGTTATAGTTTTCTCCGGTTGCACCGGGGATCGATGAATATCAATTATAGAGAGATAGGCGAGCGCGTTGGGGCTGCGGATCAAAGCGGTTGAAATATTAAAAGCGAAACCGGAGCGGTTGCAATTTCGACGACTCGGTCCCGATTCGAAAGTTCGAGCTTTACGGGTCGGCGAAACATACTTTTAACCGGTCTCGGCCGAGAAACGGTGCGAGGAATCTCTTCCGAGGGTTGTTCGGGCTTCCCGCGTATATACAGGGTGCCCCGGCTAACGGAGGTTATCCAAATATCTTTTTTGTTTTACTTCGAAGAGAGAAAAATGTTCGTAGCAGAATTTCGGTGGCGTCGATCGAGGAGTACTTTGCGAATAGGGAAAAGTTTATAGCGCAATTTCGATGGAATCGATTCGGATGTAATTTGCGAAGAGAAAAATGTTCGTAGCACGAGTTGACCGGTATCGATTCAAGAACATAATATTCGCTTCCGCGAAATATCACAATTATCCGGTATAAAAGTCCCGCCACGCAAGGTAATCCGCGGAATCGCGTTCCCGTTCGAAGCGGGACTTTCTCCGCAAAAACCGAGGATCGTTTTCGCCGCGAAAGAATGATTCGATTCGGCGAACATCTCGCGGAGAGTGGAAAGGCGAGAGTTTACACGCGTTATCGCGGCGCGAAGCGAAGCTGTGCGGCGAAACAACATTTCATATGCGGCAGCCTAATAAATAAGGGTTGGAAGTCGGAGCGTATACGGGAGGAGCAACGATCTCTTTAACCGGGGTGGGCCCTCGCGAGAGAGCAACGTTTATCGGAAATAAATGGTTCGAAGGGGACCGAGAAAGAAAAAGAGAGAGAGAGAACGGGAGGGAGAGCGAGGGGCGGAGAGGAAGGCCGCAGGTTCGGGTATATCGTATCGAGTTCCATTCGAAGGAACGTTCCGTGGATAGACTCCGTATTATATCACGGATTTACATATCTCCCTCGAATAATACCTCGGCTCCGTGGCTAGATGCATATTTTTATTGGAAAAAGCTGCCGGTTATGGTGATAAAACGGCTCGAATGATATACGGGCATTATAAGAGTCAGGTATGCGCCGGTAATGGGTCAGAAATCATAAAGCGAGAAAAAGCACGGCACCGGGAGCGTGGAGAGAGAGAGAGAGAGAGAGAGAGAGAGAGAGAGCAAGAGAGAGAAAGCGAGGAAGAGAGAAAGGGTGGAAGAGTGGTGCAGAAGCGGAACGCGCGCGTCTATCGAGCTCTCGGAACGGTGAAATTCCCGGTGAGGGAAAAGGCACGAAGAACAGCAGCCAGCCAGGCCGGGGAACGGTTTACGTCCCTCCTTTCATTGTTATTCACGATGGTGTACGGTGCTGGGAATCGCAATTTAATCAGGACGACGCAACATCGCCGCGACACTTAAAATTGCAAGCCTTGATCTCCGACGGAAGCGCGCCTAGATTAGCTCCGGCCGTCATTGTTATTCACGATGCTCTCGCGATCTAGATTGCGTTTTAACCGTCTCGTTGTTTCCGATTCTCATCCCACCCTTCTGTCGCTCGTTTCCTTTTTCCTGCCACTTCGCTTTACCTACCGTCCACCTCTCTCATCTCTCTCTCTCTCTCTCTCTCTCTCTCTCTCTCTCCCTCTTTGTGTGTTTTCTTTCTCTCGCTCCATCATCGATCAGAATACCTCGGGTCGCGCAATTAGCTCGCGCCGCGATACCTTTACCGTCCGTCAACGCTCCGCCTCATAATCGCACGGAATTTTAATAAGCAGATGGTTGTTGAACTCTTTGCGCTCGAAGCTGCTTTAATTCGAAAATCGGGACGGCCCTTCCGATCTAGAATATTTTCCATCGCACGCGATTCTATTTTACGTACGGGGTGAGGCGTCCATAAATCAGAGTTCCTCTCTTTCCGAAAATCCTACGCAGGGAAGATAACCATCGGACAGCGGTTCGACCACTCGAGTATTCCCTTTCGATGTCATTTTAAAACTCCTCCGACATTGTCGTTGACAAATAGCAAAATTATTATAGCTTTTCGCGTCGTTGGACGATCGTGGATTTCTATTCGGAACGTAAAAATACCAATAGATTTTCAACAAAACGCGATTAACCCTCCGTAACAGAAACGGCGTTCGCGATCGGGGGTAGTTCACCCTTCGGTCCGAATGGAAATCGATCGGTGATTCGATACGCCCCAATTTGCGAATCTTTGCCTCCGTAAGAATAGCGAGCGGTTAAGTCCTGTTGTAGGAGATTTTTCACAGGGGTTGGAGAGCGTAGGAGGACGTACGAGGGTAGTTAATTCGTGAGCGGAACCGTGAGGTCGTTTGCACGAGTGCTTAGGGACGAGAGCGAGGTCGCGTGGCTGCGGAAAGGGGAAGGGCTGGTCTCTCCTCGGATTTAACTTCTTCCCTCTTCCTCCGACCCTCTCGCTAACCCTCTCTCTCTCTCTCTCTGTGTGTGTACGCGTTTCCGTCTGTCTCCGTCTCCGTCTCCGTTCGGTCTGGGTTAGGTCTGGGAATGGCTTCGGTACGCCCCTGGCGTTGACTTTAACCGTCGGACTATATTCGAACTCCCCTCTCGCTTAAAACGACGACAACACCGACGCTATCTACGCGGCAGGAGGCACTAAAGTGCGGATTTTAATCCGCGGATACCGGACGATATCTCGCAGGATTAAGCGAGGTCCGCAGCTACTCGGCCACATCTAACAAGTTTACCGTCGTCGGTTCGAACTCTGCTTAAGGCAAATACCCTTCGCCAGGGCTTCAGACCCTTGCCAGATTTCCTCCTTCGAGAGTTCCACGACGACCGACCTACATAGCCCTTAGGAACCTCTTCGGCCGCGCCTGCTTCCTTCGCCTCCTCCCTCGTCTCGTTCTCCTCGTCCTCGTCCTCGTCCTCGTCCTCGAGCGTCGTGCCCATTCAGGACCTCTTGATTCGAGATCAATCGATCAGCCGAACTTGCACTTCCTGCTCGGTGCAACGAGTAACGATCGCGCGCCACTAACCGCGCCTCGAACCGCAGGCGTCGTCGCGTTTATTTAGAGGCTAGCTAGACTCGAGAACGGACCGATGCCTGCGACGATTCGCCCTTACGGTCCGTTGTTTCTTAACTTTACGAGGACCACGTCGCGGTACCGTATACACTAAAAATAGGTAGAACCCTTACGCGACGCAAAGGTTTACGCATCGGCGGTTGCAGCAACGAAGGTTAATTTTTATCGACGCCAGCGAACCGGTCGAAACGGTGCTTCATTTTTGTCTATTGTCCGGAGCAAGTAAAACCTGTACGGCTGAAATTTGTACAGTGTTTAAGCTACGCTAGATTCGAGAGGCGAGCTTCAACAAAATGCAAACCCGATTACGTGCTCAAGAATAAGCTGAAACTAATGTAAAAGCCAAAACGAATATCGGGCGAGATTCGATGTGTCGAGTAGAAAAGAAAAAAGTAACGAATAGTGTGCAAATGAAACAACATGTACACAGTTAACCCCTTGGGTACGGATTTATTTGAGAAAATATTGCATGTGGAACGGAAATAATTTTTGGTTGCTTGGAGTAGTATGTAAAGGCAGTACATTTTACGTAAGAATGTATTTATTTCTAAAATATTGGTGACATATGTAGTATTAAGATGTCTTCAACTAATTAGAATTGCAAAACAAAAAAAACAAAAAACTTGGGAAACCAAGTGAATTACGTATCTCAAATGTCAAATGTATCTAAAAGTTTAATTTTTGGTTTGACGTCTTAGACACGTCATCCGCTCTTAGGGGAAAAAAGTGAATGACGTGTCTCAGACGTCAAATGTACCCAAGGGGTTAATTACGCTTAAGGATGAACTAGAGACAGAGCGAACGATTACGTTACGGTAACTCTATTCTCTGCGACAGATTTGCACGATTTAACGCGATCGACGGGAATCGCGCCACGCCTGCTGGATAACCGCTCGGTTCGAGGGCTGCAGTGGCCAAACGCGAGCTCGCAGATTCGTTTGCGAACAGCGACCGAGGAAATTCGCAATATTTCTAATGGACAAAACGCCTGGATCCCGGAATAGGTCGGCGCCGATACGAAGCCCTGCGCGTCATCTCCGCGCAGTCGTTTTTCAGACTTTTCTCTCCCGTTTCCTCTTTCTCTCTCTTTCGCTCTCGGATAATTTTTAATATCTGTTATGGTGCCGCGAGTTCCGGCTTCACGGAGGGGATTGAGAAATAAATATCCCCCTCTTGCTTGGTTCGTTCGGCAAGCCAATACGCCGCGAGAGCAGATTGCGATCCCGCGACATTATGCGTACCCCCCGGGGAAATAGGCAAAGTGCATCGCGCTTGATGACGCGAAAGAGGACGATGAAAAATAAAAAGAACGTAGGAGAGGACCGTGGTCCCCTCGCTTCTCCCGCGGGATAATTATGCGAGTAAACTGGCTGACTCGTTCCGGCGGCACGCCACGCGGCGTCGCGGAATCACCGAAACGCGGCTAAAACGCGACTTTCAAAAATTTAAGGAGCACCGGTGAAACGCGCCGTTAAACGGGATCTTAGAAAATTAAGGTAGCGGTATCGCGATCGACGACGAACGCTTTAAACGTGATTTTAAAGAATTAAGGCAACGGTATTGAAACACGGTGGTGGTAACAGGAACGAAAGGGAGAAAGAAAAAGGGCACTTTTATTATTTCCGACATATTATTTCCGAGCGTTGAATTCGGTCTGCTTCGAAGTCGGAGCGAGAACAGTTTGTTTCTCTCTTTCTTTCTCTCCGTCTATTTCTGGACGGGATCCCGTATGCGGAAGGCGAAAAAGGGAAAGGGGAGAAAGGGAGAAAGGGAGAAAGGGGGAAAAGAAAATTTCAGTGGATCCTCGTCCGGTGCACCTTTGGCGAGAGCCGAGCGAAGATAGGAGAGCGAACATCTCACCTTTACGCGCGTATACATCCTCGGAGGAGGACCCTCGATTCTTTCCGGGCACGAAGTCAAGTAATTGGCAATAAATTTCGTAGCCGGGCTGAGTCGTAAAATTTTCTCGCCGCTATTGCCATAAATTATAGATAACACGGAACCCCGCGGAGGGGCGGAGTTAGGCTTAGTTGTAAATCGCGAATAATAGAGCGATCGAGAGAATGATACAAAAAAACTTGCTCGATCGATCGCCCTCCATGATTGTGAACTCATCGACGCCACGGACTAAAATAAAACAAGAGTAATCGTTTCCCGCATCCAGATTCGACCCTTTTCTTATCGCCTTTTGGACTTTCGGACCTTTCGACCCAACGCAGCGTTTCGAACGTTTGGGACATTTTTCAACGGCGGGTAGCGCTCCCGCGGAGTCCTCTCGATTCGTCGTTCCTATGTGATCGGAACCCCCGGACGGGAAAGGGAGATCGGGAAAAACGAGAAAGCCGATCGGCTCTTCCTCCCAAGATCTTGCATCGATTTGTCCTTCGATCTTCCTCCGGTCGAGGAACATGGGAAAGACGGCGGCCTCTCCGACCGCCCAAAGTATCCGAAAAGAGTTACCCGGAGGTGGGAATAATTCGAGGCTCGCGACGAGACGAACCGGAAGGAACAGGGACGAGATTTTAGCAATATCGCCGAGGCTGCCTAGCAGAATAATAAGAACGAGATGCACGGGACGCGGGCTTCGGGGCGTCGAACTCGTCCGAAGTCGACCGAAGTCTGCCGAAGTCGCCGGTTCTCCCGAAGGAAGAACTCTCGGGGACGCGGATACGTGGAATTGGGTAAACGGCCGCGACTTTGCCAAGTTTTTAACGACGCCGTGCGCGCGTGGAAGCGTCGGGGCGCGAGGCGGTGCCGCGAGCTGGTAGTTTCGCTCGGGCAAATACACGGGCCGGGGATCGACTCTTCGGGCATGAAACTTTTCCCTTTTGGTTCGGGATCGTTGGCGAACGGTACGCGACGCTCGGCGAACGAGATCGAACGGCGAACGGCGACCGGCTCTTTAGCCTCGCCGCGAAATCGCCTCCCACGGTGAAAGAGACTTTCGATCCGCGAAACGAACCTCGGGAAGAGAGATAGCTCCGAGGGAGGCGCGAGGAACGGGGACGCGGCGGGAGTCAGCGGTGTCGCCAGTTATTAGATCAGGTAACTTTTTATCGACGAGCGGGAGAGGCTAAGTGAAAAGTTCCACGTTCGGGCGGACGCGCGGCGGCGGGACGCGAAAGGAAGTGCTTCCTCGAGAGCGGGAAGGGCGGAAGGGCGGAAGGGCGGTACAGCGGAAGACTCGACGGAGAGAGCGGAAAACCTGGGGACGAAGGGACGAAGGGACGAAGGACGGAGAGACGAAGGGACCAAGAGCGAAGGGACGAACGAACGAAGCACGGGGCACGGAGGATCAAGCGTTCTTCCGAGCGAAGCGGCAGAGAGAAGCGTCGAACTACCAGGGTTCCGCTGTTTACTTTGGCAACTGGATCTAAATTTCTGTTTATAACTGCGGCAACTTCTTCGTCCGCCTTAAAAGATTATTTCCTCCCCTCTGCATCCCCGCCGGTTCCTGCCGGTTACCTCCGGGCCTGCGGCCACCCTTTTCCAACCCTTCTCGGAGTTATTCGCAGACGTCCCCATCCCTCTCCTGTCTCGCGAATCGATTCCGACGCAGGCACCGTTAACCGGGCTTCCAAATTCCGACGACAGTTTTATGAAGTCGTCCGTGCTCCCCGAGAGCGGAGGTCGAATTCCGGTACGTTTTCGGGTTTCGACGAGGTAACGGTGTTTGTTGTCGCGCGATCGGTACGTACGCGTCGTTCGGTTACCCTTTCGAACCGTTTCGACTCGTGCGGCGAATCCGAGAGACCGCTGGAAATTGCTATACTCGAAACGACCGATTTTTACAATGTCATTTTAACATTCGTACTTTGCGTTACAATTTTTCCGCAACGACGCGCTCGGTTTGATCGCGATCTAGTCGCGCTCGGACGCGAAATCGTCGCTCGAAACGTTTCGAGAAACCAACGCGAAGGGTAAAAGTTCCTTCCGATAGATTCATTCCTTGAGACGCGACCGAAACGATTTCTGCCAAAACGAATCGACTCTCGCGGATATTCCTCCGCAGGTTCCAGGGACGGAGCGCGAGTCGAAGGAACACGGTTACGATCTCGAGGCTCGCGAAGGACAAGAACGAGTCCTCGTTGCGCATCGAATCGTTAGCGGAGGGTAGAGAGAACAGAGGCAGGGCAACGGTTCTACCAAGTACGCGTACAGAAATAAACGAGGACGCGAAGAGTAGCTCGGCCTCGGGTTGTTTGCGCGGCAACAGCGTGCCCGTGGTCTCCGTTTTCCTCTTTAAAGATGATTTACAATTAAATGAAAGTTCTAGACTCTCTCGTTTTGGCTCCAGGAAAACAGAGAGAACGAAAGAGAGCGAGAGAGAGAGAGAGAGAGAGAGAGGCAGAGAGATCGTTTGCAGCGGTTCCGCGGGCGTATTGTTAAGGATAAGCCGGTCTTCTCGATATTCAATTTATACGCCGCAGTGCGTATGATCGATGCGCGGAGCGTCGATGCAATTCCCATCGAATCTGCATACGGCAATATTCCACAGCTTCGAATTTCGATGTATTCATCGAGCACCGGCATCGACTAGGAGAGCATCGAATCGTAGTACACACCGGTATTTGTACCATAGTTATAAAGGCTTGGCCCATAGTTTCGGTCGACAGCGGTTTTCGCGTTTTCGACCCGGAACTCGAGACTCGTTTTTCATTACGCGCAAACGTTTTCAACCGGCGCGAGAGAATCCTGCGCATCCTACGCGATCGCGCGAAGGCACCCGCGGGATCGCTCGTTCCCAAAATCATCGGATCCCCGCGGTTTTATTAACCCTTTCCACTGGAACGAGAACCACGGCGCATCGGCCACAATACCATCGTTATTTCTGTTAACGTCGCTGCGACGCTATGGTCGATGCTATTCCAAAGACGTTCGAAAGACGTTGAAATGTTCGAGAACGGATATTTGCAAGACTCGAGAAGTGGGCTGTTTTTGGTAAAATTTTTGTTTTTTATTTCTTTACGTAGCGACGAAGATCGAAGATCGTTCAAGGTCACCGGAGGACAGAATACGAAGAGACCGTCTTTCCGAAATCGATTCTCCTTAATCCCACGGTACGGCGCACAGTAAATTTGTCGCCCGCGGGATCGGTCCGGCGACTTTCGCGGCGCGAAACCGGCGGTCGTCGGAGGTTTTGCAAATCGGCGAAATATTAACGCGAATTTTTACCGCGTGACCGGGGCCGACGCCTCTGCTTTCGGTACTTTCCCATATTCGAGGATTTATCGGGCACCCTGCGCGCGTACCGACCGCGTCCCGCGACCCCCTCGGAGCTCGCGGCACTTCGTCGAAAGATTTGCAATTCAATCGAAGGCCGAACCTCGGAAACGCTCGTCGCCGATGTGAAATTACACCGGCGTATACTTCACCGATTAAATGTTAATTCACGACCAGCGACTTTTGCCATCTCCCCTTCCCCGCGCCTTTTTATCGGGCTTTTCCGGCCCTCGGTAAGATCGTTTTGCTCCCCAACTTCTGTGTATGCTTCTCTCTCTCTCTCTCTCTCTCTCTCTCTCTCTCTCTCTCTCTCTCTCTCTCTGTCTATCCGGTGTGCGTACGCGCGTGTATCCGTGTGCCTGTAAGCGCGCCCGCTCGCGTATCGACGGGCAGAGGTTATTTACGCGAGAAAAATGATTTCGAGCCACGCGATACCAGATCCGCTTATTCAAACGAGAAACGACGAATTCCATTCTCTGCCCTTTGAGCCTCGTAAAAAATTCGCGGACCCCGCGTTTTATTGCGAGGCCGGCGCTCGCAATATTTATATGGATGCTTTGTTTGCTCCGTCAGGAATTCGATATCGACCACGGCGTTTTGTGCTCCTCGCGACTCCGCCGTGCTTGCGAAACAACCGTTCCTTTTTGCCTCTCCGTCTCTCTTCGTTTTGTTTATTCGTTTTTCTACTCCCCGCCCTTCCTCGCGCGATAAGAACGTTATAGCGGGAGAGACTGTTCGCCGGAGTGTACAAGAAGCGGGCACGGTGCGAACGAACATCGAACGGCCTTGAAACGTCATTGTTTCGCGATCAGCTGCGAGCCTGACTCTACGCGAAAATGCAGTTCGAAATAATAAACTCGCGAATAAGTCTTTGTCGATTTATTGTATTTTCCATTTCACGGACGAACACTTATTTCAGAATGTCTACAGAATAATTACTAATTTTTCAGATCCGAAATAATAAACAATTTAGCCGTGCCAACATTTTTTAGGATACGTACTGTGAAGATAAACGATAATAGATGGAAATACGTAAGAAATATTTTAATTTATATAATTCTGTGTCCGAACAAAATTCAATGAACGATTCGCAAAACTAATTTAATGTGAATCCTACAGGCGAGCTTGTAAAACGCACTGAAAGAGGACAGAGAAACTCCTCCTAAAAAACAGAAAAGGAAAATACATAACTCTCGATAGAACCGCTTTCGAAGTAAGTCGTCGCTGTGAGGGCTTTCGAACGACCCCCCTCCAAAATCTAGACTTTGTCATATTTATGACCCACCCTTGAGGCCCCCTCGCACGTGGCACGCGCTCGGAATTAAGCCCGGTCGAGGACAATGTGTCGCGCCCGAATGAAAACATTTGAAAGTCTGTAGGACACAAACACAATTTTCACGACCTTCGCGTCAGTCTTCAGTTCCTTCCGACGGAAGGACGTCGCGAGCGCGTTATTGCATTATAATATCTTTTTAAATGTTCTTGTGCGGTGTGAACAATGGATTTAAACAAACGAAACATTGTCATAAATATTATTAAATAAATTGTGGTATCAGTGTTCAGTGACAGTGCAATGAAAGTTCGTCGCGAGTGCGTGATTGCATTATAATATATTTTTAAATGTTCTTGTACGGTGTGAACAATGGATTTAAACAAACGAATCATTGTCATAAATATTATTAAATAAATTGTGGTATCAGTGTTCAGTGACAGTGCAATGAAAGTTCATCGCGAGTGCGTTATTGCATTATAATATCTTTTTAAATGTTCTTGTGCGGTGTGAACAATGGATTTAAACAAACGAAACATTGTTATAAATATTATTAAATAAATTGTGGTATCAGTGTTCAGTGACAGTGCAATGAAAGTTCGTCGCGAGTGCGTTGTTGCATTATAATATATTTGTAAATGTTTTTGTGCGGTGTGAACAATGGATTTAAACGAACGAAACATTGTCATAAATGTTATTAAATAAATTGTGGTGTCAGTGTTTAGTGATAGTGCAATGAAAGTTCGTCGCGAGTGCGTG
>CM052097.1:24428081-24462316 GCA_028453745.1 Agapostemon virescens | reverse complement strand
ATTGCATTATAATATATTTTTAAATGTTTTTGTGCGGTGTGAACAGTGGATTTAAACAAACGAAACATTGTCATAAATATTATTAAATAAATTGTGGTGTCAGTGTTTAGTGATAGTGCAATGAAAGTTCGTCGCGAGTGCGTTATTGCATTATAATATATTTTTAAATGTTTTTGTGCGGTGTGAACAGTGGATTTAAACAAACGAAACATTGTCATAAATATTATTAAATAAATTGTGGTGTCAGTGTTTAGTGATAGTGCAATGAGTGTGAACATTGGGATACCCTGCCTTCGTCCGCTACCTGCGTTCGTCGCCATCGAATAGGAATCAGCTGATCGGTTCAGCACACGCTGTAAGGGGTCAACGCACTCTCCTGCTGTCCACATTTACAACCGTGCAGTGGATTTACAACCGAATGGGTGAGTTTACTGTTAATGACACTTTAACAATTCTTAAACACGCATATCCTGCATGCTCTTTAACGCGATTATTTATTATTAAATTAGTTTTGTGAATCGTTCGTTGAATTCTGTTCCGACACAGAATTATTTAAATTATCTCTTAACACTCCGATGGCTCCTCTGAGGAGATACTCAAAATTGCCATACTATTATTCGAAACATCTTTTCTACCACTATATTTGCGTTTAAAATGTCGTTAAATATTCAAGTGTTGCACGCACGAGTTATAGTAATAATCTTTCTGTGCACGAAAGGAAATGAACCATGTACAATGCAATTATTGTACACTGAAAAATATCACGGTTTTCGAATTAAAATTGCTCGGAGTGCAAATGATTAAAATATTGTTTACGTATTTCGACGGGGTTACTTATCGTTTATCTTCGCAGTACGTATCGTATAAAAATTTCATGTGGTACGCGCGAGATGTTATGCATACCGGAAAGTTAAAATGGTTGACACGGCTAAATTGTTTATTATTTCGGGTGTGAAAAATTACGTACCCCCATAATCCATTATAGCGAAGTATGCTCTTCATCTGAATTTTCCATGTATCATAATTTTCAGAATTTAATTTCTGAACTTGGTCTAGCTTTCCGACATTCATTTTCAATTCCTTTTGTCGAACACGTGGCACGTGGATAACCTCACTTTTCTACCGGTCACTATTCGCGCGTTTAATTATTGTAATTAATTAAGTATTGCCTAACTTTATGAGTCCTCTGGGTCTCCTGGGCCCATAACCTGTTAGATTATGTTAGTTTATTAAAAGAAAAAACACGCGCTCGCCGTACACCCAACACGTGGAAAGGTTACTCTCCGAATGCGTCGTTGGAGAGAGAAAAACAAAAGAGAATCAGAACGAAAGAAGGTCCACGAATTTTCTAGAATGGCGCATAAGTTGAACATTCCAACAAAAAGAAATTCAGAAAGTTCGCGCTCTCTGATTTGTTCTTTTACTTCTGATCGCGCGTCTGGCCGACGGACGGTTCGAGCGTGTGTTAGTTCGCGCGTGTAAAATATAGAGGCTCGAGGGTACAGTTTCTGCACCTGTCAAAAAATCAAGATAGGATATTTCCAACGAAGGTAAAGAAAAGACAAAGAAATTAACCGTAAGGAGCACGGCTCGACCGGGCAGAGTCTGATCTTGGCAAAGCGGAGAAGAATCGCGGAGAGACGGACGTAGCCACCGTAGGTGGCTTTGACGGGTGGTATGAAACTCGAAAACGAAAACCGGGGATTCTTTCTAACGATCTCTCGCTCGGATTCCGGCGGACGAGATTTATCGCGGGCGTCGGGTCGCGCGAACAGCGCAATAAAAACGGTGGACCGAGGCTGGAGAATCGGGGTCGGGGTCGGGGCCGGCATTAAAAGCGAGCGTCCCTGCTTCGACGTTCATTTAAATTCGCCGGGCCCGGTTCGAGCCTGGAAAACTGAAGCGTACAGGCACAGGCAGCGTTAATTATACGAGAGGCGCGTTAATACGCGAGCTGCTCTCGCCCTCTGCCGCTTTTTGTCTCTCTTTCCGTGTCTCCTCTGCGCGACGAACGATAAATATTTCCCGACGTTCTCGACGACGCTCCGCCGACACCGATTAACATTAGAACCATCGAGCACTAAACTCAATATATCCTGCTTTATAATAACGACAAGACTACATTCGTTCAGAATTCTTGCAATATTCCCGCGCAATATTCCTGCGCAATATTTCTGCGCAATATTCCCGAGAAGAACAGAAGAAAATTTTAGAAAAATCCTCGGTACGTTAAAAGATCCCGAGAATACCGAGAAAGCCAAGATTCCTATCGAAAAGGTCGTAAACTCAGAGTCCACCGTTGTTACCGTTAAAATTTCATTTCGACGTAGAAAAGGTCTTACGGCAAAGGATCGCGCGATTCGTCGCTCGCCGTTTTCTTAACGGCGACCGAACGTCGATGCCAGGTACATCCGTTAACTTTGCCGTTGCCGCGGCTAAGTCGATTTCCTCGCCGTTCGAAAAATTATGAACAGCCGGCAGAGTCCGGTTTAACGATGAAACGGCCGCTCGTGGGTCGGTTGTATTCCAGGGATACGCGCTCGATTACTTTGATCGAACACTCTCCGGCGGAACGCCGCTAATAGTTCCCCCGTTGAAGCGGACCGGTTGATTTCCTCGTGTTTGAAAAATGAAGTGCTACAAATGGCGGGGGAATATAGCGATCGAAAAGGGGCGTGCGCGAGGATTGGCTGGGTTGCTCGTTAGCCGTTCAGCGGCTGGAGCAACGGCAACGGCAACGGCAACCACCGCGAGGGGTAAGAATAATCGTTTGCCGAGGAACAGGAAGAGAACTCACCTCCGGTGACGCGGCAGGTCAGGGACGGTGTGTCGCCCTCCTCGTAAGGTCCAGCCGTCCCGTTCACTATCTTTCCCCATTGATCTAGAATGGTCGGCCGTTCCGGCGGCACTGCAACAGAGAAGAAAATCCTTGTCAGAACTGGCAAAGCCGTGGCATCGGTCCTATACAAGGGTCTAACTCGATCGAACATCGTCCGAAGTATCCGGGCTGTCGCGTCGGCCCGCTGCACGGATCCGATCCGATCCGATCGAGTTTGCTAACCACCCGATCGAATCCCAGTCGATTTCAATATTCGAGTTTCGAGTCCGTTGCTGCGGACGGGGAGCTGCGAAAACTGTGCACGCGCCAAGTGTCTTTCGAGCTACCCCGTCGCGGTAGGAACGATCGAGCATCCGACTTGTTCGTTGTTGTATAAAATAGAAACAGAGACGATGTACGTACAGAGTTGCGCGTAGAGGGTCTCGTGTTTCAAAATACTCGGTCTTGTTCGGTGATTTGTAAACCGGAAATGTAAATGGTCCGCGTACAGAGTATCCGACAGAGCGTCTCGTTCGAGTACGATCACCTTAATATTTAATCTTATAATTATTTCATAGAAAAACAACCTCGAACGATATTATATCCTTCGAATATAATAAGGTCGGGCTTCGGGACCGAGACGTTTGATCCGGCCCGAAGCAATTTCGTCTCTTCCAATCTTCCCCGTTTCAGGGAAGCGAAGTCGATCCATACTCGCGCAACCCTTACGTTTTCCACATTTTTTTTTAAATAAAAAGAAGTTTAGCAAAGCAAACGGTCGGTTGAATTATTCTATGGTAATTTCCTCGCAGCGCTGGATAGCGCCATTCGAGGCCAAAGGATGAAAATGGAACCTTCTGTTTGCTGTTCGATATTTTACCCCCTGGCTCCGCGATATTCAAAGGAGGATGTAGGTTCGAAAGGGAAGAAAACGAAGAAAGGGAAGAAAAGGAAGGAAGGAAGGAAGGAAGGAAGGAAGGAAAGAGAGCGCAGGAAGGGAGGAAAGGGGAAGGAAGACAGCGGGCAAGATAAATAATCTTGCGCAAAAATGTGGCGATACCGTTCCCGGAACCCGAGAGCGGAATAATAAACGAATTTTTTCGTGACATGTAATTTCGTTTGCGAATGCCATCTCGACGCGCGATCTGGCCTGCCTGCGGGGACCGAGCCAGAATCTCGATAACCGCTACCAATCTGCTCGACTCTCGGGTTTAGGTCACTGGGTCGGTCGCCTACAATTATTTAGCCCGACTTTAGCCGCATCGATTCTTCTCCCGTCGATTTCTCAACGACCGCCCCTTCGAGAAAAGGGAATGCCCCTCGTTTTCGTTCGCCGCGAACCAAGCGAAACGCTGCAACTTTTCCAATTTTTCTGTTCCTTTTTTCGCAAAACTTTCACCGGCGCGTTCGCCTCGTTCTTCCAATTAACGTTCGCGCCGCTCCGAAACCGACCATTTTACGTTACTTTGTGAAAATAACGAGAATAAGAATCCGTCTATCCAAACCTGTAGCCGTTTTTTAACGATACGAATTTATCAAAATTACAGCTAAGAAAATCGAAGTTTACGCGATTGCGCGTAATCGTTCGATCGCTCGTTTCTTAAAAATAAAGACGTTCCACGGCGTCTGCGGAGCCTTTTTCAAATTTTTCAGAGATCCGCGATCCGGTTGAAAGCGGCGTCGAGACGTTCGAAGTTTACGCGGAAGAGCGAACGCGCTGCCGGGGGACGATCATTTCAATATCATTGGGAGGGTTTAATGCCGAGAAAGACGGTGTTCTCGGTGCCGCGTTTCGTCGTTGCATACGCCGTCGATAAATCGACGTCGCGTCGCGGCAGCTGTCATTGTCCGTGGCGGTTAAGACGACGTTCCCGAGCCGCTCGAAGATAAATCGATTCCCGAACAATTACCAGCCACGTAACGCGGAAACGCCACGGCGACAGAAGTCGCGCCGCCGTGCAACCGGGCACCTCTTTCTCCCGCAACGTCGGCGTTATCCGGTTTCTCGCTCTGCTCCCGTCGCCCATCCGTCCATGACTTTTCATCCCTTTTATCACCGTCTGCGGCAATCTTGGATCATCCTCCGGCACGACGTTTCCTCCGAAGGAACGAGCCTCGCGAAGAAAAGAACTCGCGGAGACGCACCGGCAATTTCGTCTCGTCGACGCGCGGTGCTCGAACTCTCCTCGTGGCCGGAAGAAAATTAATAGATCGATTCTTCCTCGACTCGAGACCACCGATACTTTTTTAAACGAGAAAACAGTACAGCCGCCGCTTTTTAAATATTTCTTGTATCCGATTTAAAGGGCGGTCGAATATTTTCGCGACTCGCCGTGCGCGGCTCCTAGGAAATGGCAACCGGCAGAGGGAACGATAAAGTTTCATTGTTATTACTGTTCTTACAATTACGATTATAGAAATGGAAATGCGCGAATTTAAATAATCATCCGCGCGGACGGTCGAGCGTACCGCGGTGTCGAACGTTGATTACCCGCCGCTGCAAAGTTACGGCTAATTGGCTCCGTACCGGAGCTCCAGGTTGCTTTTTAGCGTATTATACAAACTACCGAATTTTCGAAAAATTTCCCACAAACGAAGTCTTATTGTTCGCGGTCGTTCGCGGCTCGCCCATGCGCGACTCGCGTTCAACGAATGTTTTGCGAATGTTCGCGTTTTATTCGGGACACAATGAGACGCTTAACCCTTTGCTCGGGGAAAACGTCAAACACTTTTGATACAATTTAAGAATTGTTATTCCGACTTAAACGACGTTCGAACACGCGACGAACCTTTCCGCGAGCGTTCTCATTTTATTCGGAACACAATGGAACACTTGACCCTTTGTTCGAGAAAAATATCGCGTCGTTTGATGCAATTTTAAAAATGTTATTTTCGTTTAAACGGCGTCCGAAAGGTCTCGCGGCCGACTGTACGCTCGCGTTCGCGTTTTCATCTCTCTTCCGAGCATCCATTAATCCTTACTTTATTATTACGTATTAATTCTTAATTAGTTTTTCTCTGCCCCGCTCGCTGTTCCGCGTAATTCCGATTCTTGTACACGCTCGACCGGCGGCAAAGCCTGCTCCGGCTTCCACAGGTGCCTTTGTTCCACCTTTAATCGCGATATTACAATATGGAACGCGATGCTTCACCGAACGAATTCGAGAAGCGCGCGCGTCACGTAATTTGCCGTCGTGACGCGCGCTGCGACTTACGGCGAACCGTCGGTACCGTTCTCGAACGAAAGCGCCGCGAACGGCGAAACGAGACTCCGAGAGATGAAAATAAAATTGGTACGAAACAAGGAAAAATTACGGGTTTGATGCTTCGATTGCGAAAGTTTCGTTCCTGCCGATGCAGCGTCGCTAGCAAAACGACGGTTTTACGCAGGTACCGTTGTCGGATCGTCGGGCTCCTCGCAAAGTACAGATTTCCTACATCGACCGTAGGCAACGGAAATTCGATCGAAATAACTGTTTTCCGTCGGAATGCAACGAGGCCGTTTTCTCGCTGATATTGCGGAGCCCTGACAAGACGCACCGACAAACCCGACAACGTTGTTCGAATCCCTCTACGATTCTTATTTCTTGTTATTTCGTTTAAAATCGTTTATATGCTTAAAGCGCGGAATATCGTGTAAGATAAAAATTGTCCAAGTCGATCGTAGGAACAGAGATCGAATCGAAATGCCTTTTCTCATCGATCGGTGTACCCTTTGCGGTGCCTTTGACGTTTTCACGTTGTTTCTCGTAATCTAGAACGTTCTGGTTTTGCAGAAAAATCCGCGGCACGCTTTTGCCGTTTCCGACAAAATTTTACGAAGACGCGGCACAAAGGCAGCGCGAGTGAGTTTTCGCGAAAAAATCTTTTTTCACTCGTTCCTTGTTGACGACGCTGTACGCGCAGAGTCGCAACGGCGAGGCTGGGGCAAAGCGTGCGGAACGCAATGCGCAAAAGTTGCGCGATACGTCTTTATTCTATATTCCGAGGCCGCCAAATATTTATAGTACACTCGTTGCACGCTGTCCCAAGCCTCCGCGTACAGGCAGAAAATGTGGTCCCGGAGACCGTTTCGCAGCGAGCTCGGAGCAACGGAGTACGGCTGGAACGAGGCCTTAGTTTCTAGCACCCTGTTACCCCCTTCTTTTAAACGTCGAACCGTCCATTGATCCCGCGAAAACTTATCATCGTTATTAGCCGCAAACGAGCTCCCACCTTTCTCACTCTCCGCTTCGTTTTTAATCGCTCTGGCTCACGCCACAACCGCGCGCTCGTATCGCGAGATTGCAAATTTTTCTACCTTTCCCTAATATCGAAAGAACTTCGCGCTTTTGAAACGTTGTACGCGCGAACGCGAGACGGACGATTATCGACGCGATTTTAAGCAACACTTTCCTTTGCCGATTCGCGATCGAATGCTTCGTTTTCGAGTTATCGGCGATTCGGTGGGATCGCGCATAGATTAGTACGGAGTTATAGTGGAGCGGTGAGGAGAGCGTAGCGGAGAGCGGTGAGCAAAGCGATGCTGTGCGTGTTTTGTTTCTATGTGCACCGCTATTATACGCCGCATCGTTCTCGTCACCGCTCCACTATATACAGTTGCATTTGATTACATTGGTTTGATTTTGCCGCGATGTTCACCTTGCTGCTACCCTCGATCTTCACCGCTCCACTATAATCCAGGCCTAAGTCTGGCTACCACTAACTGGACGCATAGGAAGCGTATATTTCAATTCCCGGGTCCATTGGAAACGTATTGTGGCAGCGGGGCGATCAATGGCAAAAATGAGAAAAATGGGGTTGATAAAAGGTAGCTTTCTGAAGTCCCCTGATATGCTAGCCTAGATTTTGATGAGCTCTGCTTAAAGGGGAAGGTTTGGGGAAGATTTTCGTTTTTGATTCATGTCGATAGCTCTAATAGTTTGGCCGGGGCACGACTTCAAATATTTGCCAAATATCGACGAAAATCGCTAAATATTGAAGGTATACCCCTTCTTAAAATCGTGAAAAATCTTTAGGACTCCGATTCTTTTGTAATTTTGGCAACACATTTCTAGACGCGCGGTCAGAGTGTATGGCAATTTTTAGGTCGATCGGAATCGAATTGCAGCCGTGGCGCGACTTTGAAATGTCGGGGCGATCAATGGCGAAAATGGGAAAAATTGGGGTTGATAAAAGATAGCTTCCTCAACTCCCCTGATATGCTAGCCTAAATTGTGGGAGCTCTTCTTAAAGAGGAAGGTTTGAGGAAGATTTTCGCGTTTGATTTATGTCGATAGCTCTAATAGTTTGGCCGGGGCACGACTTCAAAGTTTTGCCAAATATTGCCACGAAATCGCTAAATATTGAAGGTATACCCCTTCTTAAAATCGCGAAAAATCTTTAAGTCTCCGATTCTTTTGTAATTTTGGCAACACACTTCTAGACGCTCGGTGAGAGTGTATGGCAATTTTCAGGTCGATCGGAATCGAATTGCAGCCGTGGCACGACTTTGAAATGTCGGGGCGATCAGTGGCGAAAATGGGAAAAATTAGGGTTGATAAAAGGTAGCTTCCTGAAGTCCCCTGATATGCTAGCCTAGATTTTGATGAGCTCTGCTTAAAGGGGAAGGTTTGGGGAAGATTTTCGTTTTTGATTCATGTCGATAGCTCTAATAGTTTGGCCGGGGCACGACTTCAAAGATTTGCCACATATCGACGAAAATCGCTAAATATTGAAGGTAACACCCTTCTCAATATCGCGAAAAATCGCGAAAAAATCATAGGTCTCCGATTCTTGTGTAATTTTGGTTACACGTTTCTAGATGGGTAGGCAGAGTGTATGCCAAATTTTAGCTCGATCGGAATCGAATTGCAGCCGTGGCACGACTTTGAAATGTCGGGGCGATCAATGGCGAAAATGGGAAAAATTGGGGTTGATAAAAGATAGCTTCCTCAAGTCCCCTGATATGCTAGCCTAAATTGTGGGAGCTCTTCTTAAAGAGGAAGGTTTGAGGAAGATTTTCGCGTTTGATTCATGTCGATAGCTCTAATAGTTTGGCCGGGGCACGACATCAAAGTTTTGCCAAATATTGCCACGAAATCGCTAAATATTGAAGGTATACCCCTTCTTAAAATCGTGAAAAATCTTTAGGTCTCCGATTCTTTTGTAATTTTGGCTACACGTTTCTAGACGTGCGGTCAGAGTGTATGGCAATTTTTAGGTCGATCGGAATCGAATTGCAGCCGTGGCGCGACTTTGAAGTTTTGGGGCGATCCATGGCGAAAATGGAAAAAATGGGGTAGATAAAAGGTAGCTTTCTGAAGTCCCCTGTTATGCTAGCCTAGATTTTGATGAGCTCTGCTTAAAGGGGAAGGTTTGGGGAAGATTTTAGCGTTTGATTCATATCGATAGCTCTAATAGTTTGGCCGGGACACGACTTCAAAGATTTGCCAAATATTGCCAGATATTGAAGGTTGATGCGCCGACGCGCGTCATCTGTTGCAGCAACGCGACTAAAATTTGAAAAAGTCACGGTATAGCTCGTGCGACAGACTAGAGCGTTGGTAAATTTTTCCGCAACGGCACCGACTCGAAACTTGCCACGGAAGCTTCTCTACGGGAGTTTCGACGATCGCTGCGAAGAAAAATCGGTCGGTGGATCGCGTTCGACCATCGTACCCGGCTTCATCGTTCGCTACCGAAACAATTGGCGTGCGACTGGAGAGGCACGATCGTCGAACGATCGAAGGACGGAGAATCGAAGCGAATCGTCTTCGGGTTTCGTGGTTGCCTGTACCATGGCAGAGCGTTTAGCTTCGATCGTCAAGAATTGATAGGAAATTCGGCGACGTTGCGCCGGTCTTTCGCCAGGCTGCGATTCTTTTGGCCGCGACGGGATCGATAAGTCAAACCGGCGGACGTTTTAATTATGGCGAGGCCTGATATTGCAAGGCACACGGAAACGAAGGTAACGCGCTACAGATTCCCGTTAATTTCGGGCTGGTACGCGGTGCGAGGTGCGGCGCCGCCTCGACGGTTGTTCCTCCGCGGACGAAATCGAATCGGGCGGGCTCCTTCGGTGTTTTTATCGGCCGCAGAGATTTGAATTATGATCGGTGGACGGTCGCGCCCCGGCGCGGTATCGGTGGCCGATTAATCTTCGATTATCGCGCCGGATTTGGTCATTAAGGGACGGGCGCAGGCAGCCCGAAAGAATCGTAAAATATGATCGGCTTTTTCTCGGGGAACCGCCGACGGGAACGCGCTTTGACGACGCCGCGTCCTCCTCTTCCTCGCTTCCGTTCGCCCGGGAAAAATGGTAACTCCGACACGGAAATAATTAATGTTCCGCGAAGATAGGAAAAGCTCCGTGAAAATTTGATTCCACCATTTCCTCCGTACCGCGTTCCTCCCTATTTCTTTTCTTTTCTCCCACCGAGGAAAGGAGAGCGGGATACGTACAGGGTGTCCCGTTAACTTCCGAGACGTTTCGAACGAGGGATGGATTCCTTCGTTTCGTTTTCGAGTTATCGAAGGAAGGACTACGAAGACGCGTAGGTTCCACGATGCTCTTCGAAACCGACCGCCGTCTTCTCGAGACTCCGCGCCACGATGTCGTGCGCCAGCCTTCCCAATTTTTCGCTGATAACTCGAAAACGAAGAGTCGGATCGCGAACGGGCAAAAGCAAACGTTTCTCGGATTCGCTTTCGCAATCTCTCGTTCGAATTTCTTCGAACTTTACGGACACCCTGTAGCCGAAGAGAAAAGGAGGCGCCAACAGTTTTTTCCAGACCTCCGCGGAAGGGCCGCGGAGATCGATCGATCACGGTTTAATTACGGTGGCGTGCCTTCGTTTAAAAGTTAGGCCAACTCCGCGAAACGACCGGCGCACCGCGCACCGAGCCTAAGTGGTCTAATTCTCGGCCACAAAATGGCTGTCCTCCGGTTCCCCGGTAGCTCATTAATCGAGCCCGTACCAGAACCTCGGATCTCCGCGCGGCTCTTTATCTGCTCGTGATCGTGAGAAAACGAGTTCGCGTTACCCATCGACGCCCACGCCGACGCTAACACAGGCGTCGACGCCAACGATGGATTCTGCGAACGATCGACGAGCTCGCTGGCTCGCGTTTGCGTTCTTTCGAAACTGCGTCTTATCGAGTATACGCGGAGTTACCGAAGAATCGGTGAACTAAACTCTGTTGGCCATTTTCCGTTTCCCCTCCGGAGGTACCCTTTTGAAAATTAACGACGCCGTATCCATCTGCCGCGGCCGGAATACCGATGCCACCGACTCGAACAAATTCCTGAAGCAGCCTATGGAATATTTCCCTTTTCCCATTTTACAGGCAAATCTATAGAATCTAAAAATGCGACAAAACGAAGAGAGTCGTTTTTCGATTAAAGTGCGTATTCCTGAGACTTCTCTGACGCAGCGGAAAACCTATCGAGCACCGGTTTCGAGAGCGAAACTCGTCGCGCGTAGACGAGCGTCGCTCCCAGAGAAAGAGCGCGGTCGTTTGGTTGAATTTGGAAGAAATTATACAATTCGAGGTGCTCGATCTTGCGAAATTTTTCTATTTCGCAGCCTCTCGACGGACGCGTCGACGTCCCGAAGCGGATCGAAGCGATTCGAAGCAAAGCGCGGCGAGTCGAGACGAGACGAGTCGAAGCGAACCGGTTGAAGCGATCCTAATCGAGGCGAGGCGTCGCGACGCTCGTTTCTCCTTCGCAGGAGCGTTATCCGACGCCATACGTCGTCCGGATAACGCTCGGGGGTGCGAGGGTCCGCAAGAATAATGCGGCCGTTTTCCAGAAGTTGTCGACAAGGAGGAGCGCGAGGCGGAGGGAGAGCGAGAGACCGAGAGGGAGAGAAGGCGAAATGGATTCTCGCGAGTTTCCATGGGATGGGACATGGTGTTACGGGCGAGAAGGGGGTCCGTGCCGGAGGAGGAGGGCATCGCGGGCCAGGGGGAAACGGCTCGGGATACGAAACGACGGGCGAAAAAGTGGCCGCGATTCGTATAAAGTGATTTTAAGTGAGAGTCGGCTCGCCGTTTCTCTCTCCCGGCGGAAAGTTCGCCCCGGCTGAGATATGGCTGCAAATATTAAAATCTGTTGGCCGGTCGTCAAGCTTTCCCGGCTGGGCCGCGCGCTCGGCGAATCAGTGGTTGCCATTTCTCTCCGCGTCCGACTGCTCAACGATTTTGGAACACCCGGCTTTTTACAAGCTCGGCCATCCCCCTGCTCCGCGAACGGGGATTTCCATGGTTCATTTCGACGATGACGCGCGCCCTTCCACCCCCTTTACCGCCGTAGAACCGACCATTTTGCGGAAGAGAAACGGCGCTTTTCCCAGACCGATTTTCCCCGGGCCTTGATTCGCGCGAGTCTTCGAGCGCGAAAGAATTTATGAGGAAAAGACGAACACGCCCTTGCGATTGAATTTGGCGCGAGGACTTTGGTCGCTACACACCCCAGACGATATCGTTATCGTCATCGACGGAACGACGTCTTTGCTGTTTCACACTAGGTTTGCGCAACCGGGATCGCGTATTCGCATCTTCTCCTTTTACGATTATCGAGAGTGTAAATTTATTTCTGTGCGATGCAATGAATTAATTGGACCGCGAATGTTCGCTCGAGGCACTTTGCAAAGGCAACGGTTAAGTACAAACGCGTTTCCTTTCTTCATAGTTTTAATAAACTTCGAATATTTTTATTCTTGCCAAGTTCTCCGTGTTCGCCCGTATTTCATTTACTTATGTTTAGCACTTTAATCCTATTACTTCGGCCGAGTATTGTAAATTCGTGTATTAAATTATTCAAGCATCGACCGGTCGAATCGTTCGTCTAGTTCGTTAGATTCCACGTGTACAAAGTCTGACATCGCGACATCGTTGATAAGATTATACGCGACAGAGATTATATTTGTTTCGAAGATTGCATTAATAGACACTGAATGTCGTATATGATAGTTTGACTCATTAGCGCGGCTTTTTGTAATAAGACGGCGCGGTGTTTTTCACGGAGTTGCTGAAAAAAGTCTATGAATGTTTAAAGAAACGGTAAATTTCGTTGCTCCGATTGTTCTTTAATTCGTTGATACGGAGCGGTTCTATTCGAGTACCGTTGTCGTCGGTTAACGAAGATTGACGCGTACCGTTGGAGAACGTTCAACAAACGAGAACTTTCGGAAACTAAACCGCGACAGTAGGACGAACGTATGTACTCTTTACGAGATCGGATCCATTATCGGTAGATTATTCAACGATACGGTTTCTTACGAATTGCGCGGAAAAATTGCAATTTACGTTTCACCTATTTTTCGAGTCAAAAGTACCGGTGTCGATCGTTCGCTTTATTAACGTTGGAATCAAATAATTGTTTGCACACGAAGATTCGCAATTCCGATCAACGGCGATTTTTCCAAAATTTTGTTCACCCGATATTCGCCAAACCATTCTTCCGGTAGGTTGAAAAAGATCTTGGCTCCTTTGGTTTAACGTTAAGAGAATTGTGCGACGTTCGTGCCACGAGTCGCAGCGAAATAAAATTGAAACCGGTTGTTCCGAAAGATCCTCGAGCAAATTCATTTGTTCGCAGACGCGTTCCGATCCGACCGAAGGGAGGCTCGTAATTCCGCGACGCAAGCCGGCGAGATTTGAAAGTTATCATTTCGAATTTCGTGGAGGATTTCGCCGGCGAAATTGGAGGCTCGAGCAACAGAGAGAAGTTGTAGGTTACGGAGCCAGGGTAACGAACTGAAAGCCACTGGAGAAGAAAGTTTGGCGGACACGCGCGACGATGTCGGCTACCCTTGGAGGACGATGGGAGAGGGTGGGCTGCGCGAACCACCCGGAGGAAGAATGGTCAAACAGTTTTCCCGGTAAGAAACTTGTTAGGTCGAACGTATTAGCAGAATCGAAGATATATTGCTCGAGTCGTGAAAACGCTGCGATCGCGAACTGCTGCAAAATGGCGCCGCGATCGTAATACTCGCGTCGAGCGACTGTACGCGTAACGATGCTCCTATATTTTTGTTTGCTAAACGATGTTCCGAACATGGCGGTAAAACATTTATTTTCTCAGCTATCGCTCGGACAAAGAACGAAGGAAGCTACAGCCTATTTCTGATTCGACGCAACGTTTGCCGTTTGGGCATTCGGTGCGTCGTTTAAAGAGAAAACGAACGATGAAGCGTCGGAGGTTTTACCCAATATTACCCTTACGCGAAGGGATAGAATTTAGAAATTTTACAGAATCGTGTTTCAGGACAAGAACATAACTAAAATAAAAGTTGCAACGTGCCTATCCTACTAGACTTTATCCTCGCAATTTACTTCGATTCGGTAAACCTCGAGAAGTAGACTTTTCGATGGAAAACTCTCTCTCTCTCTCTCCCTCTTTCTCTCAGCGTATCACTCTTTTCGAATCTTTTAATCAAGATTAAAGCAATTACGAATTCCGCGGCGCAGGAGAAACGCTCGAACTTATATTTCAATGCTCCCGGGAATTTCAATCGGGACGTCCTTGGTCTCTTGGACGAGAACGCATTCGAAGTTCGCGGAAAGTGCACTTTGAACTTCTTATTCGAAGGTATTCGTGCTTGGGAACATTTACGGACATCCGGAGACTTTAAGTCGGGAATCCTGTCGACGTTCAACATTGTCGGTCCTGTTCTTCCTGGAGGACTCTCCGTTTCGATGGAAAAACCTCGTAAATAACCGGAAGCGGTTCTACCTTTTTCTCGGGAGCGTCGTTTAGGGAAGAACATGCCGCAGAGGTGTACCGATATTATGAAATCATGCCGGAAAATTGTGCTTCTGCAACGGTGAGATTAAATTACCCGGAAATTGTTGTACGAGAAAAAACGTTCGAAAGTTGCACGGCATAGTGGTCGAAGACAAGCTTGAACATCGCTGCGATTTATAACGTACTCCGTTGCAGGAGTCGTTTAAGCCGGACCGAACAACGACGTTTTGAAAAATCTATCTCGTTCGATCGACAAAAAGTAGATTTTAAACGAACAAGATTCATCAGCCTACGGCTTGTACGCATTTTTACGATTAGACCGTCCGAAAACCCTGATCTATCGCAAGCATTTAACGCGTTTCTTCGACGAATTAATGCACGCGATATAAAACTACGAACTTGAAAATACCTTTCGATCCGTTAAACGGTCCTGCAACGTCGAGATAGATTCGCGAGGAAGATTTCTACGTGGAAGTTCTACTTCTTCGTTGTCGGTGCAGCAGCAAAACGTAAACGGTGGGCAACGATAAAATTCGAATCGCTGTAACCTCAAAGTAAACGAAGCAAGGGGTTAATGACAATATTGTTTCAAGAAAAATTAAATCTTTACACGGTACTTTCGCGTTAACGCAGATAATTTTAATTCTGCATAAAAATCCACGGATTTTTCGATTACACGTTCAACAGATTAAATTTAACTTTTAATAATTGTAGTTCGCGCGCGGTCAGGTAGGTTTCGCGCAAGGTCAGCAAAAACGAGGACACCGGCGCGAAAAGTCCCAGCAGAAGTTCCGCATCCGGTCGAGTAATCTGTGATCGATACCGTCGCTCGCGTAACCGATTAAAAGTGTTCTGTTTTGCTATTCATCGGCGGCGTTCGAGCGGTCGCGAACGCCGCTCGAAAGAGAGGAAAAAGAGAGAAAGGGAGAGAGAAAGAGAGCGATAGAGAGGGAGAGTAGGACAGAGAGAGATAGAGCAGAGCAGAGCTTAGGATTTATGGAATACACTTCCGCGCATAATGATTGCCGTTCGCCGCGCGGCGAACAATTCTTTATTTGCATTTTTATTGTTCGGTCCGCGTATCTGGAAACAGGACCGACGAGCGGACAAATGCGCTGCTAAATAAACGCTCTAATAAATTCAGCCGGGGATGGCTGGCCGCGTATCCGGGCAGCATCGACGCTCGCGCAAACATTTTCCTAGCGCCATGCCAAGCCGAACGGATCACGATTTCACCTACGAACGAAATAAGAAGATCGCGACCCGGCAACAAGTTCAATCCGACGACCAGATGGCGCGCAACGGGCTAGCAATTTGCCAGAAAACCCCGCGCACGACCATCTTCGAAGCGGCTCGATCTTTAAACTCTCGTCGTAGCGGAATGCGTTGTCTTTTCGAGAGATCGTCCATCGGTCTAGACCACGTCAAACCGGTCTATTCGGACTACTCTGGACGCGTTCGAACCAGTCCAGATCAACGGACGTAACGAAGTCGGGCCGGATCGACCCGAGAACAGAAGAGAAGACGCTCCTGTTTCCTCGAGTTTCTCGATTTCTAGCTTTTTCGAGAGAAAGAAAAGCGGAGAACGAGAAAGAAAGAGAGAAAAAGAGGGGCGAAGGGGTTGAGACGGGTTGCCTCTCCTGTGGGAGCCGCGGGCCGGCACGGAGGCGATTACCCGGGCCCGAAATACCGCTCGTGACTATTTTACTCGGAATCGCAGGTTCAGAGACACGCGGAGCGTTTCTCTTTGGCGCGCAGCGTTAACGTGGAACGAGAGGAACAGGAAGAGATCGTGCGCGAGTAAGAGGGAGACAAAGCGAGAGAGAGAGAGAGAGAGAGAGAGGCGATTAGCACCGGTAGAAGTCGTTCGAAGCGATCGTTTCTATTCAGTGGGTTCTCCATCGCGGTGCAACGGGCGCTTTTCGTAGCGATGGCGTGCAAGCTCGCGCCCGTGGTGCGAGCTTGCACGCAGCGATATAACGTTAAACTCGGCTCGAAGCGTTATAATATATTAGCTCGCTCGATTCCTCGGCATTACCATACGTAGGCGAGCAGATTCGCGTGATGGAAGTCTTCGCGCGTCAATTGCCGCGGCCCTATTCAGGAGAAATACCGCGCGCCGCTCGACTCAAACTCGACTCGACTCGACTCGACTCGACTAGACTCGACTCGACTCGACTCGACACAGGTTTCCACGCGTCCGTACGTCCGTGTACGCGCGCCCGTGCGTTCGTGTGCGGGCGTTCACGCTGGAAAGCGACTATTAAGTCAGACAACTGGGAAGCGTGTTAAATTTCAAGGGAATGGTTCCCCAATAGTAATAGCCGAGTGGTGTCAGACGAGCAGAAACATTATCGTAAGTGGTGAGAGAGACTCGGCATGGTCGGACAGCCCAGCTTTAAGACCCGACCGAGTAGAAATTGGAGTAGACTAACCCTCTCTCTCTGCCGCGTCACTCTCGCCTCTTCAATTTATCTCTCCGACTTTCTCTCTCTCTCTCTCTTTCCCTCCCTACCTGTCCCTATCCTTATCGCCCTATCTCTATCCCTCGCTTTGGAGATTCTCCTCTCTCGGTTCTACCCTGTTCATCGACACGCAGACCCCAGCCATCTCTCTCTCTTTCTCTCTCGCGTTCTCTCTCTCTCTGTCTCTCTTTGTCCCTGTTTCGCCGGCGAGCGAGACCTTCGCTCCATTGATCTCCAGCTTTGATCAGCACCGTAAACGGCTCGCCTTTCCCCGGCCGTTTTTTTAAATATTTAAGAATCCGCTCGGATTAAATGGGCGTCTCGCATCCGCCACGCTCCAATTAACGTTCCCACGCGATGTCTTTTTCGTTCCGCAACCGGTCGAAACCGCTGCCGGTCGTTCTCGCTGCAACCCTCGAAGCCTTGGTCGAGAGGGCGATTCAAAGATGGAACCGTCGGAAATGGAAAACTGACCCAGTTCGAATTTTCTCCGCGATCGCTCGAACCGACAAGGTTGCGCTCAATTTTTTAGCTCCCGACGGCTCTTCGCGCGCATCCCTAAGTACGCTAAACATGGTTTCAAGATTAAGAGTTATTGGATTGTTCGGAAAGTTTGTGCCGATTTTCGGTAGGTGGCACAAAGACAAGTCCGAATATGTTTTAATTACTGAAAACAAATGACACGCGTTTTGTTGTACGAGGTTACCCAAAAGACTGAGAAAGATCGTGGAACAGAACGTCGCTTATATGCTTTAATAAATATGTGCTAAAACTTAAATGCGTCGCGTTTCGATCTTCCGTCAAAATTGGCATAAACTTTTCGGATAACCCGATATCAAGCGATCGCTCGTCGACTCCCGATCGCGACGCCGATTCGTGTGACGAGAAGTTTCCTCGGATAAGCGTCGAGGTCCCGAAATAGCACGGGTTTCGCGTGCACCCGTAAATGTCGCAACAAATCCGTCAAAGTATCGCGATGCAGGAAATGCTGAATACGGATCGGTTGATCCGCGGTCCGCGAGCCGTCGACAACGACGAGACTGCAAGGACGAGAAGGACGAGAAGGACGAGGAGAACCAGACGGAGGAAGGGGAGAACGAAGAGGACGACCTCTTTGTCCGTTCCGGCGCGCCGTCGCTTTCTTTCCGCTCGATCGTCTTCTTCTTCCGTCGCTCGGCTCCTTTCTTCGGAGACCCTCTGCCCCCTGCACAGGCGGCTGCTTGTTAAATTTTTACGGCCAGCAGTTTTTCCGAGGACGACTCGCGAGCAGAAGCCTCGCGTCATCCTTTGGCATCGTCGCCACGCTGTTCGAACCGGTATGCCGGTCGGCGAATAAATTAATAACTTCCGGAGCAACCCCTTCTCGACCCAAGATCGATAAGTTTTTTAACTTTTCGCGCTCGGAGCTATTCAATCTACTCGAACGTTTTGCATCAAATTTATCAAATTCAAACGAGGAAGTTACCGAACCCGGTGCATGCGTTCGTAAACAAATCCTCATAGCTTCGCGAAGCTGGATTTCCTAGTTTCGTCGTAACGAATCGTTACGTCGGACGGTGGTAAGGGGTTTATTTTGATTTTCAGCGATTCGCTGCTACATTATTGCGCTACAATCGCGATTAGATTGCTAACGAAGCAAAAGAACTGTTGAACGTGGCACACGCATGTGGAAACAGATATGCACAGTTGCGTGATATCTATCACGGTTCCAAAAAAAGTTTTCTTCATCGCATCAACCGACGTAACTCGAAAGTAATTAGCGACGTTGCATCGTTCTACCGTTTCCGCGGCATAAGTGCTACCTTCGCGAACAAATGATCGAGTCTACCGCACACATGTACGATCGAGTGCGCCCAGTTTCGCGAAACTGGGTTTCCTGGTAATTTTCATAATAAATCATTAGGTGAAATCAAGGAACTGGTTTTTTTCTCTCGCTCTTTCTCTGTGCAGCGAGAAAGGCCAGAAAAGATGTGGAACGTGGCGCGAGGCTGACACGGGACATGAACGATGGGCGGACGACGGTCTCAGGGACGAATTTGAAAATAAAATGTGACATTTTTATTGAAATCCAAAGACCTTGGCGGCGCCGTGCTTCGTCTCGTCGCGCGTGACACGAGGAGCGCGCGGCCGCGCATCCGGTGATCCGTCAAGGAAGGATATCCCGCGAAAGGTTTAATAGTATCTGGGAGCGATGGATTTTAATCCGAGACGCGGGCCCTTCCAACGGATGTAATCCATTCGGACTTAATTCTTCTCGAAATCGGCGACGAAGCGAGCCAGTTCGTTTATTCCGTTCGCTTATTCGCTCGTTCGTTCGTCAAACGCCGCGGAAAACCAGTTGAAAAGCCCGGAAATTTCGAATTCAGCTGTCGACCGGTTTTCGGGGAATTTCAACGTCGACGACCGTCAGCCAGAAATTAACCGGGCGACAATCTGCCTCGTCGTTGCCGCGAAATAATTATTTGCACGGCGAAAGAACGCGGAGTTACAGTCAAGCGAAATATTCGCTGCGCCGAGCCGAATCGGGTTGGACGATCGGCGAAGCCTCCGACTTTCTTTCGCTGTTGCAACGGAGATGCAATCCTTCGCATTCCGTGATCGGACGTTTCGCGGACAACGCTGCTCGATATTTACCATTGCTCGCGAACGCGGGAGATTTTGCGAGTCGCACATTTTGTCCGAATTTTTCGAAAAGATCGACCACCGCGCGTCGGTTTAATGGGACAGCGGGTACGGGCCGATTAAAACGACTTGTAATTCGCTCGGATATTCCAGCCCGAAAAATGTCCCGTCACACAACGATCGAATACAACCGTGTCGACGTTCTCGGGGAATTATTTCGAGACTCGTCGAGCGATTTAATAGCGTGCAGAGCGCGAACCAGACACGAGAGAGAGAGAGAGAGCGAGAGGAGCGAGAGGGTTGCTCGTTCCCGGCGAAGCAAATATCGCGGTGACGCGTTACAATGCGCGTTCGATTTGTTTTGATACGAATTACGGGCCCGCGGATGTGAGGGATTACCCGTTAAATAGATTCGACCGATCGGCCTGACGATCGTTATAATAATTCAAAGCGTTCGTTACCGGTAACCGGCGATATTCTCGTACATCGACGTCCGGTCATCTAGCAGAGTTATGACCCGCCCGATTTAACGTCATAATTCTTACATTGTTATGGAAATTTCCTTTAACTATCGACTAATTACCGAATCGCCGGATCCACTCGTTTCCGAGGGCCGCCGCCGGAAACATAGGAACACGGTGCTCCAGAAAATTCGACCCGAGAACACAGTTTACGAACTCTCCAATGATTTTCGCGCCGATCTGCAACGAAAAGCCGACGGCCGAGTCGCTCGTCGTTTGATCGGTTCCCGGTCCGTCGGATCGCCGCAAACGATCCGCGACGAAATAAAAAATATGATACGCGGAGCGGTATTCGTCGAACGAGCCAGCTACGATGCGGTGGCTGGTCGGAACGGCGTCGTACGCCACTCGAAACATTGCTTTAAGCGGACGTGGACGCGATCGTTCGCCTCTATGGAGTCGATGCGGAAAAACTGTCCAACGCGAAACAGCGTTACAAGCGATCCGTCGGTAAAAATCGAATTTATCGTTGTTCCATCTTCCTCCAATTCGTTCGGCTACGTCGCCGTCCGTCGAGTAAACTATGCAAATGCGAGCGGTAATTCTGGAAAAATTCTACAGAGGCTTAGCAAACGCTCGATGCAGCGTTCTCTTCGAAATCGTCGTTTCTTCCGGTCTGCCGAGCGACGTTTGTAGAAGAGATACCACAATTTTTGTACCGTGCCGGACATAGGATCGCTCCTGATTCCGTTTCGCTTCTGAAACTTGGATTGTCGTTCGAACGACACGAACGGATCCAAAAGATGTTGGGCCGTGGTCGAGGGGTATCGAGCGACGAGCGAAACCACTGTATTTTCGCGCGTCATAGTAATTTCATTTCGAAGATCGTGATCGAACGCGTTCGACGGTGGCGGCAAGGCGAAAAGAGCGGTAGACGCTTGATTTTCGACGATACCGGCCCATCATGGATTGAAAAGTGGCCATAAATCTTCGTGAATACTTTACGCGGCGCGGGAGCGGGGCGGATAGGAGCGGAGATCGACGGGACGAGCGGGAAATTTGATCGCGGTTACGGGAAAGGGGTTTCCTCCCTCTCTCTTTCTCTCGCGCTCTCTCTCTCTCTTTTTCTCTCCCGATGGAATCGGCGGAATTGAATTTACGGAAACTCGGCCCGCTTGATTAAGCTGCTTCGCGACCGGCTCGTCGATATTCCTACGATTTTCGAGGGGCTACCGAACCACCGGACCCGTGTCGTTAACCTCGTGATACTAACGCGACTCGCATGTAAAGCCGGATCCATTTATATCGAATTTTCTGTGCCAGAAAAACGAGAAGAGATAGAGAAGAAGCGAGAGAGAGAGAGAGAAAGAGAGAAGGAAAAAAAGGAGACTCCGGCCAAACGCTTCGGGGCAGCATCGCGAATTCCAAAAGCCAACCGACCGATCGTATTCACGTTACATCCTTTGATTTTATATCCCGACGATTCGAGATGCGCTTCACGCGTCGCGTTCATACATCATAATAATTTTTGCTCTTCGCTGGCCGTTGACAAAACGTGCAACGATCCGCGATGCAGCGATGGTTCGCGGTTAACGCTTCGACCGCCGAATCAACGACCTCGAAAGTTTCGTAAAATCGAAGCAATTCGTTTAACGGAGCAGGGATCGAAAGCTTAAAATGCACGATGCACCGTAGTCCTTGGAACTTCTTGCATTCTCCGGACGTCGACCCTGTTTGCTGGAACGAGTGTATCGTATTCAATTTTTTAATATGGACTGACAATTTCGAAAAGATCGCACGAGCATCGATCGAAAAACGAAAGCGAGCCTCGGTTGCGCCGACGTTGCACAGCAAAGTCGCGGTAGTTCCGTTAATTCCGTTATCGTCGGTCCGATAGCCTTATGCTCGTCCGAATCGACGAGCGAATCGAATAGATTTTTAACAAGCGAAAACGGAACGGCGATATTCGTTCGATCGCGCTTGCGAAAGACAGTCGGAAACGAGTTTTTCGATTTACAGAAATTCTGCAATTCTGAAAACGGTCGCTGGACCGGACGCGGTAGATTCGTCGTCGAGCACGAACCATCGAGAGCGGGCAGAGATACAGACGGACGAGTAGATGGATAGATAGATAGATAGAGAGAGGGCTCTTTCGTTTTCTACAGACACGCGGTTGACTTTCAATGGGCGACTTTCAACGCGAAAGCGTTGTCGGGGCGCATCGTTGCCCTCGCGGGACCATGATCGAAGAGGCTAGTGGCAACGGAGACAAGGGAAGGGATAGGAGAGGAGTGGCGAGGAAGGACGCGGAGAGGGGAAATCGCTCGAGCAGAGGAGAGCGAAGGGATGCCGCCACTAGGTAGGGAGTTGTAATGGCAATTACCAGTGGTAATCAATGGACCTCGTTCAGACCGCGCCGATAATTTCAGGGCTGGATGGAAAATAGACGGCCCTGTGTAGCGTAGCTGGCCGCTTATACGCGTGCCTATATATGTATATCTCTCTGGCTGCCACCCTTGCTATCCTTGCTACCCTCGCTGCCGCTACCAGCGACGGCCATTCAATTCTCTCTGTTGCGGGCTTTCCAGCAATTTACTCCCACGAACCTATCCCGCAACCCTCGCCCCTGCGAAACATCGCGAGGGTCTCAGCGTCGGATATGTTTTGCCAGTCAAACGCCCACGAAAATATGGAAAAATCGCTCCGAGGATCGCTTCGACCAACCTCCGGCTAATTCGCCGTCGCTTCGAGCTTTCCTCGAGCCGATTTCTCGCGGAAACGCTATCTCCGGTTTCCACTCGTACGATTTTCACAGAACCCGAAGAACGTGGATGTTTCGAGAGCGTCGAAGAATCCACGATTCTCTTTCTCAACGTTTCGAATTATCTTTCCGGTTCGAACCGGTTTGTCGCAGTTTCGAGATCGAGATCCTCGAGACTCGTAGAAATATTAGGACTTTCGAGAGCGTTAGAGCGGCAACAGGTCTGCCTTAAAACTCTTCGAACTACCGCTAATTCGCTACCGTTTCAAATTATCTTTCTCGTTCGAGGTAGTTTCTTGCAGTTTCGCCGAAACTTTCTTGGGGATCTTTTGCATCGAACCCACTCTCGAGGCGAGGCGCTTCCGACAATGCCGATACCGTGGTTCCGTCGTTGCTCTTTAATTTCCGAAGTAAACGCGGACACTAAAAAGTATCGTATTCTATTTCGCGATTTCGTCCGAGGTATCGTTTGCGCACCATTTGGCAAAAAGTTATTTCGATTCGAAAGGCGTCCGAACACGGTGGCGGAATCGCTGCGCTCGAGAAATCTTTTTCCGTTTCTTTTACGCGCGCGAAGAGAACGCGAAGAGAACGCGAAGAGAACGCGAAGAACGCGGAAGAGAGACGGCAAAGGGAGAAAATTAAATGGCAAATTGAGACCGGAACGCGATCCGTCCGGTAGCGACAAACGGATAGAATATTCGCGGAAACGCGTTCGGGAGGAAATCTTTGAGGAACGAGAGGACTTTGGCATCGTTTGCATCGTAAACCCGGCTTCCGTGGGCTCGAACGGATACGGTGCGGGGAGTTGTCGGTAACGCGTGTACGGTCCTCGCGAGGAGGAGGAAACGGCGAAGGCGACGGAAGAGGGACACGCGCTCCACGGAGCGCAGCCTCGGCTGGTGAACTCGGTTTGTCAGAAGATCGTGAATTAATTCGCGCCACCGCCTATTCCGCCCAGCCGCCATCCCTTCCGGAAAGTTAAATTCACGACTCGCGCGGGCTACACGAGTTTCCACTATCGTTCTAAAATTCAAACGAGCCACCGGTGCACGGGGGCGGCGCTGTTTTAAAATACTCGACCAGCCGCCGACAACACCTGCCTGCTCGCTACCTGGCTCTCGGTCTCGTTCGACCGTGTGAAAACGATACGCGCGCACGGTGTCTCGACTCGATCGATCGCCTCGGGCGACCGACGAATCGCGCGCGTTACCAACTCTTTTCAGACGCGGAATTTAAACGGCGCCACGCTGTCTCGCATCGGACCGGTTTTCCGCATCGTCTCCGTAGAGGCGAACGATCCTGTCCGCATCCGCTTAAAGCAAATTTTTTCGGAAGCGTACGACACGTCGTTCCGACCAGACGCTGGCTCTCGTTAGCCGAACGCGACTCGACGTATCGTATTCATTATTTGATTTGAACGTTTCCTTCGTTTGCGTCGCGTTTGGAAATTCAAGGAATCATTTGCGATACTTGACCGTAAACTTTAGAAAAGCGATCGGAGCATTGCCGCAAGCCCGGAACGCTTCTTTCGATAAAAGTTGACGAAAATTGTTTCATCGAGGTCTCCCTGACCGTTGATCGAATCGTCATTAGGTGCGATCGAGTCGGCTTCGACACCCTGTATATTGAACGCCAAGCTTTTTTCCCCCAGAGCGAACGATGAATCGACTAAACAGAGCGATAGCGCAGGCGGAGGACAGGAAGCGGGATATAAACGTAGGTGTGACCCGGCGCGCGGCTTCGCGTTACCTCGCTGATAAACCATCGAGCACGCTCTCCGGACGTATGCAACGAACATCCAAAATAACGAAAAACCACGAGGAATATCCAGGTTGGCTTATCCGAGTCCCCGGGCCGAAAACGAATATTCCCGGCAGAAATATCGCCCGGCTTAATCCGCGAACGATCGTGGCGCACGCTGGAGTCGATACCGACCGCGCCCGCGACGCGATTCCAACGAATTTAGGCGAACCGTCCGTTCGTTCTTTATCCGAAACCAAGAATAGTCTCCTTGCGTCGTATCGCGCGCCGCGGGACTCGAAGATACCTGCAAAACGCGTCAACCTCGATTTTCGAAGGTACACCTTTGTTTTTTAAAATAGAATGCTACGTTTTGGTACCTGTTTTCTAATAGCGGTTATCAAGACGATTATTGTTGTTCGGTAATCTATGCGAAGCGAAATTACCAATTTTTCGTATGCTTTTCAACGTTTGGCACGACGTAAAACAAGACAAACTAATATTTTTCTAGAACGATTATGAAACTATCGACGCAATGGCGTCAACCTAGATTAAAAATATTTAGGACGTTGCATCGGACCCAGATGCGAGCGCGTTGCTCGAAAATAGCACGCGTATCGGCCCGATAAGTAGATTGCACATTTTTATGCGATATCTTCTTCCGTCGATTCCAAGAAACTCGAGTCGAATAGAATCTTTTCTTCATCGACATTTTAATAAGCTGAAAGTTATATATTCGTATCGTTGAACTTTCCGAACCTTGCTTAAAATTTAAACTGATCTCTAATTGAAAATTTCGCGTATTGATTTCTGCCATAAATACCTTAAACCTGCACGAAATAGAAAATAACGAATACGAGTACGAATATAACTGCCGAGTCGGTTTATAGGAATCGGGGCACGAGAAAACGATCTATCATTAAGAAACCGGTCGATGGCTTACCGCAGATATTATGCACCTATGAGAAAAGCGGGCAAGTTCGATTTAAAACAGTGGCAGGATTAAAATAGTAAGCGAACGCGTACACGTAATTTTCAAATTTTTTAAGTTTTCCAAGGAAGAAAAAATTTTGAAAGCGACAGTGTCTCGATAGAGACATTTTCCATTTCCTATCGCGATCAGCGGTTCGCTTGTACGATAAACCTCGCGCTTTGATTTTTAATAACGAAAATAATTGTTACGACAAACTTCGATCTTGGTTAAACGTAACACTTTATCGACCGGCGATTATTTCAGAATTTTTCCAAGGTCCATGATCCATGACTGAAAACTTTTTAATGGGTCTTTCAAGGTTGACAGCAATTTTTATTGGGGATCGACAATGCATCCCCAACAATATTGTCTAATAATGTTGTTAAAAATTGGAATGTAAAACTAGAATTTCAAGCTTCATTTTGATACAGCGCGACTATTGAAAAGCCTACTAATAGGCTTCCGGTCGATAAAGTGTTAAAACGAAATACCTTTTCGCGAATTCGTCGACGGGTCCGTGCGCGCGATCCGGCTCGAAGGAACGTTTCTCGGAGAAGCGCGAGCTAATTTTTCAGGGAATCCGTAGGTTTTGTTCGCGGCGCTGCACCGTGCTCGAAATTGGGTAATTATTTAGATCGCGAAAATCGTATTTCCGGGCGAGGCTCGAGCTTTCCCTCGAGCAGATCGTAAAGTGCTTTGTAATTTTCCGTAGGTTTCGCGCGCGCGCGCGGGCACGCACGCCACGCCGCGGTACGGCCACTCCGCCCCTTTAATCTTTTCAGCAGAGATTGCGATGTGTACATTTCCTAGGATTTAAGATGTCCGTCCTTTCATTGCTGTTCGCAGCAGCTCTTTTAATGGATGATCCGAGTAATATACGGCCGCAACGTCTTCTACCTTGCTTCCGCCGTTCCCCTTTCCGCTGGTACGCCTCTTCAAAATTCCCGTCAGAACCTTCCGGATTTATACTTTCACCCGTACCGAGGATGCGGGTTATTATACCTCCCGACCGACATAGCCGTATTCCTCGCCTTAGAATCGGCGGAGAATCTGCAAAGAAAGTTGTCGCGAAGTTCACCTTGACCACGAAATTACGCAAGAGCGTCTCGCTCGTCTCAGACATCTCGATCTCTTCGTTGTCGTTGCTCGTAGGAAAAAATCTTTCACGGCACGCCAAGGCGACGCGGACGTCGACTTTGCGTCTTTCAATGGAACGACAGATTTTTCGACGCGTTAAAATGGGTCACCCTGGGTGTACCCTTCTATAAATTTAGCGAACACACTGTTCGAAATCGACGGCGCAGCTCGGACCACGCCGATCGCGGCTCTCGCCCAAGTTTCTTCGAAATCCGAGGCCACGGAGGCAGCCCTCGTCGAGGCATCCGTTCTTCTCGGACAGCGTTTCAGCCTCGTTGCCAGGACTCTTGCAATTTCGCCGCAGGGTCGAACCGAAGAAGAGGGCGAGGAGGTGGCTGGGCAAGGTTCCGAAAATCGTGGCTACGCGACCGCCGCGCCGGCGCGGATTTATGTGGCTCATAAATCGCCGCGACTCCGCGGACCGTTTTTCCGATCTCGGACCCCGATTTCGCCGGGCTTCCGCAGTCCTCCGTCCGCCCCTTTTTAACCCTGCGAGAACGAGCTGGAAGAACAGAGGCTGCAGGAGGAGGAGGAGGAGGAGGAGGACGCGGCGCGGCCTGGTTCCCGGTCCGCTAGCCCGAACCTTTCACGCCTTTTACTCTCTCGTCACATTCCGCGCGAGTTCGCCCATCTTCCCCGCATTCTCATTTCGCCGGCTATTCTCGGGTGCGGTCTGGCCCGCACCAGCCCCTTTCTGTCTCCGACGAAAATTTCCAATCCATTGTCATCGCGCCTAGGCGCGCGACTTTCGTCCGCTACGGCCGGTGTCCCGCGTGTCCTCGTTTCCATTCTTCTCCGGTGTTCCCGGGGAACGGTAGAATGGCGTTTTTGCTCGAAAGAATGCGGATCCGCGCGTATAATCGGCCGGTTTAACTCGATTTCCGGGAGCCGGAGCGGCAGAGACTGGGAAGGGAAGGCCGGCGCAGTGCGCGCACCGGTTATTCGGCCTGGCAAAGAGCTGTCCGAATTTCCGTAATCGCGTTTAGCCTCGCCACCTTTTCATCCGTCGCGCGCCACGGCCCGTTCAATCTTCGAGGACCCATCGCGCTGAAAATTCATTTCCGTACCCCTGTTTTTCTTCTTTCGCGCGGAGGTAATCCTGCTTACGGATCCCCTTTTACCGAGGGAGGGGGTGTGCGGAGCTTCCACCGAAGGGAGATACGGCAGAATACAGGGATCCCCCTAGGGGGAAACGAGGAGGTACACGGAGGATCTCCGTGGGGATGGAGACGGGGTACACGGGGTTTCCCCCCCTGGGAGATACAGGGGTACGCGGGGATCTCCCTGGGGGCAGCGACAAAGATATATGTGCGTTTCCCCTGGGGGACACAGGCGGTATACACGGTGCTCCCCCGGTGATTAATTTCTCCACGGTAACTCACCCTAGCCTAATAAGGGAGGGACAAGTACGCCAGGCCCGCGGCACTCTTTTGCAACATTTTTGCCTTCGTGGTTCCATCCTTATTGCGTTTAGACTAAACATTTTGAAGTTGAACATATTCGAAGGTTCATCCGGCTCGGCATCGGTATCGCGCGAACATCGGTTCTTAGAATCAATGGGTTCCAATTAGAAACACTTTCGCGCTCTCTCGCCGTCTTTGCTCGAACAACCATCGCCGAACCGACTCGATTTGGTCATAGTACACGGTCAAACCGATCGAATCGTTTAGAATCGCGTCGTCGGGGAAGCTGGTTCTTCGCTGCGAAACATCGGCGATTCGCAGGCCTCGCGGGCCGCGTTACGGGGGCCGAGCTGAAAAGGGAGAGGAACTTGGCGCGTTGCGTACGGAACTATAGCGAAATACTCGCGATTCAATTTCTACGGCTCGTGAAAGGACAGCACTTGCTGCCACGGGTCACGCGTACGGGCTTAATTATCCTCGCCGCGGAGAGGCTCGATTATGTACAGCTATCCAGTGGCCAATAGAGCGCGGCCAACTTTTTCTCTGCTGTCGTTGTCTCTGTTTCTCTTTCCAGCTCTCCCACACACTCTCCCCATCTCTCTCTCCCTCTCTTGCTCTCTCTCTCTCTCTCTCTCTCTGTCCGTCTCTCGAGCCGGAGCTCGAGCTCGTTGCCCTCTTTTTCCCCAGCGACTTCTCTCTTACTATTTTTCCCCATTAGTCGACGCGTAGAACATAACCCTACAGCATCGCCGGCTGGAAAAAGGGTTGCCGACCTCGAGACAAACCACCCCCGGTTCCGGTGGGTGTGCGCGGGGGAGCGTGTGCGTCGGGTAAAAGCCCGGAAAAAATTGCAGCTCAACGCTTTTCAAGAGAAATTGCTGCTCGTTGGGAGAAAGACGAGTTTTGTTTAGCGAAACGTCGCGGCGCGCGCCAGCAAATCGAAATCGATGCCGGAACGAGAGAGTTGTCCGATGAACGAGCGCTCGAACCGCGCGCCTCTTCGAATTAGCATTCGCGAATCGTCGTTTCGTTTCTTCGAACAATATTCGGCAGCTTTTCGGAACAGGAATCTCGTTGATTTTAACGAGTTCGACTCTGAACTTGAGTCACCTCGACGCGCGTTGTTGCGAGCAAATATCTATAAAAATGTTGTTTTCTAAATGCAACGCGTTCGATTGGATTCAACGAATACCGGTACTGCCCGACCGAGGACCGAGAACGTAGGGTTCATCCAATTTCTACGTCGGTTCGCGATAAAATGGAGGCGGAAAGAGCGACACGCGCGCATAGGGAGACGAGGGGGAGGGGGCTCGAGTAGATTAGACGGTCGAATTAGAATTTCAAAAATCCACGTGGAACTTTCGACGTTAACTCTGGTAGAAGTCGGTCGACGGAAGACGGAGGAGGGAACCGCGCATAGAAATGGACCGGGCTGGACAAACCCCGTCGTTAAGTTTTCCCTTAATTAACCTCCGTCTCCCTTTTGCCTCTCTCCCTGTCCCTCCCTCTCTCCTCTCTCCTCTCTCGCTCTCTGTTTCTCTGTTTCCGTGCTGTCCGTCTCTTCGAGTTCCGTCTCCCTCCAGCTTCGTCCTGCGTCTTCGCCCCGTCTTCCTCCTACTCTCTGCTAGGTTCACCCTTTCTCTTCGAACCCTCTCTCCTGTCTCTCCGGTCTCTCTCTTCCCGAACCTTCTCGCTCCGAGCATTCCCTCCGTCGGTTTCTCTGTGCACCTCCTTTCTCCGGACCGTCTCTCTCGCTCCTCTTTATTCCAGTGCTCGCGCACAGGCCTGTCTCCCTCGTTTCATCCCTTCCGACTATATTTCACCGCGCGCCGTCTTCCGGTTGCATTAGCGTTTCCCGTGGAAAATCTCTGTTCCCGTTCGCGGCGCGGAAAATCGTCTCGACGTTTTTTCCAAATCGATACGTCTTCCGGCTGCGGGATTAATCAGGCTCTGTCTGCGGACGACGAAAACTTCTAATCGACGGTCTCGGCGCGACAAAAGAAGCGATCGGCATCGAGGAGAACGAGCATTGTGCGACGCGACCGCGGTGAAATGACGATTAAAAAAAGTAGCAGGATCATTTTACGCTCTTCTTTACAGAATATAAAAACACCAAAAAGGAAATGTAAGTCGTAACTTCGAAAGAGACTGTCATCTCGAAAAAAAATCGTTGTTTCTCCTAACCTCGTTTTTAATCGTTCAAAAATTGCACGATGCGAACGTCCGGTCGGTTGCGTAATTTTCAAAGAAGCTTTGCGTTTTGAGGAGGATCGGTTCGCGCGTCGCCTGCGCCGTTTCCGTTTGCAGCAAGAGGCGTGTTCTGCTCGTTTCACGGGGCCACGGGCTCGGGTCGAGATCGGCGTGGAAAGTTGTCGGGGAACCGGCGAGAGGAGGCACAGGCGACGACGTCGTCTACTTGGAATAATTCGCGTAGTTAGCGGCCGGCAGTTTATCACGCCGCGTTGTCGGCACACGCATAGTTCGGCGAGCCGAAACCAAGATCGCGGAGAATCAAGCTCTCTCTCTCTCTCTCTCTCTCTTTCTCTCTGCTCGTCTAGAAACGGCGCCGATGTCCCGTAAACCCGCTCGCGCGCCATTCACTCGCGATGATTAATAAACTCTCGACTGACCCAACCCTCTACTTCGGTTTCCCGGGCTGATTTTTGCGGAACGCCGACGGTGTTCCAACCGACCAGAACCACGGCATATCTCGTCAACATCCGGATACGTCTCTGCGTCCTATTCGTTCGACGCCGGAAAAACTACCAACTTTTCCTCCGTAGATTCTATTTGCTATTTAACGTTGCTTCTAAACAGCGTCCAATTCGACCAGCACAAATCGACTCAAAGTTAATTCGGCGATACAGCAAAACGCCTGTACAAAGGATATCGCGACGCGTCAGAAATCCATGGAATCGATTTCTGCGAAAGCGATTTTACAGCGTCGATCGTCGTCGAACGGACAACGCGGAAAGGGTCGTTTGTCCTAGCGTGGTAGGTTCGGCGTTAAAAACACGAACGCGCAACGTTACCAATTTAGCAGCGACGGCAGGAACAATTTAAAACAGCCAGTGCCCCTCGCGGAGCGCGTCGACCGCGGCTCCCTCGCCACGCCTGTTCAAACTATGGCATTCAAAGAATTTCAACCGTGCCGCTAAACGGTCGAAACAAATTCGGCGCCGTCTCCATTTCCATTTGGTTCGTTTTACCGGAGGTTTTCTCGGGCCGCGCCGCTTAATGCGAGAACGCTCTCGGAAATGCTAAAGATTCCCCCGATAGGGACGAGCGTGTATAATTAGGTTGGTCGAAAGAAATCCCTGTTAATTCGAAGGAGCCCCACTCGCGCGGGTCTCGCCGTGCGCTCGCATAATTTAGATACCGAGCGCGCAAAACCGAACTCCGGCTGCTCCGGGGCGCGGAACTTCGTTAGCCGAACCGAATTAAATAAATAGGATCCCCGGGCTCTAATCGCTTTTCGATCTTAATTTGTATAGACCCCCTTTTGTTTTCTTAAAGCTTCGTTAAGCCCCTACGAGTCTCCGACGATCCCCACTGAGAGAATGGGATAGTACAACCGTTTCCCATGCCCGGATAGGTTTGCCGGCTTTGTCGCGCTCCGCTGGATTCGTCCATGAACTTGCGAACGGGTTGTTTGCCGGCAGCCGTTTGACGGAGGAGTCGGAGCCCACCAGGGTCTGGGTACTTATTCCCTCAATTGTTTTCAACGACCACACAACCCGAAAATTAGTTGACCAAACAATAGGTAATTGCAATTAGAAGACTACTCGCGGTTGGTCGAATCTGTCGAGAGGAGAGGCGGAAACGCGAAGAATATACCAAGTGTGTCGGAACGTACCAACTCGTGCAGGAATATTCTCGAACGCGTTACGATTTACCAATATTTATTAAACTGTACCAGAATACGCTAAAATATATCAAAATAGACGCGAATACGAGAAACCGCACCGAAACGTACCAGAATGTACGAGAATTTCGACGATGCCCAAGGCCGAGCGTAAGAAGCGGACAAGTACAAAGTGCATCGACCGCAGCGGAAAGAATCGTGGACCGGTCCGCGAAACCGCGAAATACGTTTGCATATGGAACGAAGCCAAACAGCGAGTTACTTCTGGGACGCGCAGCTGTTGTCGACGCTCGTTCGAATTAGCAATCATGAAGTCCGGAGTGTTTCGAGCGTTTCGATTCTGCTCGCGCGAGAGCACGCGCGAAAAGGTTGTTTTTCGTCGGTGCCGTTCGAACGCGTTTTCGGCGATTCTCCACGGAGGTTTCGCGAAAGGAAATAAAGAAATCGGCCGGCGATCGATGCAGGGGACGGTCGATGCCGGCCATTAATCTTCGGGACATTCATTTAACCGCGCCTGGGCCGACCCTCGTTCGATTCCCCACTAATTACATTCGTATTCGAGAGCGGAACTGGTTGTGGCAGCAGGGTTACAGCGGGGAGGCGGCTGCGAGCACGGCCAAACAGGTGGCAATACTCGTCGGGAGTCTCACGGGTCTTCTCGCGGGGAACTAACGCGATTACCGCTCGTTTTTGGCTAGCCGCGTATACACGCTCGAACCTACCGACAAGTCCAACGCCGAACACCCTTCTCCGTCTTCTTTCTTCGAAGACTACCGACGCGTCGGTCTTCCGGGACGTAGCGACCGACCGTTCTACGTCGCCGTGTCGCGATAACCGGAATACACCTTCGCGTATTCCCCGTCGACGAAGAGCGCACTCTCTCTTTCGTAATTACCGGGACACCCTTTGAAAACGAAACGATTTTAAAACTGCAAAGGAATCAACGAAAATCACAAACTTCCACCGTTCCGTTCTGCCTGCGATGAAAATTTAAAACGTCCCTCGGTAGACGCGAGTAAATTGCATCGCGGAGAGTCACGGGTATTACGGAATCCTCCTACGAGTGCCATTCTCTTGAACGAAACGACGACGGTTCGAACATCGTCGATTCCTCGAGACTAGGAAATTCGGCTCTTCTTTAAAATTAAACTGTTGTCGGGGTAACGAAACAATAGAAATAGATATATATTTTAGGCGTGGTTACAATGACTTGTTACTCTCTACTTTATATCAGCTATCGTACTGGCTGGTCCGTTCACACCTATTAAGGCCCTTTGATCTGAAAAATGCCTACAGCTTTTCAATTCTTTGGCAGCCGGCATTCCAAACGAAAAAAAATAAAATCGAAAAATACTTTGCAACGTACGTTCGGACAGCCGACGGGCGTCCAATTGTTGTCGGTATTTTCGGCAATTCTCTGCAAAGGTACAACGGCGGCCCAAAGAATATCCGATTTCGTTTTCCGGTGGGACCGATGGAACTTTCGGAAGGAACGAAGCGAGGGGCGGCGGGGATCGCCGATTCGATGACTCGTTTCCGAATCGCGTGTAACGACGTCTGGCGTAAGGAGATCCGCGAATCGACGTCGCGCGTCTCGGTTTCGCAGGCGCATAGTCGCGACGAGTATGTGCCGTGTCGCCGTACCGTAATGTTTCGCAAATATTGACGTAGAAATCGGCTCTTCCGCGTTCCGCCCCCGTTCTGGCCTCGTTTCAGCCCCTCCTCCGCGCGGCGATCTGGCTGCAGACACCTAAATTGGCTCGATACATCCGACGAACGTGGAGCGAGTACATAACTCGATAAGTACACAAAATTTTCCGCGCCGTACCACCGCCCACGAATATTTCACCAAGAATACCGTCTGCGCGACATCCAGCACGCGTACCGTGCCTCCTGCGAACCCCTGCGAACCCCTGCGAACCCCTGCGAGCGTTCCCCAGCCCCTGGCAACCTCCACTCGAGACGAGACTCTTCCGCTCTCCGATCTGCCCCCAGCGCGCGATCCTCCGATCGCCTCTTTCCGACGCGCCTACGATCGACCGGGTATTTTCGTCGATGACGTTTTCACCAGCGATCCCGTATCCGCGAATCATCGAGCGCTGGTTCGACGTCCGAGGAGGCATTCGTCAAATTGCTACCGTGGCCAAATACGACGGCGATTCGAGAGTCTATTTCGATCCTTTGACGGTCCTGAGGAGGAAGGTGTTATGGAAAATAATTCACCGGTTTCCTCGACTCTTTTTATTTTACTAT
>CM052097.1:24417535-24427681 GCA_028453745.1 Agapostemon virescens | reverse complement strand
TTTTCGCGTAAATCGAACGACGAGACGAATAGACTTATCTGTTCCGATCGATAACAATTAAAATGCATTTTTCGCTCCAACGAAATGTTTATCTTTAAACCGTCGGCCAGCTGCGTATCGCAAAATTTCCTGCGCGATGCACCCGCTGGATGGAGGAGGAAGACAAAAGTGTACGCCGAACAATAGCTTGTTCGCGGAACAACGGATCGTGGACACGCGCGAGACGAAGAGGAAACGCGGGATCGTCCGATGTACCGGAAACGACGACGCAACGCATCGACGAGTGGTTTCTGCGCGCGGCGATAACGATGCCGGCAACAGAAGCCAGGGAAAGCAAGGAAGAAAACCGAAGGGAAAACGATAACAAATCTCCGAGCTCGTCGCGCGAAGATCCGGACACAGAGTCGTCCCTCTCGGAGATGGAAAGCTGTAAAAGATGAGGGCGAAGGCTGCCGGCTGAAGTGGTCGGAAGGAAGAATAGGGATCTGCCCTCGTTAAGGAAATAATCCGCGGCTTAATTAAATACAGCGCAATTAGTTCTGCTTCTGCCTCTATAGTCTAGCTGCGCGGGAGCCCGTACCGGAGGAAGACGCGGGTCTACCCGGCGATCGAGAGATTCTCGAGGACCGTCCTGCGAATTTCTGCTCCTTCGCCGGGTCGTTGCGTCGCGGCATCTCGATAAGATCGGTTGCACGCGCAAACTTTTCTAATTGCGCGAATCTGGCCGCTCGCGATCGCGCGCGACTCTCGTCGACGAGACGCCGATCGATAGGCAGCTTCGCGCGAAATAGAAACTCGCCGAATCGCGAACGAACGGGGTGAAACGGGAATCTCGTTTCTTCGCCTAACCCGTTGCACTCGACCACTGTACGGCTACGCGGTCCCCGAGCATCTGCGCGGAATAGAAATTTTTTAATTGCATCGCAATCGACAGAGTCGAAACGAGAAATTTATTTTACGTCTCGACCGCTTGCGATTTATTTTCGGATCGTCTTTAATGGAAACGTTTGCGCGATCTGGTTCGAATTAGTTTGGAACAATTAGAAAAATGGGAGACATCTACGACGAAACGGCGATTCGCCGGAGAGAAGTCTCGACTCGCGCACACTCTTCTCGAGAGTAGAAAGAAATTTGACCGTTTTATACCGATATCGGCGCGTTTCGCTCGGTCAACGAGAAACAGAAAATTTATCTTGATGCGGTAAAAGAGTCGGCGCACCGTGAACATCGAATTAATCCGGTTTTGACGCGAAGTTGCTCTTCGGTAAATTCGCAGTATTTTTCATCGACGTTTGCGCGAAATTGATGAACCTTTTATGGGAAATCATCGTGACCCAAATGCGAGACCGAAACGCGTTCGATACATTTATGCTTCCAATTGATACCTTGTGTATTAATCTATCGCGGAGTGCGTTTTCAAACAATTTTAAATATCGATTTATGGTTCGCATGTATTCAATTGCAATTACAAGCACCGGTATTATGTTGTGTATCGATTACGTTTGATATATCCAATTAGAATTACAAGCGCTGGCGCACGGCTGAAACGAATTTAAATTGTGCCCCGTTTGTGCGCGTTACGTAGACGTTTCCGCCTATGCAATTATTTCTCCAATTGTTCGTTACGCGGTGAAATAATTCGAGCGCAACCTTCGCTCGTTTGGTCGAGAAAATCTTACGATACGTCCGAACGATCTTCCGCGTTTCTCGAGTCGAAGCTTCGCGGAACAAACGAAATTCATAATTAAACTCCGGAGTTCGATTCGTCCGTCCGTAATCCAGAATTCGCAGCGACGATCGTCGTTGCACCGTTCCACCGATTATTTCTGTCGCGGTACGATTTATTCGACGTTCGCAACGTTCGGGGCTTCGTCGTGGTTCGGCAATGCGTACAATGACACGTTCGAGCGGGCGCTTTTTCGAGTCTCGATCGCTCGTCCGACTCGACGTTGCTTGGCAAGGGGTCGACGATCGGCACGAATTCATTATCGAGAGGGTGTAGTCCGCAGCGTCACCGAATAACGCTCGACTCGGGATCGGCCGTGCGGAAGATCGGAGCTCGATTTCCTGAAACTAAAGCTGATACGCCGCACTTCCTCTTCTGCGGGGATCGCTCCTTTCGTTGCGTCGAAAATAAGCCCGTAGGGCAGAGGGAAATGGAAACTGGATCCAGTCCGGCCAACAAAGTTCCCGAGAGTCGTTCGACCGAGCCAGGAACTAAGAAGCGAAGTAGAGAGGTCGAGAGAGAGAGAGAGAGAGAGAGAAGGAGAGAGAATGCAGGGTATCGGCGGCGAGTATCATCGGCGATAGCAGGGGAGGTCTAGCGATATGAAAGAAAGGGAAATGACCGATAAAAAGGTGGGTTCGTCGTGGCAGGGGCGCGGCGGAAGGTCGCCGGTTACGAGGGAAAATCCAGTGAACGGACGCAATCTAGGAACTCTTGGGAACCAATCTCCTCTGATGAAAATACCTCGCTCAAAGCGGACGGTTGCCGGCCCGGTCTGGGCCAATTTCTTCCGTGACTCTTTTTTGGAGAGTATCGCGCTCAAGCCAAGAGAACGCTCCCTCCCTCTCTCTCTCTCGCTCCTCTCTTTCGCCTTCGAAAATTCCCTCCGAGGACGAGAGGAAGAGAGAGGGCCGAGGCGAAGGCCAGCGGCGAGAAGGCGAGAGGGCAAACGGCGTCCTCGCGGCGCCCGTGGCCCGTGTAATCGTTTTTGCTGCTGCCAGTGGAAACTCTAAACACGGATATCGCCCGGTTCCTTTTCATCGTTTATTACCTCGGAGCGTTTCTGCCCCGCGGAAAAACCGTCGTGCGAATTTCCGCGAAGAACCAGCACGAGCGCGCGCGCACGCTGAACTATCTTCTACGCGGGAAATCCGCAGGAAAACCGAACCGATAAGGATCGAGCAATTCCAAGGCAGCCCCGGAGCTCTTCCTCGGAACCTGCACTGCGACATTTATGCCGTTCTCACCCGCGGCTTATGCCTTTTCCCGCTCCTTTCGATTCGACCTTCCGATTCCGTCGTTGTCCCTTCTTTCTCCTCCGTACTCTTCCTCTGCTCTCGCAGACGCCCGCGTCTGGTTACGATTTATGGCAGGGACATCGACACGGAGACTCTGACTCGTTTCGTCGCTTTTTCATTCGGTCGCGACTCGAGTCGTTCGCCTCCGCTTTTGTCGCGGCGTTGACATCGAGCGTATCGGTACGATAGCAGCTCGTAGTCGCGTAGCTTCATGTAGCTCGCGATCCACGCGCCACTTCCGGTGGACAGCGTTTTTCGCTCGACTCGCGGATCTCGCGAAAAAGGAACGTCGTTGCGGAACGGCCTCGAGCTTGCTCGTCTCTCGAGAGGGTTTTCAAAGTTCCGAGGAGTCTTTAACTCGCGAGCACGTTCCCGGGATTAAACGAAAAAGCGTAAACAGCCGGGAGTCGATGGAGAGCGTGCACGTGGCGTCGGGGGTGTCGCGACGCGTCTCGTCTCGTCTCGTCTCGTCTCGTTGCAGTGGACGAGCCAGGGGTGGCTGCCGCGCGTCTTCGATTGGCTCATGCATTTTTCAGCAGTCGCCGTTTGTTTGATCAGACTTAGAGCTCGCTGAGAACTGCACTTTTCGCTCGACCTCGGGATGCGACGGGGCGAGACGAGACGCGACGAGACGCGACGAGACGCGACGAAACGCGACGAGTCGCGACACCGATTCACCAGAAGCTAGAGTGTGTTTGCGCGCGCGTGCGAGAACGCCTGTTCCGAAAAGACTCTTCGCCGCTGTCTCTGTTCGATCCGGTTCTATGGCCGTGTCTCGCCAACCGGTTCGTCGGAGCCGCAAACCGTACGTCCCAACGTTTGCTCTCATCCTCGAAAACGAAGAAACACGCTTTCGTTGGACGCGCGCGCCAACTTCCGGCCGCTCATCGATTTTTTTCCGGGGCCGGTAGCCTCGTGCCACGGCCTCGAAGAGGCTGATACGCCGTTCGAGGGTCCTTTTCAGCGAGCCGCTAAATTTGTTTGACACCAGAAATTACGGCGCGCCTTTTCAAAGGCTCATAAAAGCGTCGCTTTGATCTTGATTAAACTCTTTCACCGCTCGCCGCTTGTTCTCCGCCTCGGAAACTGCCGGGGGAACAAACGCGGAACGCCGCGCGGCGCTCGAGACGCGGAACGATCCGATGCCGATCGAAAATCGATTTTCAACGTCACCGGATGCACGCTTCTTCGACGATGTTTACTCGACGGTGTTTCGTCGAGGTTTGTTTTCGCGGACAACCCCTGCTCGTCCGCGATCTACTTTCTCGCCGGCGCGGGCTGGCGGAGACATACTTTTCTTATCGGCGGATTATTGTACAGGGTGTCTCGGGCAATTCTATCGCCTCGAGCGACGATTCGACCGACGAGCCGGCGACGTCGAACGTTCGATAACCTCGAAATAATTTATCGAACTCCTTGCACCGCGACCAAGATTTTTGGCCGATCCGTTAAAAGCGAGCAGGGTGTTCCGTGGATGTCGGAAAACCTTGAAAGGAGCGGATCCCGAGTTCGTTCGAGGTAACCCGTTTTCCTAGCGAAATTTTCAGAAGGACGAATCGGGACTCACCGATGACGGTGAGGTTGTACCAGAAGCTGCGAGTCTGTCCTTTCCGGAAGTCGACTCTGCACCTGTAGGTGGCCGCATCGTGCCTCTTGATGTCCTCGATCACCAGCACCGCGGGGCTGGGGGACGCGGTGCGGAAGTACGCCCTCTGCCCGAACACTCCCGAGTCCGAGAAATGCTGCGCACTCGTGACCGATTTCTCTCTGGCGTCGATCCTGCGATCAAAATGAAAAGCAAAATATAAATTCCCGATTGAACGATCGATCGAGCTGGAAACGAGCGTTCGTCCGCCGACGATCCTACCGCTCGTTCGGACAATGAAATCGATCCCAGGGCTGGCGGCAGGGACGTCCCTGCCTGTGCCCGGGGAAACAATAACAGACGTTATGTACATACACGTTCACAGGGTGTCTCGCCAACTCCGTTACAGTGCTCGAAACGCATTAAGAATCGCGCGATTCGAAAGCGAACGCGTACGGTTCCGTTTAAAAAACTCCGCTGGCCTTGAAATCTCCAGAAACGCGATTTTGAGACATTCTTTTATCCCATCTCGATATTTGCCTCTTCGAACCAAAAGATTTTCCCTCTCGTAGAACGCAAGCGAGACGTTCGATGTGCTCGAAGCAGATGGGACACCCGCAACGTCTCCGCCGTCGTAAGCGATATCCGGAAATGCTGTAGCAACGAATCGCACGGTTCGCACGGCTAAATTGTTTCTTTTCAAAGGTCGCGCTTTTCGCGATTTCAGAGTCAACGATATTTTTCGAAACGAGATCGCACAGCCGTACGACGCGTATACCCTCGAGCCGAAAAATCCGCTCTAAGGAAATCACAGGACACCCTGTATACACGGGGCGCTTGTTTTGTATCCGGTTAACGCAATATAAATGTAATTTGCCATTTACCCGGAGACTCGCGGGCGGAGCAGCCGGGAGCCCGGTAATATTTGGCAAATACGATGCGATTTTGCGTTTGTAAACGCAATAAACGTTATTACGCGGACGCGTCCGGTTCCAATCGGACCGCGGCGCACCGCCCCGATCGATAACGGCCCCGGCCAATTGCAAACTAATCTCACTTTTATCCCCGGCAGCTAATAAAAATATAAGAGCGAGCGAGAGAGAGAGAGAGGGAGAGAGGGTTGCCAGCGAAAACTTTATCATTTAATCGGTTCCTTCGGGAGATTCCTCTCTTCCTCGCCCGGCTCGTTGCCTGCGAAGGGGCACGTTCGATGACGCGGCACGGAGGATCTGTGACAATGCACGGAAGAGAACAACCCGGATAGGGCAAAGACGTCTTCCGTGCGTTCTGTGGACGTCAGCGACGGACGTTTCGTTCCGGGGACGTTCCAACAATGTTTGTTCGTCCCCGTTGCGTCCTGCAAATGTTTTGGGGACGTCGCGAGGACTTATCGCGTCGACGGAAAGACGGACGTTCGGTAAGACGTCCTTTCCCGTTACTACCCCATCCATTGCCGATTCCTGGTGTCCAAGGCGAGGACTGCCGGGCAGTTTCCTCCGACAGGCCCAGAACGAAATCCCGTCCCTTCTCTTCTCTATCATCCGACGCGACGTCGGAAAGAAACGAGGACGACTGTAACCAGGAGTCAACGGCGACAACCTAGAGATCAACGTCAGGAGGATGGACGCCTCTCCCCGGTTGCCGAGAATCGCGTAATCCCTCTCCCAGCGTGACCCGCCGTCCATACGCCGCAGAAGCCGGCCGTCCAGAAATGGACGTTCTTAGGACGTCGGAAATTTAAGACCCGATGACGCCCTAGGGATGTCCCTAACGGACGTAAGAGGCTCGGACACAAACTGGACACGAAACGGACGTCCCGTGGACGTAGCGGTGCTGTTTGGCAGCAGAGGGAAAGAGAGAGAAAGAGAGAGAAAGAGAGAAGCAGAGGATAGCGGTCGAGAAACGAGAAGACGAGTTTTAGAGGAGAACGGAAAGAGATGCTCGATACCATTGTTCGCATTCCCGGCTACTTTCGCGGAAACTTCTTGCTCCCGAGCTTTGTCTTTGTCGGACTCTCCTCCCCAACCCTTCCTCCATGCGTTCGTCTCTCCATCTCCGTCCAAGAGATTTTTTCTTGGGACGCTCGACTTGCGCGGGGAATGCGAAGAATTTGTGGAACGGGCCGTCGGTATTCGATATGTATGTGGGAGACGATCGCAATTTCCGGCCAATGAAATTCGAGTGGAGGGCCGGAGGTTTCATTGTAAGGGACACCGGTGTTCCGGGCAGGGGAACGGGTGGAAAGGGCGCAGAGGGTCGGCCTCGAAAAACTCTCCGTTTCATCGCGATTCATCGAGTCCGGGAGCCGCAAGCCGCCGCCGACGAACGCTCTGCGGCTTTGTCCGTGCTCGCGACACCAGAGAATATAATTATTTCGAATCGATGGAATAATTATTGCGGGGGAGTGGAGTGCAACCAGCGAATGGGACGAGATAACGCAATTGAATCGCGGCACCGTTATCCGATATTTCGCGCGCCGCTACGTCCCGCTTCCGATTCGAAGAAAAACTGCTACGCCAATGCGGATTCCGAGCCGGTTTCGAGAAACATGGTTTCCGCGACTACGGCCAGGCTCGCGTACACTTTCGACACGACGTTTCGGCATTCTAGGATCGTACCGCGATCCAATACCATTATTTCTATCGCCATCGATGTACGATACGAGTGGCGTGCGCGTGTACGCGAGAGCTAGTACGCAGATAGCTTTTTTAGATAGATTCTTTATTTTACATGACTCGCCGATGGACCCAACGGTTCCTCTGCGCGCTAGAAACGCGTCATCCGCGCGTTTCGTCGGTTCGACGGATTTCGTGGCAGCCCCGAACGCGAACGCAGCTACGCTCAGACGTTTCCAGCTCCGGGTCGAAATCCTGCAATTACGCCGGTTTGGTTGCCGGCGCGGCAGCGACCTCGTCTTGGAAATTCAATGAAACTTTCGAATACCTGCGTGAAGCGACGTTAATAAACCCTCGCGCCGCGTTCTACCGGGGTAAAACTCTGCCCGTTTCTACGATATTCATTAACGGATACCCTAGCTAAAAACGTCTGGATCGGAGCCCGTGTTATAGCCGGCGATAAAAAAACGAACGTGGTCGCGGCAAAAAAAAAAGGAGAAAAAAATAAAAAAAGAAGGGAGGAAAGACGGGGAGAGAGGAAAAGGGGAAACGTCAAGTGAAATACTGTTATGGAACGAAGGTTTAATGCGCCATAATTATGTAGCATTAGCTGGTACCATATAATGCGGCCCGCGCCGTAATTACGTGCTCTCGCGATTCTTCGTATTTACGACGCGGCCGTCTTGACGGTCCATAAAGTTGGCTAAAGTCCTGCGGATCTTGGTCCGTCTTTCTTCTTCGGTTCGTCTCTGTCCTTGCCTCGCCGGTCGCCGTGCTTTCGACCGAGCATAATGGCCGAGCTTCGTTCGCCGAGACAGTGGCGATTGTTCGCGTTTCGTCGATCAAAGATCGTGGCTCGTCCGCCGCTCGAGAATTTCGAAATTTGCCTTTGCAGCGGCCACCGGTGGACGACGTTTCGCAGCAAGGACGTCGCCGTCGCGCCTCGGACCTCGGTACGCGTCGTTGGAATTTTAGGCTACGGCGAGGACCTGTCACCGCCGTAACCGGCAACGGCATAGCCGACCGACCCGACTTACGGTGATGCAATTTCCAGCGCGCGAGGCAGCCGCCCGGCCACGAAACGTTCGAGGCTGTGCAATTTTTAGTTTCTTATTTGCTGGTTCGAGAAGGAAAGGCTTGACTCGCTGTCCTCCGGTTAGATGGCAGCGAAGATTTTATTCGGATCGTACTTGGGTTGTACAGCGCAACCTCGAGCAGCGCGCCTGCGATTTCGTTGAAAAATAAACTGTCACCGACGCTCGATACGCTGTTGGAATCGAATGATTTTAAAAAGTACCGCAATCGTGCAATTTTTCCGTGTATCGAACGCAGCGACGCTTGGAACAAGGTTTCCGGTAAAGATGCTGTTGGAACCAAACGGTTACGAGAAGCAGCATAACCGGGGGATTCACGGGAAGCGCGATACGCGTTCGTAGCAAGTGGAAATTATGCGCGTCGCGTGCAGTGTCGGCTAGGATAACGATTAACGAGCGCGATCGGCCTTCCAGCTCGCCACGAGCAATCTAAGAGGTTTCTAGCTGGCTGCGAAGATGCACCGGGGCAACCTTTGGCTCTGCATCCGCAGGGACGCGCAACGATGCACGGCGGATCCGGGGCCGGCTTCGTCACCGATTAAAGGGACCGTGGCCGTAATTCGAGAGGAGAGGAGCACGGCCCGCGATAACGCAGACGCTAAATTCGAGGATACGCTTCCTCGACGTGTGCCATCGACCGTTTACGTCCGGTATTATCGCATTACGCGCGACGTATTCTCGGAAGGCGTTGTGTACCAGCGAAACGCACTATCTCCCTCTCCGTTTCTCCCGATCTCGCCCCATCTTCTTCCAACTTTGCCTATCTCTCTCCCTGTTTCGCCACCGCGTCTCTCCATCTCGCTCCATTTCTCGCTATCTCGTTCAAACACGCTCCATCTCCTTCCGTGTTCCTCCGCACTGCTCGAATTCTCCGTCCACCTCTCTCAATCTCGATCTTTCTCCGTTTCGCTCTAACCCATTCCAGTATATAAAACTATATCCTACTTCGCGTTACCATGCTATAGCAGTATTCTATGATATTCTGGTACAATCTAATTTATTCTAATATATTCTAGTATTTTCTGCTATATTCTAAAATATCGCGGTACGTTTATCCGGCTCTTTCCGTCTATCCATTTCCTCTACTTTCTCCGTCCCCCTTGATCTTCCACAACCCGTATTCGTTCCTCTCTCTTTAGCCGACTCTCTGTCGTCTCGTTCTCCTCGTTTCTCCCTATTGTTCTTTATTTCTCTCTCTCTCTCTCTCTCTCTCTACCTTTTTCTCTTTCTCTGTCCGTGACTCGCTTTCCGCGAGCTGGAGGAAACTCGAAAAATTCTGCGCGACGAGAGCGTGCGTGACGCGCTAGGTACGGCGCTCGGTCGTTCTCGGGGAAAGTTACGGGGCCAAGAAGAACGAGCGAAAGAGCTGCAGGTGCGACGACAATGCGCGGAAAGTTCTCGAGTTTGCTCGGAGCTCGATTAAAGGGGGCTTCTCCTCCTCGTCTCGCAGACACGGCGAGCCGCGCGCACGCCGCGATAACAGAGACGTTTGACCGCGCTGCGTTACCCGACAGGATCGATGCGCACCTTTACGCTGCGTTTCTCGTCGACGTTGCTCGACGTGCAGCGGAAAAATCGTCGCGAATCTTCCAAACGGAACGGCTCGACTCTCTTTTCGAGAAGTTCGAAGCATCGTTTTTGCTAAATTGTTCGGGAACACCGTGTTCCCTGTAGAGGCATTCGTGCATGCTCGGGAAGAACCGTTGGGCGAAGAATATCGTCCGGCACGTTTAGCCGCTAAATGCAGGCATTAATAAAATAAAGTAGTATCTTTCCCGAAACCCATCGTGGGTTGAAAATCTGTGACGGGTGTGTTACGAGCCGAGGG
>CM052097.1:24392944-24417525 GCA_028453745.1 Agapostemon virescens | reverse complement strand
CCATGCGGCTTTGCGTGGCCGGAGGCTTATTATGTCTTTGAGGAATACCAGGTGTATGCATAAGTTCTTTCCGGTTTGACTAAGAGGTGGCGCCAGTGAAAAGTACGCAGCGTATTAATTTGACACATATACCATTTTGTTCGTCTAACATAAAACTACAAACACACATAAGTTGAGTCTGCCAAGAACTGGCGTCTTTGTTTTATCGTTCAGTAATCATGTCGAGTTTTGTGCCTGAAAAAGAACATTTGCGGCACGCATTGCTTTTCTTATTTCATCAAAAGAAAAAGGCTGTCGAAAGTCATCGTTTGTTGGTAGAAACATATGGTGAACACGCTCCATCGATTAGAACACGTGAGACATGGTTTCGACAATTTAAAAGTGGTGATTTCAATGTGAAAGACAGTGAGCGCTCTGGTAGACCACAAAAATGCGAAGACGAGCAATTGCAGGAGTTATTGGATGATGACCCAACTCAAACTCAGCGGCAATTAGCAGAAGCATTACAAGTATCACAAGAAACAATCAGCAGACGTTTACGAGCAATGGGAAAGATCAACAAACTCGGTAAATGGGTCCCACACAATTTGAATGAACGTCAAATGGAAAATCGCAAAGTCACTTGTGAAATGCTGCTTCAACGCTACGAAAGGAAATCCTTTTTGTATCGAATTGTGACGGGTGACGAAAAATGGATTTATTTTGAAAACCCAAAGCGGAAAAAATCATGGCTTTCACATGGCGAAGCCGGTCCATCAACACCAAGACCAAATCGCTTCGGCAAGAAGACCATGCTCTGTGTCTGGTGGGATCAGACCGGTATTGTGTATTATGAACTTTTGAAACCCGGAGAAACTGTTAATACACAACGCTATCGCCAACAAATGATTAATTTAAACGACGCATTAATTGAAAGACGACCGGAATGGGCCAAAAGACATGGCAAAGTGATTTTGTTACACGACAATGCGCCGTCTCACACAGCAAAACAAGTGAAAGACACTATGAAATCGCTTGGATGGGACATCCTACCACACCCGCCGTACTCCCCAGACCTGTCACCATCTGACTATCACCTCTTCGCGTCAATGGGGCACGCGCTCGCAGAGCAGCACTTCAGCAATTTCGAGGAAGTTGGAAAATGGCTCGACGAATGGTTTGCCGCAAAAGACAAGCAGTTTTTCTGGCATGGTATTCATAAATTACCTGAAAGATGGACGAAATGTGTAGAAGCCGATGGCCAATATTTTGAATAAAAAAAAAATTAATTTCCCTTGAAAATTACGTGTTCTTTTTGATAAAAAAACCGGAAAAAACTTATGCATACACCTAGTATATGAGTAGGGAGTCGTGGACTAACCGAAACGTCTTTCAGAACCGGGTCGCCACATTAGGTTTGGTAGGATAGTCGTGGACTAACCCAAACGTCTTTCAGAACCGGGTCGCCACCTTAGGTTTAGGATGTTCGTGGACTAACCGAAACGTCTTTCAGAACCGGGTCGCCACATTAGGTGTATGGTAGGAGAGTCGTGGACTAACCGAAACGTCTTTCAAAACGGGGCGCCACATTAGGTTTGGTAGGATGAGTCGTGGACTAGCCGAAACGTCTTTCAGAACCGGGTCGCCACATTAGGTATATAGGGATAGGGTTGAAAAGGTTTTTGGTTGCCTCGTAACTTTATGAATTTAAATGAAGATACACCTCGAGCGGCAAAGATGTATCCTCGTGGGTTTTACCAACTACTAGTTATGAATTAGGAGGTGGAACAATTGAATTGAGAAACAAAGACTGGTAAAAGATAGTATATTACAAGCTAAGTTCTATACAATTGTGTAAGTGAGTGTGTGTGTTGCGTAGACGCTAAGTCCAGCTCTCAATTTGTTGCACTGAGTGTACGGGGGGCTGCTTAACCTCGTTACAATACGTACTCGGTTTGTTTCTGCACGAAAGAGAATTTAACTCGATCTTGCTATAACGTTTCTAGTCGAAGGTTCACGTAAAACTAGCCCCAATTTCTGGGTCCGTCCGAGCCCTTTATATACCCGGATTTTCCTCAAAAATCGGTAGTGGGGGTGGCCGTATGTGGGGTGGTTTCCAAAAATTCGTGGGAAAGAATTGGTAGTGGGGGTGGACACATGTGCGGTGGTCTCCGAGAAACTCGTCTGAGTAACCCCTTCGGTGCGTCAGACTTACAATAAACGGACCCACCGTATGGGGCCAGCTGGTGTACAATCTCGGGAAGAGCAAGAAAATACGTCGGAGAAAACTCCGTACGTTACAGGTGTATCGCAATCCTCTGCTATCCTCGAGAACACCAGTCTCCTGGTTAAAAAAAAAGGTCCAAAAGGGTTTTGAAAAAAGCGCGAATGGTAAGAGCCACGCAGCAAAATAGAAAAGTCGACCTTTGCAATTTCTCGATGCCAATCCGCGATAAAAATATCAAGCGTTCGCGAACGCGCGTCGGTTGCGCGTTCGCTGAAAATTTCATGAAAATCAAGTTTTCCGTTTCGCACGGAATCGTGCTCGATTTTCGCGCCGCATTTCTCTTTAATTACGTAAATCGAGGATCATTAGCCATTAGCGTATATCGAAGATTATCGTCGACATAATAACACCAGATTATAGGCTCCTCGAACCGAGCAAGCTCGATGATCCAATATACTCGATGGCGGTAGAGATATCCGAACGACCCAGTTGAAACGCTCCGAGCCCGGATAACAGAGAATCGGTTGGATTTCGCGAGACGCGAGCAGCGTTCCGCCGCGAGGGGTAGCGCAAATTGAATAAATCTGGATCGGAGGAAGTATTTCCGACGAAACGTCTCGCCGAAGTCGACGCGGCCGACTCTACCGGTTCGTTATCGTCCGGGACGCGGCTTGTCCGGTGGAAAGTCGTCGTCGCGTGGAACTTAACTAACGAGGAGAAACCTCGAGGAAGAGGGCCGCTCGTAAAATGGCGACGGACACGGTAGCCGCATATATTTATGCCTTCGCTATTTACCTTGTGCCCGGAGGCCGCGTAGCATTTTTACGAGGAGCGAGAAGCGACCGAGGGGCTGGCGTGCCGTGCCCGAAGAAAGCACGCCGGACTAACAGGGGTCGAGGAGAGCGACGGAGAACGAGAGACGGATAAGCAGCGAGTGAGAGAGATACAGCGAGAGAAAGAAGAGGGGTCGAGAGGGGCCAAGCGGATCGGGAAAAGGATCGAGAGGGTCGCGAAGGTGCTGCGGCGAGAACGAGGCGAAATATTGGAAGGCGGGCTGCGCGGCGAGATAAAAGGTTTCATAAAACAGACATCGATTCCGTATTACTCGACGCAAGGATCGAGCGGTCCGACCCGCCTGAGGAAGAAAGATACGCGGCTCCTTATTGCGTCCGATTGGCCGCGCGCTCTCTCGACGATTCTCGGTTTTACCGCGAGTCGTACCGGTTCGATCGAACCAAACCGTTTCAATTCGAGAGTTTCCGCGCCCGAAGATGGCGCGTTCTCCGTCGCTCGATCTCTCGAGCGTTAATCGCGCGTTTTTAAATCGTTCGATGTACCGATAAGAGTGTTCCGAAAACGCGTTTCCTCCGTAGGGGAGATTTGCCGGTATCGTTTTCACGCAAATTCTAAATTTCGTAAAGAAAGACTCTCTCGGAAAGACCGAGGGTCGGCCGGTTCCATCGATCGGAAAGCTGGTCGAATCGGCGGCGCAAAAATCGGCGATTCGGAAGCTCGGAACGCAAGCTCGGGAGCATCGAGCGGGTCGCGTGTTTCTCGGAACGGCGAGCAGGCATTCTCGGCCGGTATCGAAATCGACTCGGATTCGCATACCGAACTCGACGCCGGCGTGCCTCGGTTTCGAGTTCCGTACGCCTCTCCGACACCGTCGAGTACACCTTGGCGAATCGCGGTCTCGAGTATTTTCCGAGGAGTCGGGGACTCGCTGTCGATCGCGATGCTTCCGGTGCGGCGCCGGATTCGTTTGGTCGCGCGTTGCGTAATTGCGGGGAACGCGTGGACGGACGACGTTCTTCTTTTCTTTGCCGAGCAGGCGATCCCCGCTCGCGCGCGACCACGGCACGGGCGTTTTTCCTTTTTAAGTATTTTGCCCCATTTACCGTGCCGCCTTCTATCCGCGAGCTTGAGCTCGGGCCGCTTCTTTTTGCTCGGCTTTAGCGAGCGCGGCCGCGGACTCGCGTTTTCTCCCTCGTAAAAATGATGCACGTCCTCCGGGCAAAGGATATATAGCGGCGAAATAAATGGAGACCATCCACCGTTTACTCCTGCCGCCGCGAGGGGTGGCGGGACGAAGGCGGTGGCGGCTCGGCGCGTTTCCTTCGAGAATATTGTGTGTCCGTTTATTTACGAGCACGCTAATTTCCCGACCCGTTTTCGCGCGACCGCGCCCCGCCCGACGAGTTTCCCTTTTCTCTCTGAGCGTCTCAACCCCGGCGACGAACGTCTTCGAGGAGGTTCGGACATTCTCGTGTCCACCCTGCTTCTCCGTTTCTCCCTTTTACGAGCTACATTTTTCTAGTCCGCAGCCGCCAGCAGTCGGCTGCGAACAACGGCCTGTCCGCGTAAAAGCCGACGGAATATTTCCTCCTTACCGAGGACGAAGCGGAGGACGGCGTTCGGTGATTTCGAGGCGACCTCCGCTTCGCGAAACTCGCGTGCCTCGGCTTTGCGCTCTGCAAGACTGAAAATCCGCGAGGCCGGAGGTCGTTTGGACCACGTTCGGTGGCTCTTACAGTCGCGGAATTACGTTTGGCCGGTCGACGTTCGTAACTCGAACGTTTTCGTTCTTTGAAAATATTTTAGAAACCAGTTGCACGGGTCGCGAAGCTGGAAACGCGTGGTCCCATTTGAGAAAACTGAGAATATCCGGAGAGGGTCTCGGGGTTCACGCGTTTCCGTGGAATCACCCATTCGACCTTGCACGACCTCGAGTATTCGCGATCACCGAACGACCAACGAAGAAAACCGTGGCCAGTGGTGTTTAAAAAAGTGATCGGTGATGATCCGGGGTCGTTCGAGGTTATGCACCGAGATACGCGATCTCGAAAGTTATTTTTCCGTAGGAATGCACTTGTCAGGGTTCGACGTTTCTTCGCAGTCAATTTACGAAATGCATCGCCTTGGATCTTTACGGAAGGGCGGTCCGTCGAAAAGGAATTAAAGTTTCATCGGAAACTTTTTGGGGGTTGTTGGAAGAATCGGTCGACCGGAGAACGCGTAAAAGGGGTCGATTAAAAATTAGCATCGATCGAAATTGCGATGAAAAAAGTAGGTTTCAGAGATTGTTCGATTGATTTTGGCCCCACTGCGTCCAAAGGGTCGAAGAGATAAAAGCGACGCGCGGAGCGTGCTTGTTCGATCGCTGAAAATCACGTCAAATTGACCCGGTAGACAGCGGGGCGTTCCATATCGCGCGAAAGGAGAGACAGGAGTCGACGGGCGAGCGAAAGAAGAGGTTCCCGCCGCTGAAGAGGGAACGTCGGTTGCAATAATGCGGCATTGCGTTCGCAACGGGTGGCGGGCGTGTCGACGGTGCGATTACGAGCGCAAAAATCGAGCGGAGAGATTTAAGCTCGCCGATATACCGAGGAAAAGAGAAAACTGGGGACGAGGGCGCCGAATCGGGTTAAAGTTGAGGAGGCCCGTGGAAAGTTCGACGTTAATGCGACGCGAAGAGCGACGTGGCAGCCTGTCGCGCGGAAGAACGGAGCGTAATTCGCGCCTCTTCGAGGAGCGCGCACCGCGTATCTTTCGACGAGCGCCAGCAGCCACGGTGAATCACCCAATTACGGACGGCGTCCCTATTATGGATAATTGATGGTATTTTCGAAAATTAAAAACACTTTCTCGACGAAACCATGCTTCTATTTGTTTGGAAGCTCCGAGACATTCGTACCTCGATCTTCGGACGACGAACCATTTTTACAATTTTATAATCGACGATGTTTAATGCAATTTCCTGCTCCGTGTCCAAGTTTCATTGAAAACAATGGAGATATTTTCGGTGAAAATTTTAGGCGACTCGTCCTGTACATTCTTGATATATAAATTCTCTTCTCGAACGTTCCCGGTACGCAAAAATCATTTAATATTTTTGTTTAGAACTACGTTCGCACAGTATCCCGCAAAATCGAGAGATTCCCGAGGCGAATCGGGGCACGGTTTTCAAGTTATCGACGACAAACGTCGCACCGATTCGTTGATAACTCGAGAACGAAGAGTAGAATCGCGAATTCGGGCAGGAACAAGTTGCTTGGAATCATCTCGCGAATCCATCTCGTGCTTGAAAGTTCTTTGATCGTTACGGAACGTTCCGTGCAACAATTAGGAAACACATAGGCGTGCAACGGTGAAAAGTTTTCCTCTTCTTCTTCCAGGGCATTCCTAACGACAAAGAAATTCTAATCACTGTAACCGTAAATGAAATTGTAGGGCAAGGGGTTAATTTCAGCCGACCATCCTCGGACGATCGTTGCTACCTGCTGCTTTTCATGGCGCTCGAAACTTCCTGCTCTCGACTACCGGTTCGGGATTAAAAAGCGATCGTAAAAGACGCTCTCGCAGCTGCGTCCGAGAGCCGTTTCAAGATTACGGTTCTGGATCGCGAGCATCCACCCCGCCTAGGAAAAACACCGCCGATAGATCTCGAGCCGGGCGTAAACGGGTCCGTACCCCGTATCGACTGCCGAGTCTTATTTTACCGTCGCGGTGGTTATACTTCCGAAGTTGTCCCTCGTTTCGGGCCGACTCTAGAACCTTGTTGAGCGAGCCCGTAAAAATAGCGTAACTTTCGGGAATTTTTGTTTCGGAACGCGAACACTTCAGTTTCACGATCGAGAATCTTCGGAGCGCGACGATTAGCCCGTTGTTTCGAACGATTATGCTTGTTTTATGGTAACAATGCGTTCGCTTTCGGCGTTTTACGTCGGTTTCACGGTGCGCGCGTGTAGTTCATTGTTTCTGGCCGATCGCGGGCATACGCGACCGGCTGTTTCCGTTCTTTATGGGTTCGTTATCGTTTCAAGTTGTCGTGTTAAGCAAGCAAACGCGTTCGGGTATTGCTCGTAAATGGACTGCGGATCGATTAAAAATCGTCTGCGCTGTTCGCGTAACATCGTCGTTCCGCCTTTGATACCGCGACACTTTTCGTCTCTCTCGAGCCTTTTTCAATTCCAAATTCCATTCACTCTATTTCTATACAAATTTATGAAATCCGCAATCGTGAAACGGCAAAATCGAGTCGACTGGTCGATCTACGAGATAATCGCCACAGCGTTATCCCTGCTAACGCGTGGCAAACCTTCCAGTCTCGACTCGCGACTACACCCGATAAGTGCAACGTTCCAGGCTCCGAGGCGCTGGCACTCGTCGCGACGTTACTTTCCGTATAAGTTTTCTATCGCGCGAAAGTCCACGGTCCGTTTCTTATATTTTCGGTGGTACCTACGGAGGTTACGGTTACGGCTAATCGTTCCGATCAAAGGTTTTTCGGTGTTCGCGAAGACCAGGTCGGGCAGAGCTCTCCGCGAAGAGGCAGGCACGACAGGAACGTTTGTTCCGCGTACGCGTTAACTCGTATCCCCCGACGATTGCTATTTGTTTTCGCGTTCGTGCTGTCGCCGACAATGAGTCCCGTCGAAATGGAAGTTGGTTTCGTCGAATATTTCCGCGTGCACACGCGCGCTCGTACGCACGAAACGTACACTGTTGCGCGAGTGGTCCGCTCCACGGATAGCGCGACGGATTTCAGTAGAAATAACGACATGCAGTCAGACATATCGGAACGGGTCGCATAGTTGCGGCTGACGCTATCGTGACGTACTACTGCCAGCCGAGTGCTCTGCGCGTAGATTCGCATCACTGCGCTCTCTCTCTCCCTCTCTTTCTCTCTCTGTCTCTCCATGGCTCAAAGCGCAGAGCGTTCTCTTTTCCGTTTCCATTCAGTTTTTCTTTTCGCTCGCTCCTCTGTAGCTCCAAAATTTTTTATTGTTAAAGCTTGCCCGTTTCTCTTTGCCGGATCGCTAAAACGACGTTCAGAGGAAAGAAAAGACCGCGTCGACGATAGCGGATTATTCGAAAAGTAATAGCAATTCGACCGTTTTTTATCGTTTGGATAGCGCGCAAAAATGTAGTCGTTAGACCGCGGATTTTCAGCGTGCGCGACGAGAGCCGATAGGTACGATCGGAAACGATCAGAGAAACGATCAAACGCGAAACAGAGTTCCTAATTGACTCGTGGCCGTTGTTTTTCTTTTGTTACGCGCGGAGATCCGCGGTCTCAAGATCACGATTATCAGTATTTCTGTATCATTATTCTTGTAAGAAATATACTTTGTACGTAAAACAAGCGTGCTTCGTCGATATCGCATGGACAAGCTTCCACGTTTCACAGAATGGAATCTCTCGCAAATGAAACCATTCGAGCCTATACGGTTGTATCGACGCGAACCGTTTCATGGCTATTAATTTCAGAAGCCCGATATATTAAGCGAATCGTTCGGATACGATACGTTCGAAGTTTAAATTTGTTGACAATCGACGAAATAAAATAACTGCAATTTTAAATTCGTTCTTGTTTCTAATCGAATGATTTAACATCGATCGAATTTCACTCTCTCTCTCTGCGATTTGCTTTTTACGAGCGGTAGGTAATTCTCAAAGATAAACAGTCATCGAACGACCCGTTAAAAATAAAACGCGAGCGTACACGCGTGTTCGGTCACGGAACGTATGCTAAAAAAGGAGAAGACCGCGACACGAATTTACAACATCGATTTTACCGTCGCATAGTTATCGATTCGCGTAACAAGCCGGATGCGGCCAGGGGAAATTCAAACTTTGTAATTTATTTTATAATTACAGATAAATTATTATGAAGCAGCCTCGCGAAACGCGGATAAGTGCATGCAAGTTTAATTTCGTTCCAGCTTCGTTAGAAGGTATAACGGAATAAATTAACGTTCATCGATTACAGTTTCCACGGGGGTTATTTACTTTTTGGACTTTTCTTCGGCGAGCGGGTAATTTGCAAAGATTAACAATCAATGAATAAACAAAGACGAATAAGTGCGTGCCCGTTAAAAGGCAGCAACCGCGCGCCGAGCGCTATCATCAAAGGGGTTGGCCGCAAGATAAGGGTGGCGGCGGCAACCCTTCTATTTTGTGCACTTTTTAATTTTCTACGAAATTATCTTCGTCGTGTTATTATACACGAAGGACCGCACAGCTTTACCGTGCAAACCATATTTTCGTGTTTAATAGCTTCCGAGATAGCTCCGGGGGTGCCAATTTTCAGAGGGTCGCCTCGCCTCTTGAACTTGAGCCTCCATCGATAAAAACCATAATGGCCCGCAATTTTGGCAACTCTATAAACCCGCGAAAGCGATTCGAATCTGAGGGTGGTTAATTGTATTTATGTAAGTCGGTCTTGTAACTTGCGTCGCGTACCTTAATGAACCTGTAAACCAATGCTTTTTTTTTTCTCCGGAATGGTGTAATAATTTTTCTGCAAATTTGCATACACCTTCCGTGCACGTTTAGGCACGACATCGTGCGCCTTAAACGCAAAATTTCAAACGCTATTATTTTTGGGGGAATTTCGAAGACGGTTGGTTCCGATACGTTCCAAGGTAAACCTATTTCTGTTTGATCTTGATAAAAATCGAGTGTACGGTGGGAAGGTACGGGCCAAACATCGTTCCGATGGCTCGAGCATTTATCTCGGTAAAAATTCTCAAAAAGAACAATGACTCGACTGGTTCTGGGAAAATCGTGAAACAACGAAACACGAGCCACCGCTCGGATTTAATTCCCCGTGCGAGTATCGCGCAATTCATTGCAGAAGACGCGAGCACCGATCCGACACGGTGGCATTTCGCGACAGGGGAACAACAATGGCGCGATAGTTCGCGAGTGGCACACGTGGCTTCGCCATTCTCCGGTTGCTCATCAGCCATCTCGTAGCTTCCGTTTGTCGGTTCGGCTCTCGCAGAAATTCCGCAATATCTCGCGGACGGAGGCACGCGAGCGACACGAGCGTTCCATTACGGGAAAAACCGTGCACTCTCGTCGGTCGCCTCGGCTCGGCTCGGCTCGGCTCGGCTCGGCTCGACTTCTCTCGGCAGACATAAAGCACGTAAATTGAATACCTAGCTATTTTCGGCGGGAAAGCCCGACGATGCTTGGAAAATACGCCGGTGTCCTCCGACAAGCTCCTCGATAAATTATCCTTGGTTGGCTCTCGGTTTTAATCCAACCGAGCAAACGAACGTCTTTAGATTTTTATCGAACCGTTCGAATTCGTACCGGAACACGCTACGGTCTATAAGGATATCCTAGAATGTTCCTGGGCATACAAGGATATAGAGTAGAATATAGTAAAATATTTTTTGGAAGGGAGCATTTTTCTCTGGGCCTGCTAAAGGAGCTGGATATATCGGAAGGCGGTCAAGGAAGGTATTATATGCGAATCGGATGCGGATCAGGTACTAACGAGAAAGTCGCGTTCTATTGTCCCTCTGTCGTTGAACGTAAGCGGTAAAGTCGCCACAGTATACAAGAATATGCTAGAGTACTCTGTGATATATCGAAATATACCACGATTATCTTTAGTCTTTAAAAAAGATGCTGGCTGCATTGTTATGCTTCGTTTATACCCGTTCACTCGAGGCGAGAAATCATTGGTTCGGAAGACGTTGATGGAACAAACGATCGCGTAATTATTTTTGCCGAGCTTCGACGGAGCCGAACGAAAGGATTGTTAATTTATCTGGCTCCTTGGTGGGATCGGCAATTTTTACGAGGAAGCTGACCTGTTCCGGAAAGTCGGGTATAAAACAGAGGGATAATTGAAAAGGAAAGGAGTTCGATTTCCGCGTGTCTCCCGATTCCGAGACTCCCCGACCGAACAATCGAGAAACGTCGATCCGGCTTTGTTCGGCCGAACGAATCGCGAGAGATTTAAAAGTTCTCTCGCAGGGGTTCGAAAGTTTCCGCGCGGGTGCGAGCGAGCGAGCGAGCCGGCCGGCAGGCTTCATCGCGAGCGAAACTTGAAATTACAGAACGTCGATGTTAAATCGCGGAATCCAATCCGAGCGAGGTTCATTAATTGTCGACAACTATTCGACAGAACTCTCTCGGGGTTTTATAACGAATCGATACGTTTTGTAAACCGGTGTGTGCGCGGGCTCGGCGCGAGCTCGGCGCGGGCTCGACGCGCCGAGCTTTCAAAAGAGGACGCACCGGTTTGAACGATCGCCTCCGACGCGGAACAGAAGAAATAAATGTCCGTAGAATCGTCGGGCGACTACCCCGGGGGATCGGCCTTGTTCGAACGAACGTCGATTTTGCACGGGCACGACCAAAGTGGATGGATTTATTCGACGTTAGCCGAAGACGCGAAACAACGATGTTTATTGGTAACCGGCTCGCCTCGTCTCGCTCGTTGAAATATTTCCATACTGCCGAATGAACCGACGGTTCGAACGCGACCCACATAGGATTTCGCAGCGTTCCCGCGAACCTATTGTGCTCCCTCCTCCGATGCTTAAATCGATTTTAGCGAAGACTGAAAAATCAGGTAGCAACGAGGGAGAAAAGGCAAGGGAAGGTTTCGTCCTGGGCCTGCCCGAGTCAGTCTACCCAAGCAGGTTTTGCCTCGAACCCTGGAAAGTCGGAAAACGATCCAAGAAAGTCTATTTGTTCGCTTATCCAGCTCTGACTTACGGATCTTACGAAACGATGTATCGGTTGCCCTCGCGTGCCATGCTCGCGACCGAGTCGGTAAGATTTGATTTGTTAGCGTTGAAAGCGCAGCCGGATCGCGGAGAGGCGTACGTTCTCTGATTTCGCGAAGGGATAAGAGCTTCGAATCGAGCCAATCGGGGGTTCTTTTATTTCATCGATTAACGTTGTCGTCGTATCGTCCGGCGTGATTTCCCGTTTGCGAACGAACAAACGAATAACCGAGGAAAGCGATTGGATTCGAACGAGCGTCGGCCGGCGTTCCGACGCGACTGTATCGCGATCTGGAATCTGGATCGGTTTCGAGGAACTCGGCGCAGTTCGGCTCGATGATAGTGCTTGTCCTTGAGGGGCGGGCCGGCCCGATGGATTCGGGTCGATAACGAAATTCAATATTTCCACGGTGATGGCCGAGTACGGAGTGGCGATGGTAATGCGGTGCAATTCGGCCGCTTGGGGCCCGTGTTAATATTTAGGGTTACTGCCCGTGAACACGCCAGCGGAGTGCATCACGCACTTCCATGCAATTCCGCCGCGAACTCCTCTCTTACCCCGCCCGTCTCTCCGGCGTGGTTCGCCCCCGCGATCCCCCACCGAGCGTTACCGCCGCATCGTAACTTTTTCGGGCTTTCAACCGTTCCTGAAATTATTGACCATCCGGACGAGAGACGATGGCTGACTTTTAAATGGAAAATTTGCCGGACTCGTCGCCGAGTGGTTTTACAATCCGTGGGAATCGCTGTCAGCTATTTCGAGCCGCGTCCCGAACGACGCTGCTCGTTATCCCGATCGCTCGACGGCGCGACGGAAAATACGCAAAGTACAGACGCAGGAATTCGTTCCGGACCTACCGGAGGAAGCTGCCTGGCAAGACTGGGATCCCGGGAGGCCGTCAAGAACCGATGCATACGTGTAGGAATCGTTGAGGGATCGGACAACGGCGGGAATGGGCTCGCAGTTGTCCGTCCGACCGTCCAATTGTCCATCCTTTGGCGAGCGTAGAACGCGGAGCCGTCACGGCAGCCCAGACTCGGGCACGCTGTCGTCCAGAGAATTCTAGACACGTGATTTCCCAGCGAGCCGATAAGTCGTGTTCCCGTGCGCGGGGGACTCGCATAGATTTCAATTGGCGACCTCGGTTACGCAACGGTAAAATCCTCCGGAGGCTGAACGCGATTCGAGGGAATCGGTCCGCGCGGCGAACCCCTCTTCCGTTTCGAAAAGGGGTGAGCGCACCGGCGCGCCCGCATGTAAATAGGCTTTAATATAGTGACGCGTCGTAGTTGTATAACAACGCCTCGTTCCCGGCTCGAGCAATTCCGAGCGTTTAACCTCCGTCGAGGGTTTGAATCGTTGAAAGGGTTCGGGGAGGAGGGTCGAGAACCCACCGGAGGGCCGCAGGGGAACGCACGGAAATTTAAAGTCTTCGGAAAACAACGCGCCCGCGGCATTGTTTGCCCTCGTTAAACCGGCACTCGCGCGGCTATTAAGCGCCCGCGTGCCTAATCGGACGCGGACGCACAGGGAATCCGATTACCGTGCTCGGCAACGAAAAAAGAAAATTAAATAAATAAACCACTCTGGAGGACTCGCAATAACGATAATTGGACCGCGGATTTCCCCGTTTACACCGTCTTCGAGCCGTCGACCTTCGGGGTCGCGAAAGCGCCACAGAGTTTAACCATTCGCGCGTCGTATTTTCATCGGAAAGGTTTCCTTTCGGTTTCCTCTTCGTCGCTCCTCGTCGCTCCTCGTTTTCCGTCGCTGTTCGATTTTGCGGGTTCATTTGAATATTTTACACAGCCGCGGAGCAAAACGTAAAGTTATGCAGTTTTAAACGTTTTCACCCCGTGTTGCGCGATTCGCCGGTTCAAAAAATATGTTTTTTCTACCCTCGATAACGAACGAAAAATTTCGAAAAAAATTCTCGAAATACAGTCGACGCGCCGTTATTGTTTGCCTTTGAATTTGTCCGAGCACCTCGCGCGCTCGTCGAAAAATACATTTGTAAAGTTCCCGAGGTCCAAAAATGTTCATCGTCGTAGAAACAATTTTTTCGTAACCTCAACGAGCGAGGAAAATTTTTGAAAATTTCCGCAACACGGAGTCCACCCGCCGCTCCTAATTCGCCTTTGAACTCGTTCGGATACCCTGCACACCCGCCGAGAAATACGTTCGCAAAGTTTCTTAATTTTAAAACTCGGCAACCGGGGAATTCGTTTCTTTCGCGCCGTAACCAGTTGTCGAAAATTAAAAAACAAATCTACGAATTAAAGTGGCGACCCTATTAAAATAATCCTCCCATCGCGTCGAAGCGAAACAGAGCTCGCGTCGTTCGGTCGAATATTAAAAAAGTTGTTCGTTTCGAAAGGAGCACGAGCGCTCGCACACCCGTTGGGCGTTATCGTTTCCGTATTACGCGCGCGTAATCGAACTCGTTTCCTCGAGGAGCGCGCGAATTTTTGGCAATCCCCGGAATTCTATCGAATCGAACAACGCGATAACCGTTCCGAATACTCGGGGTCGCCGTTCGAGCGCAAACGGTTCACGGAGCGGCAAGATATTTTTTTCCCCGGGGCTGGAAATGATTATTTTACGCGGCGTCGCCGGGTCGATAAATCTTCGGCACCACCGCGGTCGGGATTTCTCGCGCCGCGTTCGCGGAGAACCGTCTGCGACGCTCGGTTGTACGTGCACGCATTATAAATATCTAAACGCGAACGTTTTCGCGACAAATCCAGTCCTACTCGTCGGTGGCGGTTTTTCCCTCTCGGGAGATTCTGCTAAAGCCGCGGTACCGTTTTCCATCGGCCTCCGTCGCGTCCTCTTTCCTCGGACGAAGGGTTTTCCCGATTACTTGGACGGCGTCGATGGCCGCGGGATGAAAAACAAGAACGAGAAGAATAACGGGGCTGCTCGTCCCGATTATTTAGAAATACAACGAGGACTCGATCGTTCTCGTCTTACGGCCAGCAGTCGGCTTTCGCGATCGTCGCAGCCGTCTTTCTTCCATTTACCAAGGTGGAAACCCGGATGTAGCGGTGGGTACTCGATATCCTGTCTCGCGAATTTCGTGCAAAATCGATTCGAGGTTCGTTCGAAGTCGGGACTTCTAGAAATTCTCGAAAGCGTCGACCGCTTGAAAAATGTCCAATCCCTTAATTTCGACGTCGAACGTACAGGGTGCCCGACGTACGTTCGAATTCCGAATATACCGCTCGGCGCCTTCGTTCGGGAATCGTCGACGAAAAACATTGGACAACCGCTCCGATTGATCCGTGCTTTTCGTTGGTAACTCCGTAACGCGGTCGCGGAGAAAATGTTCGCAAAGGGAAAGTTAACTCGAGACGGTCTCGGAAATTTTTAGGACAACTCGAAGCAAATCGACGAACGAGTTTGTTTGCGACCGAATATCGTTGAACGAATTTACAAGTTCTCGTGGGTATACGCTTTTCTCTGCTGCACGCGCGAGACATTTTTGCGCGCGACAAATGCACAAAGACTCGCGCAGCCCGGCGGTCTTCTAACGCGGAAGCTCGCGATGTCGTCCAGACTACTGCTCCATAAACATTCAACGGAAACGCTTCGAAAATTTCTGGCCGCGGCTTCGGACCCGCTGAAATGCATATGCAAAGCTGTCGCGTGCGCGAATTTTACAGAGCGCCGTTAAATAAATTCCGGAAGATCGTGGCAGACGATGGACGCTGCGCGACAGGAACCACGCCGAAGGAATTCATCGGGACGCGGAAGAACGCGAGTCTCGTTTGGTTTCGTTTGGTCTCGTTTGGTCTCGTCTCGCGAGTGCGCGGTATCAGCAATGCTAATGAACATAAGGCAGTTTTTAGTAAATAAATTAAACTCGCGGACCCGGCAGACACATAAAACCGCGGACGACGCGTCCCTCCGTGGATGGGGACACTCTCCCCCGTCCGTTTTTTCTTTCTTCTTTTCTTTTTGGTCGTGGCCATTCTTTTTTTTTCGTTCTTTTTCGAAGCGACCATAGGAAACGGCGAAAGGGATGTTCAACGTATTCCGTGAGAAATTACGAAAAATAATCTCCGAAAATTATCATGAGAATGGCGCCGCGGCTGTGCGCGGAGGTCTAGCCGAACAACAATGCCGTCTGGTCCCATCTGCATAACAATGTTTAGCCGCGAAAACAAAGCTCCGTGACGGCACCGGGCCACCGACGCGACGCCGAAAAAAACCCGTGATATATTAACTGGATCCCTCGGTTTTCGACAGGCCCGTCGAATTTCGACTCGGATCGCTTCGCGGGACGATCGCGTCACGCGTTCGTCCGCGTCATGTTCGTCGAACCACTGCGCCCGACGGAAATCGCTCGCCGAGTACGCTGCCGATTTTCTAAATTCTCGACAAGTTCTTTTTTTATCATTAACACCGGTTCTCGGGGCACCGAAAGCTACCGCTTCGCGCTGCTTTACAAATACAACAATTTGTCTGTTTTAATATTTAGTAATACTAGTTACATCCTACCACGTTTCGTTGATATTACTATCGTTATCGACTTCGTTGCGCGATCGTCGCTTATTATTGCGAGCCGCCGTCTTTCCATCGGCTTCTCGTCGAACGTCTCAAAATCGATTTCACCGTTCGCTGATCCTCGCGATCGATTCTTTGCCGGGCCTTGTCGTCCTCGAGACTCTGACATTGTCGTAGCAACTCGTACGATTCCTAAACCCCCGCCACTCGAGTTAAAAGTTACGTATGCGTCTCGTTTTCAAGATTCCAGCAAACGCGCGTCTCTTGTTATATTTTATTAAAGAAATTGCTACGTTATCGCGTGGAATGTTCCTAAAACAATTGGAAATTTAGCGAAACGAAGAGCGTGCCTGGGAAAGAACGGCACAGCATTTCGAGAGCCACGCGGGCGGATTAACCGCGAGCAAGCGAGGCGTCGATCCGAGCCGGAACAAGCAGGATGGCTCGCCGATTAATTCTCGATCGGCTTCCGGCGCGGGAATGGTATCGATTCGGCCAATCTCTAACGAGATGCGATCCTGGTCGGGCGATCGGCGGCACAATCGTATATCGTGGGAGACAGTATGCGAGGCAGCGATGGTTTCGGGGCACATCCTTCGCGTTCAAAGAACGAATCACGGTATCAAAAGAATCTCGTTCGAGGCATCGTTGTCCAATTTATCTCTTTTCGATTGGAATCGCATCCCGAGCAGCCGGTTGACTGATAGGAGTCAAACCCGCCAGAGGAGAAACAGAGCAGCGTAGAGAGAGACAGAGAGAGAGAGAGAGAGAGAGAGAGAGAGAGAGAGAGAGAGAGAGAGGAGAGGGGACTTTGGAATCCCGTGGAAGGCACGATTTCGTTCGAGCCCCATTATCGATTCTCGTTACCGTGTGTTCTCGGCGCACCTGTTTCGTTTCCATCCGGCAGCGAAAGCTCGAATCCTTTTGCCTCCTCCTCCTCTTCTCCCACTCACCGCCACTTGGTTTTCCTTTTTTTCGTTTTTCCCTGCGAACGGTAGAACAACCGCCATTCCTCCAGGGTGCCAGCCAGACTCCGTGCAAGAATGAGCCAGCACCAGCGAGTCGCATTTTTACATTTGCATGTAAATAAGTTGGAATCTGCCGCGAATCTATGCGCGCCGACTTACCTTGCCGTATACAGGGGCGGCGTGCACGCACGGTAATGGGACACGTTCCGACCGTAACGAGCGAAATTATTTCCAAAGAACGCTGCTGATCAGAACACGTAACAACCTTATTTTTGCGGAGCAGCGCGGGAGAAGCCGAACGGCGGGAGCGCGGTTGACGCGACAACGGCGCAGAGACCTCGTATGGGAGTTCACGGAAAATTAACAACTTCCGAACTCCGTGTTCAACCCGATGCTTCTTTAAACAAGAATCGAAGGTACGTCGATCGTGCGTGACCTGTACTCTTTTATCATATAAAAACCTTCTGCAATTTTCTTATAGCTCAATTTGTCGCGGTAAAAGTATCGAGCAACTTTTGTTCGACACATCTTTTAATCGGATTATCGGAAATGCGTGACAAGCGTCGCGCGACGTCGGCGACTATCGAACGCGTTACGATCCCGTCATTTTCTCCGATTCGGGTACGGAAAGCCAAACAAAAACGATCGAGATTCGAAGTACGATTAGTCCAGAAGCAACGCGCGTAAGATCGGAGAAGCATCGTTTCGGTGCGAGGAGATTTTGGCACGACGGCATCGAACGCGTAACGTCACTGTTTTCTTTATTACACTCCGTTGCCGTATAATTACCGACCAACTTTTGTTCGAAACATTTTCTTATCGGGTTATCGGAAACGCGTGAAACGCGTCACGCGATACACTCGGACTCCGTACCCGTGCGAGTCCACTGGAATACAAGTTCTCGTTCAAATCCAACGCGAGTCGATAAATTGCTTCGATTATTTCGCGTCCATCGCATTTCTCTACGATTCTCGAGAGCACCAGCCTTCCGGTTATAAAACAATTGGGTCTACTAATCCATTTTCTTTTTTACTTACAGATTCACCAAATTCTATTCGCTGAACTACAGATGTTGCGCGCTTTAGCAGAACCTCGTGAGCAGATTAACAGCGACAGAAAGTTCGATAGAATTAGATGAAAGAAATTTCTATTTCTGGCAATCGATGCGGACAATTTTTATTTTGCCGGAAAGTCCGCGATCCACCGATCGCTGCAACCTTGCAAAATATAACATTCCAAGGGATACGTGTCCCTTTAATCGAGTTCACCGTCGTTTGTCAGGCAATGGTCGCAGCCGATTGTGCAACGACGGCGTAGAAAATGATTGCAGCGTTCCCGTACCGAACGGTAGGAACAAACAAATGCATTACGTTGAAACGAGACAAATACGAAACGTTAAACGTTGAGAAAATTGGAAAATTCAGGTATAACGGAGGCTTTGCGCTTGCCGCGAGCAAGCGAGGCGAGCGATCATTCTCGAAACAAGCTGGAATGGTCCGCGGGTTCCTTTTTCTCGGATCGATGCCGTTTATACCGCTTCCGGTTCTGTTCGCGGGCTGTTTCGCTGGTGGATTGCCAAAGGTTGTTTCCCAGAGATTTCTCTTTCGGCGTCCTATCGGCGGAAGCGTACACGGGTCCAGGATCGTCGCGCGATAGTCCCGTATCGCCGAAACTTCGGAAATTGATTTTTTCTTGGAGGCACGTCGATTTATCGTGCCTCGGATCCGTTGTTCGATCGGGTACTCGGACGACGACCATGGAAACATCGAGGCACGATGGTCACGACGTTTACGCTCGCAAAATGATCACGGTTGAAATATCGCGTCGAACGTTGGCGTAGTTTTCGCGACGAGGACGGCGACGACGAGTGCTCGGTGCGAACCGAACCATTTCGAAGAGACCGGATCGATCTTAATTTCGCCAAATGGACGCTGTTCGAAGAGGCGAATGGAATGTTTCCGAGTACCGAGATATTGAAAACTGTTAACGTTTACTTTGAAAAATCGTCGAACGTACCATGGACGAGGAGAGGTAAAACTTTCCGCATTAACGTTAAAGATACTGAGTCGTGATTCTTGTCCAGGCTCGTACTCGGCGCACTTGTCTTCCGGTATTCCAAAGAACAACGGTCGTTCGAGTACATCTTTCGAGAACGAATAACTTTATTCAAAATCGGTCAGTGTAATTGCAGCTTTCTTCGAGATGCACGAAAATCGGTTCATCTAATAATCTGCTAAACCCTGATAGCAGAGTAAAGTGCACAGATATTTAAAATGGCAGTCGCTATGCCACGCGAAGCCTCGGGAACAATGAGTCGAAACAATACGTTGGTAACGCTGTTCCATCGATAACTTGAAAACGAAGCGTCAAATCGTAAATTAGGAGAGGGAAGCGTTGCTTGGAATCGCCGCGAGAAGCTGCCTCTCGTCGCAAATTTGTTTAAATTTTACGGGACACCCTGTATTCGTTGCATTCGATCTTACCTCCGCATCTTGTCCTTCGAATTTCGCCTACGCCCTGGGCGTCAAAATCGAAAAGACGTCCGACAGGTTTGCATGTTGTATTTGTTGCAAAAAATTTGGGAGCATCGCGCGTGATCCGGTCGCTTGTTTCCGCGCGTAATCGATAAAGCGACCGATTAATCGCGCCGGGTGAAAAATCGGACGGGTCTCGGTGGTTGTTCGCGTTGGTCCGTGCACGGCGTTGCGAGTCGTCATAATAATTTCATTCCCCTCTCGGAATGGTCAATTTCCGACTACGTCGCGCACACTTACCGGTGCGTCGCGTGCGCGCGCGCGTGTCGTTCGACGAGAATACATTAAGGTCGAATTATTCAACGTAAAGCAGCAGAATGTAAAAACGTTTGATGGGACGAGACGGCACGGCGGACCGGACAGGACAGGACGGGACGGGACGAGACGGGACAGGACGGGACGGGACGAAACGGGACGGGGATGAAACGGGACGATGGTGCCGGGATGGGTGGAGCTTTTAAAAAGCACTCTTTAATCCCGGAGCCTCGGCTGAACCCCGCTCCATCGATTTTCATCGACTTTTACGCGCGCGTATCCGCTGCGCTCCTTCCCCGTATACCCGACACCGTTCGTTTCGCAACTCGATCAATCCGCGCGCATAAATCCGAATCCAATTGCCCGGATACATCGGACCGTCGAGGTAAATTCGTTTCGCCCTTTGATTCGCCCCTCCGGCAAAAGTATTCTTTAGGCGGCAGCGGCAGCGGCCATTTCTGGGCCAGCCGATGGTAATCGCAGACACGTTTAAATCCGTTTCAGGTATTACCCGCCACGGTTTTCCCACGAGCGCTCTCACTCTCTCCCTCTCCCTTGCTCTCTTTCTCTCGACTCGGTCTCCTGTTTTTCTCTTTCTAGGTACCCGGCCCCGTGAAAAGGAAGCTTTTCGCCAATCAGAGCGACGCCGCTACGCTCTCCGGATATTCGATAGCGTGCTTATACACGTCTCACTGGCGAAAATCGTCGAATCGATACGCTACCCCGGAAATGTAACGTACACTTTCTGTCCCGAGCACCGATCTTCCTTTTAAATTTTCTACCTGTTCCACCGGATCCGCACGGTTGCTCGAGTATTTTACTTCTACGGAGGAGGAGAAAGAGGAGTAGGTCTAAATATGGCCTGGGGACCGAGTTGGCTGAAACATTGGCCGGTTGAAATATTACGTCATTGCAGGTGCCACGATCCACCGAGAACAATGCGAAACTACGATTTACGCATTGACAAATTTCAGAACGACGAGTCGCGTCTAATTTGTTCTCGTCATTGAATAATTGGTTAAAGTAGCTGTTGAAAAATTCGATAAAAGATCGAACAACCGGTGACTGTTCGTTGACAATCGTCGCGCGAAGCCTTAACGCTTTGCACTTTGAGCTACTGTAACCCTCGGGACTCTAATGGCTCCTCCTAGACGACACTGACAATTGTCAGACTATTGTTCAAAACAATTTGTACATTGCAAGTGTTTGTAATTAAGAAGTTAGCAAAAATTGAAGCGTTGCTATACGATGAACGGTAACAAATTTGACACGTGCAATGGAATTATTCTAGGACAGAAAAATGTTTCGAATTAGGAATTAAAATTGCTCGGAGTGCAAAGGGTTGATATTTCCATCCTACAGGGAGTCCCATAAAGTTCAAAGACATTTGAGACGGAAGATGGACTCGGTTCTCGAGTCGATCAACGAATCGGTGCAACGTCGTATAGGTTCGACGGCGCTCTTGTCGCGCGGCGTTTCTCGCCGCACCGTAATTGTTCGGTGTTTTTCGTTGATAACTCGAAAGCGGATCGGCGAACGTCGAACCGGCAAAGGAAAACGTTGCTCGGATTCGCCTCGGGAATCTCCCATTTGAAATTCCATCGAAGTTCGCGGGACGTCCTGTATGGGTTGGCCATTTCGGGGCAGAAACTGCGTCGCCGATAACAACGAGCATTGTTAGGTTCGACGAGTGGTAAGAGAGAGGGTAGGGGTGTCGACTAGGATAGAATCGAGGCCGCCCTTTGCCTCGTCGGACGACGCGACACAACTTTCTCAATTGTCGAACCGACGAGGGGGCTGCGATGTCTGGCTCTTGCATTGAATACGAGGCGCTGCCGGTAATGATAACGGTTCGGCGAGTGGCAGCGCGGGCCGGTGCGAGGCGGTGCGGAGCGGTGCGGAGCGGTGCGAAGCGGGCGAGCGATTGCTCGACAAGCGCGATAGAGCCTCCAATTCGTACGGTTCCATTCGCCAGATGCGATCCGCTCGTAGCTCATACAATTTCGGGCTGGAGATTAGACGGAAGAGGGACGCCGAGGATGGAACACGGCCGTGTTTCACGATCGCGCGGCAGCTCTCGCAACGCGCTAATTAATTGGTCAGCTTCGAAATCGCAATTAACCGACGGCCAAACGCGCCGCGTACTTCCGTTCGTCGAATTTTCAATGCGCGCAATTTATCGGGCACGGACAACCGCGCGCGGGTGTTTCCCCTCGATAGAATTTTACGGAGGATGCGCTCGGCGTCCGTTCGCGCTTTATTTCTAGAAAATTGGACGGGACGCGTTGGGAAATTGTCGGCAAGTTCTCTTTCGCTCGCAAGGGAAGTTCGCGAACCCGCGAATTCCGCGAATTACGAAACATCGCACGCGAGTAAAGTATATTGTGCCTAATAAATCTTCTTCCCCGATTCTATAGCGTAGGATTCCGGCGTAATTTCTCGACACCCTGCGTCGCGGAATACGTCGCGACGACTCTCGCGGCGTACTGCACGCTACCAACCGTTACCGCCGGTAGGAAACGATAAGAATTAAACGGAGGCTAACCGAAACGCTTTATTTGCACTTAGTACAAAGTGGAACCAACGAATGGAAAATCGCTCGTCGAGGCTACGGTTTACGGCGCGACGAAAACGATCGAAAACCCTTGAAATCGATGCTGGGAGGTCTGCGAATCCGGGTGCCAACCGTACGCCGATTCGACGCGAATTCGTGGGCCGTCACGCGATCCGTCCCCGATCCGTAGCCTCGACGCCTCGTACAATCAACAGAGGTACGAATATCGTTCAGTTTTTCGCGGATTCGCGAGCAGAATCGCTAAACGTCCGTATGGTCGCGACACGATCCTTTCAATCATCCTCGCGGGCTGTCTTCCCGCCGCTTTTCCCTCTTTGTCATAGAGGATCGGCTTTATCGCGGCCCGGCTCCCGATATCAACCACTTCGGCCGTCCCTCTGTCCTTCCGCGTTTATCTCGATCTCTCGGCCGTGTTCTCGTTCGCTAGCTTCCCTCTCGTTCTCTGTCCTCTCTCTCTCTCTGACTCTCTCTCTCTGACTCTCTCTCTCTGTAGCTCGCTGGCCGCCCTCTGATTTAGGTCGCAGCCAGGCCCGCTAACTGATTGAGGGTGATTGACGCTCTGGCTGAATACCGGACAAGCCCAAAACCCATTATTTACTGCTCGGGCCTCGTACAACGTTATAATTGCCGGCAGCTATTCCACCCCGTACGCCCTCCCTTGCTCTCCCGCCCCTGCCAGTGTGCTTCTGCCTCCTCCTCCTACCCCTACAACGTTCGCTCTTCGATTCACCCGGCCGTACCCTGGCCGCTATACCCGAGCGTACCCTGCCATACCCGGCCAATCCAACCAGTCGGCTTATCGGCCGATATTCCGACTCCGACCAGCCCCGCCGTTCTTGTTACGACCGCGCGAACCTGCGTTGCGATTAACCTTTTCACCCCCCTGTCCCCCTTACCCTCACACCTCCCACGCATTCGCGCTCTTACAACCGTCCCTTAATCCCCGCAGATTCCCTGGTTTCTTCTTTTATTTTACGCCTTTGGTCCCGATACCTTTTTCGGTATTCAATAAAGAACGGTTTGCGCCCGACGTTAACCTTGCCGTTTATTGCAGCATTTGGTCTCTATCCGTTTGGCCTTGCCCTTTATCGCTGCGAATTTCTCGTCTTTTTCTTTCAGGTTTCGCGCTTCGGTATCCGTTTGTCTGGGTGCTCGACGAGGACGGGTTTGCTTCCAAATCATTTCGGAAATTCTTCTTTTATTTCAGACTCGATCTTTATCGGTTTGAACGCACCGTTGGAAAAAGTTTGTTTTCCACGTTAGCCTTATCGTTCGTCGCTTTGGATTTTCCACGATCTCGCGTTTTATCGCCTGCCCTTTGGTCCCGATAGTTTTGGGTACTCGATAAAGAACGATTTTCCTCTCTCTTTTACGTTACCCTCTGGGTTCTATCGATTTCGCCTTAATTTATATCGGACACTGCGTGTACACCCATAGAGTCGGTAAAAACCATCATTTTCCAAATACCGATGATATTTGTATAATAAATAAAACGATATCCTAATTTTCACCACCGAAACAGATACAGCGAACGATAAATTGAACGAAACTTGCAACGTAATGAAAATAAAGCAGCAGGTGTTTCAACGTGAAATAATAAATCGAAAGATATCTGAAAACTTTTCCTCGACAAAAACGTAGGCTCGCGAGTGTAAAAGAGAAGGCGGAGAAGACCCGAAGCGATCCGGTTGACGCGATTATACCGTCCATAAAGAGCGGGATACTCGAAAGAGAAGGTAACGACAGGGGAGAAGGGAGAGGCGACGCCATTTGCTCGGTGATCGGCATCGAGGCGAAGAGAATAAGGGGAAACCTTACCGGATGGCCCGCACAATCGGAAGTCCCCATAGTTCGTGTGCACGGAGGGACGTGTCCAAGGCGCTCCTCGACCGTTCGTTGTCCGCGCTCTGTATCGCGGGGAACTTATCATCCCCCTGGACAATATCTATCCTTCCGCCCTTTATCGACTGGGCCGATCGATTTTCGCCTGATTGCGACAC
>CM052097.1:24313445-24392934 GCA_028453745.1 Agapostemon virescens | reverse complement strand
CATCCATGCCATACGTGACGCCTCGTCGACCGAGTCCCACCCCGAGCTCACGTACGCGCGCGTGGCTGCGTCTTCGACCGCAGGCGTCGGGAGTTAAGACGCTCGACCCTACTCGAGCTCGGTTGCTTCTAATCGAGAGCAACGCTTTCGGGAAAGTCCCGAAACGATCTTTTCGAATTCGCGGAGCTCGGCCTGGTCCTCCGTAGCGACAGCTACACCGAAGGTTGCACGCGCCTAACCCTGTCCTCTGCAATTTAGAACGCATCGACGAAAAGTAAGCAAGAAGTTACTTGAATCATTTCCGAAAGAGCCGATCATTCGACGCGGTTTTCGCGGACAGTTTTACGCACTCGAAGAAACGGACAGACAACAGACAAAACAGACGACTCTGCGATAAATCACGGTAATCCCTCATCGACAAACTTGCAAACTTACAGATACAACAGAATTCGATTTACTTCGATGGAAGGATCGGTACAAGTGGAAATATTAGGAAGCCTCGTTGCGACGGCTACACCGAAGGTTGCACGCGCCTAACTCTGTACTCTGCAATTTAGAACGCATCGACGAAAAGCAGGTAAGAAGTTGCTCGAATCGTCTCCGAAAGAGCCGACCATTCGACGCGCCTTTCGCGGACAGTTTTGCGCACTCGAAGAAACGGACAGACAACAGGCAAAACAGACGACTCTGCGATAAATCACGGTAATTCCTCATCGACAAACTTGCTAACTTACAGATGCAAGGGAATTCGATTTACTTCGATGGAAAGATCGGTACAAGTGGAAATATTAGGAAGCCTCGTTGCGACGGCTACACCGAAGATTGCACGCGCCTAACCCTGTCCTCTGCAATTTAGAACGCATCGACGAAAAGCAGGCAAGAAGTTGCTCGAATCGTCTCCGAAAGAGCCGACCATTCGACGCGCCTTTCGCGGACAGTTTTACGCACTCGAAGAAACGGACAGACAACAATCAAAACAGACGACTCTGCGATAAATCACGGTAATTCCTTATCGACAAACTTGCTAACTTACAGATGCAAGAGAATTCGATTTACTTCGATGGAAAAATCGGTACGAGGGGAAATATTAGGAAGCCTCGTTGCGACGCGTTCTGCAAATCCGGTATTCGCCCTCTGCGCTCGGAGCTGTTTGAACATCAAACCTGTAGCGTCCAGAAACTAATTGCTTTATTTGCCTAGACGCCTCTCCTCCGGTTGGCTATCGTCGACCGTTCATCGGCCGAGATTCGACCTCGTTGCCTTGTACGGTCGAGCAGCGATTCCTCGCCCGACAAACCGTCGAACGTTCCGCAGAGTTTCCGAGCGCTTTCTCGAGCCCAAATATTTCTTCCGACCTAGAGAAAGAGAGATCTCGCAGGGACGAGACGCTACGACGTCTTGGGCGATGCCGACGCGTTTGGCGCTAAATTTATTCCATAGAGATGTAACGATGCGAGCAATATCTCGCGAGTCGTCGCCCGACGAGCGCCGAGCGTTAAAACGGTACTCGAGATATTTTTTCTCTAAAAACCGAGCCAGTTCGGATAACAATAATGACAATCAGCGGGAGGGTCGTCCGATCGTTCAACGAATCGGAAGAAAGAGGAAGACATCGAATCTACGGCGACGGGGGTTCGCGAAGAAATAATCCTGATGAGGTCCCGGAAAAAATATCGGGGATCGTGGTAGATTCGGTGGAACGGTCGCGAACCGGAGGACGATATCTCGGCTGGTCGAAATAAAATCTAGCCTCACGTACGCGGCCGGCCGTTTTAATACGGGTCTCGGGGCATCGGATGTCCAAGGGTTCTCTCCTCTTGTTCGTCGAGGAGACGAAGCTGGACGACGTCCAGCCTTCTCGAAGAGAGCGACGGAGGATGCGGGACGTCCACCGGGGGCGGACGTGCCTCGCCGTAATTCAACCGGATAAGAGAGAAGGTGGCGGGGTCCCGGGCCGTGAAGAGGGACCGGCAAAGTCCACAAGGAGCCCCTCGGCTCCGGTACACAGAGGACGCGAATGAGAAAGCCGTGTAAAAAGGATCCCGGGGATTAAGATGACAGCGAACGGCCCGGCCGCGCGATCGAGACCCGCCACGGGTGGGGGCTTCGACCACGAACGTGATTTCTACCGGCGAGTCGATGGGTATACTTCTTCGAGAAACCGGCGGGCCACTTAACTCCTTCGAGAATCGATCCTTCTCAAGGTAAACTGTATGCCGGACGTGACGTACTTCCGTTCCTGCCCATTTTCCTCGGGAGCACCGTGGATCCCACCCAATCGAACCTCCGTCGGCCGAGAGGCCGACGCGGAATTCAAAGTTTCGTTTCGAACCGATATCCCGGCGAATAAAAAGATAATACCCCGCGCGGTGTTCTCTTTCTCTTCGTGTCTAAAATTGGCTAAACGTCGTGACTAGATCTGCGCCAAGATCTAGCGGAACGCTGTCGTTTTTCAGATATTTAACACGTTAAGCGCCACGCCGAATTTCTGTACCGTTCCGTTCAAGCCACGGTTAGCCGTCAGGCGGGCCGCTCGCCGATAGACGAATCAGAGTATAAACAGTCGGGTAACGTAACGCGCGCCGCGATAGCAGAACGAAAAATGTGTCGCCGGTTCGTAGGGACCGACGAGGCCTGCTTAACGTGTTAAGCAGAGCTCATCAAAATCTACCTTCAATATTTAGCGATTTCGTGGCAATATTTGGCAAAACTTTGAAGTCGTGCCCCGGCCAAACTATTAGAGCTATCGACATGATTCAAAAACGAAAATCTTCCCCAAACCTTCCCCTTTAAGCAGAGCTCATCAAAATCTAGGCTAGCATATCAGGGGACTTCAGGAAGCTACCTTTTATCAACCCCATTTTTTCCATTTTCGCCATGGATCGCCCCGAAACTTCAAAGTCGCGCCACGGCTGCAATTCGATTCCGATCGACCTAAAATTTGGCATACACTCTGCCTACCCATCTAGAAACGTGTAACCAAAATTACACAAGAATCGGAGACCTAAGATTTTTCTCCAATTTTTCGCGATTTATAGAAGGGGGTTACCTTCAATATTTAGCAATATTTGCCAATATTTGGCAAATCTTTGAAGTCGTGCCTCGGCCAAACTATTAGAGCTATCGGCTGATCGTTTGTTCTTGAAATTTTGTACAGACCGCGTGTTCCGCGTTCGTTTCCTGGCCTCGACGAATTAATTAAAATGTCCGTGTGTTCGGGAAAAATGATCGAGCGATCTGCTGGACTCGTTACTTCGCCCCGGGTTGAAGTTTCATATTCTCGTACGTGTCAGGCTTTTTCATCGAGGAACTACCGGCGATCTTCGTTCCAGATGCTCTTACGTTACTCGTTGTTCGAGCTCGGCCACGCGTTCGCGTTTTAATTTCGAAGGAAATTTCGAGCTCTCGGTAAAAAGAGTCTGCGCGTTTTAGTCGGAAATTGAAAGGCCATCTCAAAGTCCGTTCGGAGACTTTTAAACGCTGCAAGGGTGAATGAAAATTCATCGTTGCGTTCGAGAGAGTCCGTGCAATGGTGACTGGTGGTCGGAAATTGGTGAAACTCAAACGATCCATCGTACTTTCGTAAGAGTAGCATTTACCTATGCTGGAACACCGAACGCACAGTCTCCAAAAAGTAGAGTATTCGGTCTCGTTTGTACGCATTCATAGTCCGCTCTGACGGTTAAATAAAAACTAAATTGTCAAAGCTAACGGTCCACCGTATCTTCACAAAAGAAACGTCTACGACAGCTGGAACCAGCAATTCTTTGGGACTCCAAAGAAGAGGATGTACAGTCTCGCATGCGACTCGTAAGTTCTTTTGGGATTTCAAGGTAACCTTTATTATATTTTACACTTTATACTATTTTAGAAAAATCGTAGGCAAATAGTTCGATGCTATTTCGCTTTCTGTTATTTTATGGCAGGATCGAGAGTTCGGTGTAACCTTTTAAGGTGCATCTGGTCAACGGGTGGGCCTTTGCCTTTACACTCGTTGACGCGTGTTCAGAAACCGAGGAATCTTTAATTATGACAGGCGACTCAATAGTCGTACCGCTATTTTAATGAACAAGAATAGCGTTTCTCGAAGGATCCGATCAAGAAGCGGGGAAGGCGAAGGTGCCTTCTGGTAAGAGGATCGTGCTGGACCTGTCAGCGCTTACCGAAGAATCGTCGAGGGGTGTGCACCTCTCAGACAATTTTGCTAAATTTCTAACATGTACGTAACCGTGTTTCGAAACGAATTCGATGGCCTCTCCAAAGTGGTCCGACGCCACTGCAAATTTATTAGCTGGATGGAAACGCGTCCACCTGGACAAGCTTCGGGACCACCCGGAAAGAGGGTAAGTTTTATTCGAAATATTTTTTGGGCGAGCGAAAGTTTCGGAAATAATCTGGAAACTTGGAAGGAGACGCTCCGTATATAGTCCTCGAGAAGACACCGGTCGCCTGCAAATTGGTCGGTGCAGCGAGCAGTCCTCTTCCGAAGTCCAGAGGCACTTCCGGAATTTTCGAAAATCGATCGAGCGTTTCGCAAAGTTTCCCAACCGCGGGGAACTTCTTTCGTCCTGGCCACGGGAAAGCCTTTCGCGCGATTTCCATACTTTGGCAGGCTTTCTCGCGGGACAAAGAGGAAGACGAGGAGAAGAGACTGGCGGAGAAGGTGCTCGCGCGCGGGCGCAAGTTTCTTCGAGATTCGTCGAGGTCCGGGCGTTGATTAAGCGTCGCTCGTTTCAGTCTCTCCCTTTGTGTCGTCTTTTTTCTGGACCCGGCTCGTTAGGGAGCCATCCGCGACCGGATAACGTCTCTCAAAGGACTCTTGGGTCCGCGTCGATAACAAAATCGTTGCGAGGCTTCCGGGATCCCGGGTGCGCCCTGCCATACGCAGGTTTCGATTTTTATCTTCCGAAATTTGCTCCACGCTTCGTCGACTCGATCTCCGATCAAGGAGCCGCGCGATAAATTGTCGGTAACAATTCCAATCGTGCGCGAATTCCGACGCCACGCCGAAGTCGACGGCCCTTTCGCTGTGACCGCGCTCCGATCGGTTCGCGCTTTGTCGTCGATCAATCGGAAACGGAGTTGCTCGCGACATTTTTGCAAAGGGAAAAGTTTCTTCGAATAATCCCAAGAGTCTCTGGTTTCGAAGTACCGGAACGCTTTGGGGACAGTCCGTAGACGCGGCGCAACGCGGTGGGGATAATATCGTGGAATCTGTAGTTGTTCGAGCAGTTGTTGCGACTTTGCCGTAGAACGTTTCTGATCCGAGATAGCGGCGTTCGACGCGTGTTTACCGTAGCGAGAGAAACGGAGAAGCGACGAGATCCAGGAGAAATCGGAGCGAGCGAGAAGCCTCGATCGCGCGCGATTCCGGAGCGTGTTTCCACGGGCGCGGAGGAACGTTTGCAGGCAAATGCGAGCTACCTCCTCCCGCCGGTCTTTTAACTCGTCGCGTCGATAATTCAAAGGTGAACGGAGAGACCCTGGCTCTCTTTCTCTTCGGCAAGAATGTCTCGCTCGTCCTTTTCAATCTCGAATCGGAGAATTCCAATACGCGCCGGACGGATCGGTAAACGTCCGCGCGGCCCATTCGCAGAGACGTTTGCTCGCGCAAACACGGCAGTTCGAGACTGTTTTCTGATTACACAGCGCCGACGTTTTCTTGTTATGCTCCCTGACAGTTTCTCATTACAGATTACGCGAGCCGCGCCTCACGCTCGTGCCATCGTCCACGTCCGAGGCCACGGCCGGCGTCGCTTTCTCGAAAAACATGGTTCTTCGTCTATCTCTCTCTCTCTCTCTCTCTCTCTCTCTCTCTCTCTCTCTCTCTCTCTCTCTCTCTCGTTTTCTCCTTTTGCTTTCTTCGTTCCTTTCTCCGCTGAGAGCTATTGTGCCGGCGCGCCGTGCGACCGTGCTCAAAGGAACGCGGTGTTTTCTCGGTTGAAGCGCGACGAGAAGCCTTCGATGCTCGCGGAGTTGTCAGCTATCCGCCTTGCCGAGTATCGGAGGGTGCGATGATAATTATTGTAGAAGCGAGCGAACGTTGACGCTCTCGAATCGCGGGGAATTTGCGTGTTCGGCATCGAAAGAATGCGGTACTCTTCAATGGGTATTTACAGTTTTGGGGAATTTATTTTGGAAAAATCTCTCGATGGATCGAGTCGATTTTTATTCCACCGCGAAGCAGAGACTGTGTTGGATGTTTTAAAAAAATTGCTAGACTCGTATACAAACGATCCTGGTCCGGGTGAAGCATTCCATGCATCGTTATATCGAGGGTAGTTTCGAACAGGTATACACGCTCTTTTCGACAATTTATTTTCAGAAAACTACTGGCCGAATCGATCTGAATTTCACTGAACTAGAAAAACAAAGACCTGCTTGATGATCTAAAAAACAATTTCTGTTTATCCGTGCCAGAAGATCGGGAAAATCATATTTGCCACGAGCTATGGCATCGATAAAAATTTTTGTTCACCGCTAAAAGTATTAACGAAAATACGAAACGCTGCAATTATTAAATTCCCGCGTAAAGATGTAAACCTAACGAGCGCATCAGCGATACGCGCTGGCGTAAACGGTGTCGGAAAGATATTCTCCGACGCAATTTCTGTTTAAAGCACACCCAGGAGATCCCGTTCGATCGTCTGGTAAACGCGGCAAAGTAGATTTACCATTCGCGTTCGGATTAACCGTTTACAGTAGCTATAAAGCTCGGAAAGTCTACGGTAACGCGATTCCGTGTCGAATGGCTGGGCCTATGACGCTCGAAGACATCCGGCGCGACTCGTCTTCGAAAGCTTGAATTTCTCGGGGAACGTATCCGGCATATCGACCGAATTAAACCGACGTATTAAATTTCTGTTTAATTAGTTCCGCGCGTCTGTGGGGCAGTAACTTAGTCTCGATGCTCGGAGGCGAGTCGCGTTCCAACTCCCCGATGCACCGGGTGTCTCGATTCTCTTCGATCGAATTTCATAGCGACGCGCGAGCAAAAATACGTCCGACGGCGTACGATTCTATGCTTTTGTTCAGAACCGTTTGATAAACCGTGGAAAAATTGTTTCCTTTGGCAGTTTGCGATCTGACACTTCGTTTTCGAGTTATCGACGAAAAACACGGACCAATCGGACCGCGAAGAGCGCTGCCATGCGTCGACGCAAATGTAAATGTAACTTGCAAACGAAGCGTCGATTCGCGAACCGGCAAAGGAAAACGTTGGGGAGAATCGCCCCTGGAATCTATCCCCCATTGCGGATTTCTTAAAACTCTACGGAACACCCTATAGAATACTTGAATGGTAGTCGCGACGCATAATTTTGATACACCCCGTGCAAGAGCGGGTTCGCACAGCCTAACCTCGTGGATGGGAGTTCCATGGTCGTCGCCGGGCTCCCTTAGACTCGCAGACACATTTTAACGAAGCTTTTCATCTAGCTGTCAGTGGCAAAGCCAGCCTTTTCCGAAAACCGACCACCTACGTTTCCCGTCGGGTCTCACCGCTTTGTAATTACGATCCGCCATTTTCACCGACCGGAGAAGCACGGCGAGCAGAGGTGTGGAGGCAGGAAGGTGCGCGAAGGGATAGAGAGGAGAGCCGCTGCCCGTTGAAAGACAGAACGCCGGCTAACGAAAGTCCGTAGAACGCTAATTATTATCGGTTCGGCGATTCATTTCAATGGAGTTCATTAGTAGCCGACGAACGCCGATGTCCGGTCCGCGGTTCAACACCATCGGAAAACGGAGGAAAAAGAAATCGGAAAAAGCAAGCTGCCGACAAAAGGCTCGCTCGTTCGTCGCGTCTTTGTATTTACCTCGGGAGCGCGTCCGTGAGCCCTGCACCCCTCGAACGCCATCGTTCGACGACGAAAAGACATTAAATATGGAGAACGTCTAAATAAAAAGGCAAGATGTAATCCGCTGACCGACGCTTCGGGCCACTTCGTTGAAACTTTATTCGATTCGATTTTCTGCGAGTTTTTAAACAATTTAGCCGTGTCAGCCGTTTTAATTTTCTGGTATATCCATCCCGCGATCCCGCGATCCCATTTCGGTGACAAATGCTGCGAGGAAACGACGGGTTCTGGTTGCTCGGTCCGATCGAGCACGATCCCGCGGAACTCTGTGCGTCCCGACCGAGGACTTTGCGCAATGGACACCGTCCATTAGCTCGCGAAGCTGACCAATTAACTTTCGATGCTCTCGACATTTTTCTCCGTGGTGCTCAGCTTCTGGAAGTCTCATTTCGAAGATGAAACGTAATCTTCAGTTTCCCTGCTTTATCGCTGCACGGGTTTCCTCGAGTACGATGATTAACTCTTTGCACCCCGGTCGGGACTCCGAAGCGCCGTTAGAAATTGTTCCGCCATTATTCAAAACATTTGTTACACCGTTGACTTTGTGTATAATAAATTGCTGGACCAACTCGTGGAGTCGATTAATTTACAAATTACTGCAGCGAATTTAGCGTCGCGCGAATGAAATGGAAATAATCCGAGTTGAAGGAAAAATTTGGCTTGCATTTTTCGGCGACATTTCCGACGAACAAACTTGTTGGAAAAATCATGAAAATCGACGAGACGGCACGTCCTATTTATTCTTTTCCTTTTCATTCCGTCGAGAAAAATTGTACGACGGCAAGAGGGAAGATTAAAGAGAAGAGTTTGCTCCGTAAGACGACTTTGCCGAGTTTGTCGGAAAAAATTTGTTCGCAACGCGATCGTTTCACGATTTTTACGATCCCCCGATGTTTTTCAGGAGCGTAGAATCGGCAACGAACTCCCGGGGCCGTCTCGTTTCTTTGAATTTGTTTCGGCCAACGTTGGATAGGCGAAAATCGTGGCAGCCGTTCGAGCAACGAGCGTGCTCGGATTCCGCAAACCGGCGAACGTTTCCGGGGACCGTTGCGGAGATCAAAGTTTCCGTCGTCGGCGACCCGGGCCACTGAATTTCCATTAGCGAAACAAATTGCTCGAGGCCTCGGCCTTAATCTCGGGGTCGGCGAGATCGCGCAACGCGGACCACGCGAACTCGTCGACGCGGCTCCATTAGCCCGTGTCGGTGCATTCGGTGCAGCGGCGTGCAGCATTCGGTGCATTCGATGCACGCGAGACGGCGACGCGGGCCACGCTCGCGCGGAACTCGTTACCTGGCCAGTCACGTGACAAGCGCGATGCATTTCGCCGCAGGTCCTCGCGGGACCGCGGATAACGCCGCGAGACTTCTCGCTTTCGAGCACGGGATGCATTTCGGCATGACGCGAACGCGTCTTGTTAAGCGCTGCGCGGAGGAGCATCTCAAACCTTGGAAAAACGTTACATCGTATTACAGCGTGTACGAGATCTGCAATATTTATTTCGACGTTCGCGCGAAGAAGAATGTTGCAGGAAATGCAGAGTCTACCGTTTCGGGTAACGTACAGGGTCTGCAATATTTATTTAGAAACTGGTTTCAAGAGGAATCTCGTCAATGTTGCGGAAAAAATCTTGTACTACTTTCGTTGGTACGCGGTAGAGATTCTCAATGTACTATTTTTCAATGTACAAGCTTTGCAGTCCTAAAAATTGTAGACCAAGAGTATTACAATCCGTCTACTCGACGGTTAAGGCTGGTACGAATAGGTAAAAGAGATAACGGAAAGGTGGTATAGTCTTGGCCCGGAATTCCACAACGACGGCTCGACGCTGCCTAAAAACGCGTTGGAAAGGCCCTAAAAGCCGTAAGTTCGAATAGCCGCGGTGGCACAACCTTTTCGACAACGTTCGCGGCAGCTGCGTGGCTCTCCATCAAACCGGCTGCGTTCGTTGGATGAAACGACGAGAAACCCTTAAAGGAACGTGTCCAGCCGGAGGAAAGGCCCGATAATGGAGAAGAAACGGCGGAACAGGGATCGAGGATGGCCGGGAGTGTTTTATTATGTCTGCGAACGAGTCACGCGGGCACTATCCGTGAGAGAGACATACCGCGAAAGCGACAGCGGATAGTTTTCCGCGTTTCGCTCCGCTTCGGAACGTTCCGCGAGAGTAACGGCTAGATGGCTGGCTACAGAAAGAGAGCGGTTGTAAAAGGGGTTTTATTATGCTACCGGAAGGAGAGGTGACTAAGAGCGGGAATAAAACTCGCGTTACCTTTATTCTCCGCTGGTCGTTGTTTTCGAAGCAGGGCTGGAACACCGGCCGCGAACGCGTCCAACGAATTTTTGCGGTTTCTTTCGAGCGCGCGAACCGCGACAACGTTTCGCGGGACTTACGCGAACATGATTATTCATCGACCGTTCGGTAATGCGTTCGTCTCGATCTCGCGTTGATTCTCGTCTTATATTCGTTATGATTTTCATTAATTTCGATGTAATATTCGCGGCGGGTACGCGTTTATCGTGGTCGCGCGTCGATTACGTAGCGGGTTTATTTCGCGTTGCACCGAAATTGATAATATCCTTTCGACGCTGGACACGAATTTACGCAAATCCAACGTTGATATTACAGAAAATGGAAGCGCGAGGTATATCACAGGACCCGCCCACATGGTTCTACCATGGCTTCCCCCTCCGAAAACAGCTTTATCCGGTGTCCGTCGTGCGGGGCGCCCCATGGGCCGCAACGCGCACGGATTCCGGTAAGATTAATGTTTCGGAAGATGCACAAGCATTCTCGAAGGATGATAACTCATAGTTGAGAGAGAGAGAGGGGGGGGGGAGAGAGTGAGAGAACTCTGGTGAGGCAGGTCTGGCGTGCGAGCTGCCACTAAATTGTTGCCGCGGTGGCAAAGTGGACGCGCGTCGTCAAGCTCGTCGTTGACCGAGTCTTCGCTCGAGTCGGTAAATCAATGACTATGATCCGAGACCTGGCCGTTCTTTATATGGCTGTCCTCTCAATCTGGAGAAGAGTCGCTGCCGTCAAACTGATTTAGAGGTCTGGGGAAGGCGAAGGAATTCGGACGGTCAAATTTCAACGGCGCCCTTGCGCTTTACGGCGACACCGTCGCGGACACGAGTCAGCCGAACGAACATCCGAGTTAAAACGACACCGTACTTCATAGGTAGTACAATTTATTACTCTATAGTACAACGCAAAAATATGCAACTTTCAAGAATAAAATTGTGCGACACGGCGAATCGTGCAAAGTCTGAAACCCTTAACCTCAGAAGAATTCCATCGTACGTGGTTCATTTCCTTTGGTGCATATTAAATTGTGCGTGCAACACTTCAATTTTTACTAACTTCTTGAATACAAACACTGTACTGTAACAATTCTTTTAAATAACAGTCTGACAATTTTTAGTGTCGCCTCGGAGGAGCCGTTGGAGCGCCAAGGGTTAAACATTGACGAAAATTTCTAATCCAGTTACTCAACGATTCCCTGATTTCGCATAGGGTTCTTTCGTCGCTCCGCCCGCTCGAACAAAAGATTTCGCTAACCCAGGATCTCCCCGAGTTCGCGAAAGGGCATATCCTCAAAACTAATTTACCGAATGATAATCGCGAGATCATGAATTTTCATGTTTCGCGTTTTCGCTGGGTTTCCGGTACGCCGTAAAGAAGCGTGTAACGCTTATGCGGCAAAAACCGCCGAGCGATTGATCGCCGACGAAAAGGAGACGACAGAGTTTGCTTTCGCTTAGTTTCCGTCCGTCCGCGCTGTCGGCTGGGCAATTATTAGCCTGTCCTCGGCCGAGGAACAGGCAACGTGGGCAGCGGTGTCCGCTATCGGTATCGTAAATATTTGATCGGGGATAGGGTTCCGCGGCGAGCCCGTGTCCCTTTGCCTGTTAGAGTCTCGCCGATAAGACTCGTCCTCTTTCGCTCGCCGGTTGGCGTGCGCGAAGACGGTAAATAGCGTTCGCGAGGCGCAAAACCGAGTCCGCGTTCCGTAGCCCTTTAAATAAAGCGATAAATTTCGCCTGTTCTCTCCCCCCAACTTCTCTATTCGCTCTCTCTCTCTCTCTCTCTCTCTCTCTCTCTCTCTCTCTCTCTCTGTCTTGTTCTCTCGACTCGTCCCCTCGAGTAAAATCTCCGTTAAACTAGAGCCGGAAGATTTATAGGACGTTTAAATCGGTAAATAGTTTCGTAGCGGGGTAATCCGTTTCCGGGGAACACGTGAAGCGCTCGCGCGAGCACGCGGAACCGCGCGGCCGTTTCTACGAGCGAGCGGGTTTTCCGCGCGCGAAACGCACGGTCCCTGCGCGTCCGACGGGACGGCGCGCATCGCCGGAGAGATCGTTCCGCTCGTTAAGGGATCCCGTAGCTTTGTTTTTCCGTCTTTTACTCTCTTTTTTTTTGCATTGTTTTACGCATGGCGATTTTTTCAGCTTTTTTCCCACCGGTCGTTGAAAAGCGTCGCATTTGGGACCCGCGGGTGAATGGTGCGGAGAGGAACGGGGAGGAGGAGAGGACTGGCAAAACCGCCTCGCCCGAAAAAATACCGAATATTTCCAATTACCGCGGTATGACGAGCGAACCGTGACGGAGTGTCGTCCCTTCCCCTCTACCCTTCCGCCACTGCCGCCGTCCCCTTCCGCACCCCCGACAATCCCATCGTATTTTCGGTCGCGCGTCGCTAATTGTTCGCCGCTATCTTGCCGCGCGCGGAACGAGGCCAATTGGGAATTCGAGCGTCCTCGAAAGTGGCCGGTGTTAAGTTTTAACGAACCGGGACAACCTTTCCGCCCCTTCCACCCGATGCGACCGCGACGCTTCGTTTACAAATAGGCGAAAGTTCCCGTTGAAACACGGTTTTTCCGATTTGTCCGAGCCACGCCGGTAAGTCTCATCCGGGGCTGGGTAGAATTAATTGGAAACAAGATAACGAATAATCGGTCGAACCTATGAATTATTTCGAACGCTTCGTTATTCTTGTCTCGCGGGTAACGGGAAACGTTTATTTCGATTTTCCGCGCGTATCGCGTAAAGGTAAATAGCTGGAAGAGGAGACTCTTCGCCGCGATACCTTGAAAAACACCAATTCCGATGCGACAAAGTTGTTTCGGCCGAAGACCTCGAAGCGTATTTCAAAGTCTCCCTTTCGAGACACGCCGCGTCTGCTTTCGGTTGGTGCGCGAATTGGCCAAAGACGAATAGAAGAATAGAATGTGGGTAATCACAATAAATTATCTCGTGGATCGACAAAGAAATTGAGTATAGATTTATTATCAAGTAAGGTATTGAAAGTAATTAATACTATAATGTATAATATAATATTCTCTCGCAACGTACTGTCTTTCTCTCTCTTTCTCTCTCTCACTGCGTTTGCTCTTGTGGACACACGTCTTCGTTCTCTCGCATACCTTAACGGACTCCCTCGTTCTCTCGACGACTCGAGCGTTTCGCGTTCAAACATAAACAACATCACATATAGTACGACATTCATACACCACGATTCTCATCTATATCGTTACGCCTTATCCTCAATACGCTTTGTGTCTAAAACCTAACCCACATAGAACTGTCGACATAATTTTTAGATCCACCGTGCGCCGAGCAGGAAATATTACAGCGTCGCTCGTCGATCCAGCTTCTGCGGTTCGAAGAGCCTCGGCCAATTCTCGTATGAAATATAAAACGCGTTTCGATCGGGCCGAATCGACGCGATTATCCACTTATCGTCCATCGGATAATTTCGCGAGAGCTTGCGAGAGCCGAGCGGCGTCAGCTTGGCAGCTGTTTCTCGGAGAGGGCGGCTGTCTCGTCTTCGCGAGGATAATAACGAACGGTTATCCCCGTTCGTGCAAGTTTTCTTTCTTTTTCCTTTTTTTTTCCGGGCATGTTCGATCGAACCCCCGGCGTTGATCGGCTAACGCGTTAATCTCCATCTCCTTGGCTCTCCTGCAGACCCGAGACAGATCATATCCTTGATGGAGTATCGGGGCTGGCTCTGCCTGTCGCCCATTTCCTTAATCGCGCCCGGCCAAGTTTTATGGCTTTCGCTTCGATGAACGCTAAATATTGATTTCCGTGCTACAAGCCAGTCGACCGAAAGAGAGAAAGAGAGAAACGGAGAAAATGGGAGAGAACGCCGAGTGCACCGTGACACCGCGATTCCGCGATAGAGTTCATTGGCTCGGGGAATCGGATACAACGTTAGGCTATCGTTCTTTGTTCCACGCGCATTTCGACGTACTTTCAACGGCTCGGTCACGGCATCCATCGCCGTTCCGTTCGGACTCTCGAGGCTGCCACGCGACCATCTCGAACGGCATTCCGTGCAAAGGTGATCAAATTTTTCAGACGATGTCTCCGGTTTCGACGAGGCGTGTCGCGGTCCACACGAAAGCAGAGAGGATCCGAGCCGTAATTCTTTTTTTCCTGGTTGCCTCGTACTCGCATCGGCATCTCGGGATGCCAGCGAGTATTCCGCCAATGGGTTGTACGCTGCACTCGCTGGCTTTCAGTCTTTTTACGAGAGGCGTCCGAAAAGCGCATCATTTATGAACGCGACAATTTCAACTTTGTGTTCTTCGCTGCTGAAAGAACTTTTCATTCGAATCTTTGTTAATTATTCAGATTTTGAATGACCGGTGATGTTCCCTTTTAATGAAACGATGTCGGTTTGTATTGGATAAACCGCTGATCGCACATTTAATCGTGGCACGAATAAATGAAAAATTTCACTCGCATCGAACGGGTTTTAAATTGAGTGAAACGCTGAAATTTCGAAAATCTAAACAGATTCGAGCGCGAACGAGTTAACGCTGCTCGAGTCTACTTAAAACAAAGCGGGACAATGGCTGGTGCATCCAATAGAAGAAAAAACAAGCATGTTGTCGGTATATCGTGAGCTGCCAACGCACAAACGTTGAAAGCCCAATCGGCCGAGAACGGTTGCAGCGAAAGCTCGAATCGATTCAGCGGCGTGCACGGTGAAAGATTAACGGCCGCTAGAATCACGGCGATAACGACCCGGGAAAATCGAAGGGCCAAAGTCGCCGGTCACGGGGACATATCGTCCCTTAACGATGCCCTTTGTCGACGCGGCGTGGCGCGGATCGAACTTTGTAAGGAGCTTTTACGAGCGGATGTTCGCGCGCCAGTAAAAAATGTTGACGCGAGCAACGTCGCGGGCCGTGACGGGCCGTAGCGGACCGCAGCAGGCCGCGAACGAAAGACGTCCGGCCATAAACTCTCCTCTAACGTCGTCGGTTGCGATAACGCGCGAATCTCGGCGTTGATCCTCGCCGCCATTCCCTCGCAAAACGAACAATGTTATCCCAGCGTTTCTAGGCTCCAGTTTGCGAGGCTTTCCTTGCTCCCGATATCCCCATTTGTCGGAGGTAAATTATGCGTTTTAAAGGATATCCCGTAAAGTTCAAAGAAATTTGAAATGGGAGATAGATTTTCTAGACAATTCTAAATAACATCTCCCTTTGCCACAATGCGATTCGACTCTCCGTTTTCGAGTTACCGGCGACGGTGCTCACAGAGATCGACCTCCAGTCTCATAAAAATCTTTGAAAGCTCGATTCTTTCTGCATTTTTGAGCAGACACAGTGGCAAAGTAAAGTTACGCGGTACTTAAACGCTTACGAATTCCAATATATAAAATTTCAAAGTGTCGCTTTAAATCAGCCGGTCGACAACGTCGAGACGAGCTACCACGGTCTTCAACCTGTGGACAAGGCTGGAATAGTTTTAACAGCGTTCGGGGGTGAGACATCCCGACGTAAGCGTCAGGGCGCGTCCCTCGGGGACGAGGATGAGCAGGAGGAGGAGACGAGAAGCGGTGGATAGGACAGGCTGCGGCGTACGCGATTTTATGCTCGCCGATGGTCGATGGGAGCCGGTCGTCGAAGGGCTGGAAGATTTAAATGAGCGCGCGCGTGTCGCGGCTCGCTTTGGCTCGAATTCCGCATGGCCGTAATCCGAGCGCATAAACGTCCCCCCGGTGAAAAGACACCTGGTCGCTGGGCGAATCGTCGACCGACCAACCAACCCGATTCCGTTCCACGCAACCAGCTCGCTAGCCCTGACCGGACCCCGATAAATAACCGGCTTTAGAGGCCGCTGCGGATACTTCCTTCCGATTGTCTGACTTGCACTTACTTTTACTACTGCCCGTTAACGAGTCCTCCGCGAAACGGCCGCTTTCACTCGAATGCGAATGCGGGAACGCCGGCTGAAAGAGATAACGGAAGAGAGAAAGAGAGACACAGAGAGAGAGAGAGAGAGAACGACGATGCGAGCACTCGTGAAATTTTATTGAAACGCAGCGTCGCGTCGGTTTTACGGACGAACCTCGCTCTCGACAATATCGCTCTCTCCGCTCTGATCAAACACCCTCGAATCGACCCCGCGCCATAGGAATCCTTTGTCAAGTCTGCGCGGCAATTACACGGATTTTTGCGGAGACTGCGGTTAACCCTGCGCCGCCGCTGAAAACGGTGCGTTGTTCGAGCGATTAAAACCCCGTTTGCATCGGGTCCCGTGATCTTGAACGGTTACGCCGCTCCGGGCACTCGACAAATTCCCTTTTCGGTTTAAACCACCGGTTACGTTCACTGGAACTGGTCGGGCAACATGTTAAAGGGTATAAACGCTTAAATCAGACTGGTTCGAATTGCGGATTTTCCGTCGAATACAAATTTAAACTTTCAAGTTCCCGAATAACTTCTACTTCTGAAATCCAGAGGTGACTTTTTCGTTCGTTTTTTTTATCGAGTCGCGTACAAACGATTTTTCAATTTTTGACACGTTTTAGCTGCAGCGCGTACCAGAGCACACGCCCTCGAATCGTTTCTAATTTTTTGGTGCATGCTACCGGTTGCAAAGAATCGAAACGGTGACCATCGACGCTAAAAATCAACGCTTATTCCCCGTATACTAAAAGAGCCACGATTTCGTGATTTTATTGAAAAAATACAATGCGAAAATATCGTTGTATACCATGGGACACGTGCTCCACACGACCTGTCCGTAGATTTCGTATTCCATTTTCGGTTCTGTAAGCGAAACGCCGATCCGATCGGCGGCCTTCGAGAGATCCTAATCGATATTTAAATCGCAAGGCCCCTGCGAAGTCGTCGCAGAAAAATCTCATTTTCTCCAGCAATGGTCGACGAGTTGGTAAACGCCCCACCGTCTTGCAGATCCTCCGAAAACAATTTTCGAAAATATACAGAACTTTGTTCTCTTTAAGATTGACCAGTAACTTCCGCGCACTCTCGGTTCGTAAAAAAGATGGCTCATTAGAAATAATGTAAAACAAATTACAGAGTATCGTGAAAGTGAGAAAAAGCTTACAGGTCGTCGGTGAGTATCCGGCAGCTCGTACCTTTAGCCTAATTTCCCGACGGCAGGAACAACGGCAAGAGTCTATACCTATGCGAATTATCAGAGTCACGTTCCTCATAACACCGTAATAGCTTCTCAGCCAAAGTGCTCGTAAAACCGCCGCTATACCAACCAGGATAACGATTCGCCGCCAAACTTTATTCTTTTCAATCCATTTTAACTTGTTCGACGAACGTTTAACTCGAAGAGTAACTGTATTAATGGCCTTCAAGTGTCTATACAAGGTTCAGCTTCGAACTTGCTATAAAACGACACTTGTTCTTTCATCGTGTACAGAACGATTGGCGTGGCCGTTGGAACTTCTTAACGTTAACACTGGATCGTAAAGAGCGAAACTTGACTAAAAAGAACGTAAACTTCCCTCGCTCTTTCGACAAATAAAAATCCTCGATTCGACCCTTCGACTGCAACGCCTGTATCTCTTCCGACAGCGAAAACGTCGTTTAATTGATTCCAACTATATCCGGTTCGTTTATATTTTCTTCTCGTGGCAATTTGTGGCTGAAAAACAGCTTGTCGCGATCGCGTGATTTCCCGTAGACGCGTCTTTGTAATTTAAAAAAGAATGAAGTAAGACACCTGGAACCGAATGTTCAGCGTTGAATATCGATGACTGCACCCAGATATCTAGTTCGATACCCGAACCGTTGATCGAATAAACCAAAATCCATAGATTTGCACGAGGGCAATTTTCTAATTTCATTAATTCTAAAACGAACAATCTGACAAGGGTCTTTCGACCCACTGCGGCAAGTTTGGTGTTAAATAAATTACGTCGTCTTCGTGGAAGGTTCGAGGTCGCTAGTTTCGCAGTCGCAGTGCTAATTGCGTCAACTTGTTTATTCGAATCTTGATTCGCGCCGCTTCGGGAATCGCGAATCGTCTCGAGTAACGGGAACAACAGTTCCCAACTCTGGGAACGGCTTTCGCCGACTCCGAATCCTCGGCCCGCGGGGAGAAAAAGTTGATTTTTATTGTTTCGAACGGCGATAATAGGCGGACTTCTCGAAGGGCGGTACTTTCGGTTCTTTCGGTTCTTTCGAAGCTTTCGGAGCGTATTTCCGGCGGCGGTTTTTGTCAAGCGGAAGCCAGAAGTTACGGCCAGCAGCGTGTCCTCGCTCGATAACTGAATTATTCATAAGCGGCGACCACCATTACGGGTTTTATTTAATTCGAAGTAACCCCGATGCGCCTCGGACGCGATACCCGTTCCCCGAGAGAAAGAGCGAGAACGATGTTGTCGTAGTTATCGGTGTGCTCGAGGGCCCTCGTGCTGTTTATCATCCCTTCGAAACGCATCCTCGGGAACACGCGCTCCACGCTGCCAGGAAACGACTCGACGCCGATCAAAAATCGATTTCCCCAAGTTTGTAAAATAGAAAAATATTCGTGTTGCTTGCTAAAGAATCGTACCATAATACGATATACCCCATCGAATAACATTAGTATGAAACGTAATGCTAGTCTATTCGTGCCGCAGCTGTCTCCTCGCCCATGGCTCTGTCTCTCAACTTCTCACTCGTTGTCTCGCGCGTTCGTGTTCTCTCTTCCACGTACCATCGATTCCAACACTGCATTTACAATGAAAACAATCGCACTCGAAGAAACGATTCGACGACGATCAAAAATCGATTTTCCTGATATCGTAGAATAGAAAACTATTGATGTTACTTAACAGAGAATTGTACCGTAGCACGGCGAACCCCATTGAACGAGCGCGTGCAATCCTATTCTATTCGTACCACGGCTGTCTCCTACGCGTTTACATTATAACCTTTTTCGCGCATTCACGCTCGCAGATGGTTCTGTCTCTCAATTTCTCGCTCGTTTTCTTTCTACCGCGTACCATTGATTCTTAAGCCACATTTGCAACGAAAGAAACACCGATCGTTCAATGTCGAGGGCGTTCCGAAAATTGAATACCTCGAAGGAGGTAATTCTTCGGATCGCTTAAAGCAATGTGGAGGCTCTACCTCCTGCACAGACCGACAGGGGGACGATAGGACAAGACTTTCCCGCTAGTACCTGTTCCACCTCCGATTCATATATTGGATAATCGGAAAAGGATTTAAAGATTTTTGTCGCTAGATATTATTTAGTGTCGTATATCTGGCAATACTAATCGGATTCGAGAGGTGACATTTAAGTCTAAAATTTTCGTGAAGACGGTTTTGTATTTCGTCAATCGTGTTAAAAGTAACGTTAGTGTGAATATCAGTGAGAAAAGGCAATAACGCTGCACAAGTCCGGGTAAAAATTTGTGGCGTTTACGGTCAATATGCTTCATCAAATGCAACAGCATGCAGATGGTTCGCTGGCTTAAGTTTTGGAAATTTCGATATCAAAGATGCACCTCCTTGCACTTCCTTGCGAGACGACGGTAGCCAAGAGGATCGACGGTCGATTCGTTGGATCTCGCGAGGGCCAAAGACGAAGAAGTCCGACAGCAAAGTTCGCCGGAACTCTTACGTTTGTCGCCGTCCATTTTGCCATTATGACTCGACTGTCTGGACGAATGCGAAAGTTGGAAGACGGACGGACAGGCAGCGGCAACGACGGCGACGGTATCCGAGGCAGCCCGTAACGGCGACGGGAAATTATTCACCGGAGTCAAGGAGTACAAGTTGTATACGATAGGCGTAAACTTCTCGACCCGCTTCTACTCGAGAAAATATTGAACGCGGCAGCCTGCAGACGAGTGCGGTTCGTCTCTTCGCGGGTTGCACGCGAAGTCCGAAATTGTGCGCGTCGGACGTTATCCGAATCGCGGGATCGTCTTATTTCCTGGACACGGAGACGGGTCCACGCGACCACTGTCGTTCGTAATCACGCCGCGGAATCCTCCGTTGACCTCCTTGTCGACCGAATTGCGAAATCCGCGATCGCGTTCGACGCAAACGTTTCTGTCGCATTTTCCAGAGCTCTTCTTCGCCGAGAAGAACCGTGCCGTTTTCGTACAGAATAATCCATCGATGCTACCGTTATTTTCGACGTATTAAGATTGACTGGAGCGACGTAAAATGAGAGCGACGTTGATAAAAATATTAGGTACGTATTCGAGAACGTTGATGCATTATTCTGTTCTTGAGATCGATCGATGCGAATCGGAAAGGCATTCGAAGAATTTAAGAATTCTGTTACATTATTTTCGACGTCACGAGATTCATCGAAGCGAATAAAAATGGATGTGCGAAAGGAAGAAAGACATTAGCGAACATATTCGATCGGTCGAAGAATGTTATCGCATTATTCAGGCCATGTTAAAATTAGCCGAAGCGAGCAAAAATTCGATGAATTAAGGAAAGAAAGGTGTTGGAGAAGCCGTTCAGAAGATTCAAACGCGTTCTCGCATTATTCACGACTTACGGAAATTGGGTCGAGCCAACCAAAATTAATGAGAGAATAAAAGGCAGATATCGGATATAACCAAAAATGCTGTAACATATTAAAAGCGAATAAAGTGAATCGAAATGAATGAACGAGGAAAAGGAAGACACAGGAAGCGAGGCGGCTCTGTCTTCTACGCCAACAGATGGACGATAGGACGACTTTCTCGCTGATACTCTATCCACCGTATACCCATTGCCAACCACATTTCGCTTCTTTCGTTGTTCGCCGACAATAAAAGTAACCGTTTTAACTCGTCGACGCGTCTCGACTCGTTTAATTCGATATTAAGAAAACGAAAGATCTTGTTTTCCTTTTAGGAAATCGCGAATGAAAAACAGAATGGAATAACGACTGCAGTCGCGAGCGAGTAAAACAAATGGTCAGGGAACGATCGTCGGACGATGGGCCATCGCTTTCGGTATCCCGGTTCGACGGGAATATCTCCGCTCGTTCGAGGGATCGCTTTTTCCCGGTGGCAGGTTCGAGGAGGAGGAAAACGCTCGGCGCGTTCCTGTTTCGTCGTGACGGCAGCCGTTCTCGTTTTCGGCCCTACCCTTTCGGGATTCCCGCTTTGCACACGTAGCACGTATCCGAAGCCGACCCGATCCGACCCGCGCCGGGATCTCATCCCCTCCACTCCCTTCGCACCCCTTCGCGACCGCCCTTCGGCCCCGTTTTATACATTTTTCCCATCGCATTCGCGTTTCGCGTGTCCGTGCCCGGCGAACGGCTCTGCCCGTCCCGTTTTAAATCTGGCTCGATGATGTATTGTCCATCCACTGTTTGTTCGCGGCGTCCTCGAAAAAGGTTAGAGGTCCAGGCTAAAGGGTACACGCTGCAAAAACGAGTTCCGCATCTTCGAAAAAATGTTGCCGCAAAATTGTCCTCTACCTTGAACTTCAAGGTTCACCCATATTCTGCGGGTCGCGAGGGTGAAAATTGTCCGGGAAGCTTCGTTTTCGATTCGTTCGCGAAAGACGCGAACGGTGCTAGCGCTTTTTAATTTTAATTTTCGTTTATGCGTTCTAAATTGCCGAAGACAGGTACGTACAACCTTTGGCGATACCGTCGCAACGGAGAAACTTTCTTAGAATGACCCCAGGAATAGTTTCTTTCGGGAAACTAGAACGCTGTAGGCGCACCCTGCGCGATACAATGCAGACAGTGGTTTCTATTCCGGAGAATATAACGAACCCGCTGCGATGGACACGACGTTCGCGATTGGATCGTTTAATTTTGAGGCGAGTCGGTTCAGCGTCGTCTAGACGCCGCAGCGGAGCGCGTTTGAATTCGTCGGTAAGCGGTTATTTCGTGGCATTCTTCTCGCGGGTTCTCGGCGCTAGATGCATCTTATCTCGCCAGGCCTGAAACTGTCTACAAACTCGTGCGTCGGTCTGGAGAGATAGCGGGGAATTGTTTGGTCCCCCGAGTGAACTAGGATGTGTACAACGGTGGTTAGAAGTTGCCGGGATACTTCCGAAACGCGGCGGCGTTGGTGGGAACACCGCGATTTCGGCATCGACGTTGCGAGAACAGAGAGCCGAGAGACAAACGGAGCGAGAGATCGGCCGAAAGAGATGGCGGAGCAGAGCAGACGCTCGAATTGTAAGTCGAAACCTGCGACGACACAGTACTTCGAAACTTCTCTGTATCTCGCGGCCAAAGAAATAATAAACGATTACGACACCGTGGCACGTACAAAGAGGAGCGCGTTCGCCCTAGACCACCCTTCGACCTTCCGCCTAATTAGCAATCCCGGAATTCGGATTCGTTTCCTTTCCGAGTCGCGAAATTGCAGGGAAAACTTGCCTGTTTTACACGCTTCGAATTCGGCCGACAAGCGTGCATAATCGTAATCAATCGCTAAACCATCGTTTTGGTAAACGGAACCTCGTTGGCCGCTCCCCCGAGTCTTTCGAAGCCCGCGGATCCCGATAAACGGGAAATACAGCGGATTCTATCCTTAAAATCGAATTGTTTCCGTGACAAAACGATAGCGTCTCGTCCGATCGGAGAACCGTTTCCGGTATCGCGATATCGGCCGCCGTAAAAATTCCGGACAAACCCGGCATCGGTTGCGGGCGGATGCGTCGCGTCGGTGCGAGGTAATTTGCGGCGTCATTGGGAAACGAGTCCCCGACGAGCGATTATTCGGAATCATCGATCGTCTCCGGGGGCTTCATCCGTTCGTCGCGGAACAAGGGACCGACTGGCAACAAAGAGCGGGAATTATTATTATTCCTGGGATCCCTCGATCCAGCCTTACGTGCTCAATTTGTAAGTTCGTAAGGAGTAATGAGTAGTCGCGAAGGGGGCACCGTTGAATCAGAGCCCCGAGAATACCTTGGAACTCGGTGGAAGTTCGAAGGCAGCACCGCTGTGCCATCCTCTCCTTCTCTCTCCTTCTCTCTCTCTTTCTCTCTCTCTCTCTTCTCCTCCCACTCTTCCTACGACTATTTCCTTAATGCGAAACTCTACTTCCCGTCATTGTTCGATATCTTTGCCGCGCAGGTGAAGAAACAACTCCGGGCTCGTCGTCGCTCGTAACCAGAAATCGTCGGAAGGAGCTTTACTGTTCGACGTTGGAAGTTCGCGGCGCTGCGAGGCGGCCGATTAGACGGGAACAGAAAGAGAAACTACCTTCTCCTCTCTCTCTCTCTCTCTCTCCTCCTCGTTCCTCTCTATCCTTCACTCGTTCCGTCTCTCCGCCGCGTTATCATATTTATGCGACCGTTAAATTTCGAGCAACGACAGACACAAAGAGAGACAGAGAGAGGAAGAAAGAGAGAGAGTGGCGACTACCTCCTACGCTCGCCAACAGATGGACAGTCACCGATTCCTACTGTAACGTCTGCAACTGCCTCTCGATATCCCAGCAGTCGAGGCAGAGCCAGTTAGGCAGCCTCAACGACGATCCCTTTGACGAGCTCAGAACGAAACGCACCTTCTTCTGGCCCATCTCTCGTCCAGAGAGATGGAGAGAGAGAGAGAGAGAGGGAGAGAGTAGCACAGAGAAGAGTATAAAAGAGTAGCAGGGAGAGAGAAAGAGAGCAAATGACAGAGAGAGAAAGAGGGTGTTAATAATTGGAGAGGAAAAGAGAGAAGTGGAAAAGGGCGAGTGCGGTGAGAAACTATGGACAATTATGAAAGTAATTTTTCGATTTCCAGCCGGTTAACAGATGCTCGCGAGTGTTTCTGGAAAAATGATAATGGGCAGGCACGGGGCAAATGAAAAAGTAGGCTCGGCTTAGCGGCGAACGTGAAAATTGTAAGTCTGCAGCAACGTAGTTGTACGCAAAGTAGGGACTAAAAGCATCGGTGTACAGGGATTAAACTAGCTTTTAAGTAGGATATTAACAATACGAATTATTTGGTTTTTCGTCGTTGCATATTCAGAGCGCAGGAGCTAAACGAATGGCGCGTTTCGGAAGCTAGCCGGGATTTTATTCGCGAGCGCGTTCTTTCGTCGAACGGTCGTTTCGAAAGATACCTTGAATGTTTTAATTTCATCGAGTTTGGCGGCAAATGCGTTAAAGACGCGTGCGCTTGGGCGAACGTAGAAATCGGGAAAGGCGCAAACAGCGTTGTAGACCGAGTCTACTGAAATCTGCGCGAATGATTAATCATCGAGCCCTCGCCGTTTTATTCGCTCTCTTCCGTGGAGTGGGAAAAGAGAAGGAGGAGGAGAAGAGAGAAGAATCTCGAGCGTTACTTACGCTAGCCGGTCTGATATTTGCATACGTGCCACACGTAATTACCTAGTGCAAACATTAGGTAAAAAGTTTGGTGCGCACACTTGTACGGGTTGCGGTCGTTGATGGATAGAGTAGAGGAGGCTGTGGCGGTCGGCGATATTTCACAAAGTTTTTCCTTTTTTGTCCGGGAACATCGCGAGTCGGTTTTCGCGTCGCATCGCCGTGGCCCATGGCGCGCCATGGCGCTGCGCGTCCCAAGGGGACCGGAACAGCGCGAAATCTGGCGCGCGATCGCGCTCTTTTTTTTCGCTTGAAATCATTATCGGCCCGTTACCATTAATAATCACGAGTCCCGTAACAACGTCCCGCGAGACACCGATCCGGCCGCGAGTTTCGCTGTGCGCGCTTTTTTGCTCCCTCCCGTGTGCCAAAATCACCCTCTAACCCTCCCTCTCCCTCGCTCGCTCGCTCTCCCGTTGCCTCCCTCGCCGGACGTCTCGTTGTCGCGGTGATGCAACCTCGTTTAATTGCGAAACATTTCCGGCACAATACGAGGCGATGAATCAACGGTTCGCGGACTCTATTCCTGTTTAATTACAAAATATTCGCGGTATCCGGCGACCGCTTCGTCTCTGCCGTCCTTTGACGCAACGGTAATCACGCGGACTCATTATTTTTCTTGTCCGCGCGAGCCTGTCGTGTTTTTACGTTTTCAACGGAGACGGTTCGGCTGCTCGTCGCCGTTTGCGAACGCTGCGCGCGCGGTGAACCGATACCCGAAACGCTTCCAGTCGCTTCGGACGTCGATCGTTTCCAACGCGAGTCGTAACCGAGACTTCTCGAAAGTCTTCGCGGTTTTGGAGATCTCGCGATTACGGAAGACTCGAAAAAATTGAGACTTTCCTCTTCGAAAGTTGAAGCAAGAAGGGTATCGATCGCAAAATTCACTTTCGATAATTTCCAAGACATCGAGAGAACGGTTTGCGCGAATATTTGCGCGACGGCGAGCGAGCTGCGGCTCGGATATACCGTGTTCGCCGAATTCGATCCGAAAATTGAATCCGGAAACGCCCCGCGCCGATATCATTAACCGTCGAGCGACCGGAAGAAAATACGCGGCCGACCGAAAACTCCGATTACCTCTCGGGTGGACGGCTCGCGGCCGAGATACGGGCACGTAGCTTCGTCAGCGCCGCGAATTTGTTTAATTCCGAGGCATCGATCGATCCAGCCTCGACTCGACGACGACCTAAATTAACGCGTGAACGGGCCGCACAGTGGACCACAACGCGATTCCAACTGGAAAATAATCGCGCGCATCGGATACGACTTTCGAGAGCAACTTACGTGGTTTCGTTGCGAGGAAGAGGTCTCTTTGAATTCTCCCAGCGATTACAGACGTCGTTTTCCCTTGCCGATTCCCGGTTCGACGCTTCGCCGTCGAGTCGTTAACGAAAACCATTGACCGATCGGAGCGCGGAAAGAGTCTCGGAGAGCTTCCTAGAACCTGTACGACGTTGCACCGATTCGTCGATAACTCGACGAGGAGGCGTCGAATCGCGAATTCGTAAAGGAAAAGATTGCATAGAATCGCCTCGGGAATCTGTCTCTGGTTAAACAATTTTTTAGACTCGCGCGATACTTAAAAGATCGGTAATTTATTGTATCCGGGCGGATCGGAAAACGCGAACGATCGTTCGAACGGTGGTATAGGAATTTTTAGCCGTGTCTCGGGCTCGCCGATCGAGCGCCAAGGGGTAACTTTTACGATGCGAAAGGAATTGCTTGGAATACGAATATTTGCTGAAACCCTGCAGCATTATTCCGTCGAGAAGCACAAAGAGGTGGAAAAATCCGCGGCGGAGAGCGCGAAAAAGGTCTGGCCAGCCGCGACAATCGTCGCCACTCGTTAGGAGGAAATTCCGCGGTGTTCTTTGAACGTGTCCGATAAACCGGCGGAATGATTTCGGTACTCGGTTTTCCGGTGAATTCGCGCCGGGTCTGTTTTACGAGGTTCCGCCGAGCGGCTTTTTAACGGCCGCCTAATTCGTTTCCGCGTGGCGTTCTCGCGACCATTGTGCCCGGGTCTTTGCGAGGAGAAGGCGAACAGAACGCGAGGCGGTTTTCCCCGGGAGAAAAAAGTTTCTAAGAAACGCGGCGTTTCACGAGTTCGCGCGCAGCCCTTTATTTCCTCGCGCTCTTAGCTTCGAGCACGAGTAATCCAGCCCCTGTTCCCGCGGTTTCGCGTCTTATTTTCTTCCTCTCGTTCCTCGCGTCTCTGTTCGCAGTTTCGCACGACTTTCTCTCTGTCCGTCTCTCGCTTTTCTCCTGCAATTTGCCACGAGTTCTCCCGGCGCACGCACGCGCGACGCTCGATCGAGTTTGGACGCGCTCTCGCCAATCCGTTTTTCTTTATTTTTCCGCCTCCCTTTGCCGTGCTCTCCTTTGTCTTCCGTTTCGCCTGTTTTTCTTATCTTCGTCTCTGTTCCCTGATACGCGACGGGTCGTACCTGTGAAATGCTGCGAATTAATTCAGACATTTTCCTGTCCTGTTTCTCGGATCGGGACGTCTCCTATAGGAGTAGTTTTCTAAACAAATTTTCTCGTTGCAGCAAATTACATCCTGCGTACTCGAAAACCTCGAACACCGGTAACAACGTCCGATTCGCTCGAAAGTCGTCCATCCTTCGAAATCGACGTCGGATCTTCGGTTTCTTTCCGGACGACGATCGTTGTACACGGTTACGAGTTCGACCATAATCTGCGGACGATTCCACATTTTTCGTACTTTACCCAGCCGTCCACGAATTTCGGAAAGCCGACGACCTATTCCAGGCGTAACTCGGACGCCGTGATTACGAATTCGAGCACGAACCGTGGACGACTTCGCCTTTTTCGTATTTTACGCGGCGGTCTCCGAATTCTGGAAAGCGAACAATTTTGAAAAGTTCGTCGGAGTCGGATTTTTCTAAAAATGTTCAGAGCCCGATGGAAATCTGCAAGGGTTCTGCAATTGTATTGTGCCACCCGCTGGAACTCTGGAATCGTTTCGTTTGTAATTAATAACGCGTAATTAAGGCAGCACGAATCTCGTCCAGCCGGTAACAATTCTCGCTAGCTGCTCGTCGCGCGGACTCGATACTTTGTTCGTCGTCGGTTATATTTTTTCGTTTCTTCCGCAGCCGCTCTCGCGTTTTCTTGCATACTCGGTGAACCGGGTCGAATGCATACTTGTGCGACGCGACGGAGACTCGGCGCGCGCTACCTTTTTAAATATACACCTGTGTGCGGTGCGCGAGCGTGTGTTGCGCGCGTGCATACGAGAGAGTGCACGCGGCTTTCACAGGCCGCACGGGAAAATACCCTTCCGTAAGGGAGAAAGAGGGAGCGAGAGAGAGAGAGAGAGAGAGAGAGAGAGAAAGGGGGGCTGCAGCCCCGCGTTGCGTTGTTCCCCGGGCGTATTTAACTTAAATGTCGCGGCCCCGATGAATAAGAGCGAAACCGGGCTCGCGCGACTCCGTTTCTCGAACCACTAATTCAAACGATCGTAAACCGGGACGGGGTTTTTCATTCGACGACCGACCGCGTTCGTGTTTCGCCTATGAAAGGGAAACTGCGAAAGGAGGAGCGCCGAGACGCGATAAGCTTCGTCCGCTTCGGTTCGCGTCGTCCGCTTTGTGGCTTCGCGGCTTCAAGGTTTTCAGATTTCCACGGATTCGTCTGTCGCGATCGTCGAACGATCGCGAAGATTTCATCCGTGCCTGCTGAGTCGATCGGAAAATCTTTTCTCGTCGAATCGGATCCTTCCGCGGCGATCCTGCCCAGCGTTGTTTCCATAACATGCCCATTTACAATATTCTCTGTGCACTTCGATTCCTCTTCCTTCTCCAATCGCCATCGTTTCCCGCCGTCGTTCGGCAGACGCGGCGATACGACGGTTACGGATAGAATATCGTAAATGGAAGAGTTGTTCGGAACGATGGCCCCGACGTCGTACATCGAAGTAATCAAAATCGGTCTGTAGGAGCAACTTCGAAACAATCATCGTTGCGCGTTCGTCGACGTTAGGCTGCAACGGTCGCGGAACCAATCCCAACTCCGAATCCTCGCGCACGACCCGTCCAATGTTTCGAATCGCAGTTACAGTCCGAGAGCAGTCTCCGGTTGGACCGCAAGACCGTCGAAATCGTAAGAACCGAGATCGAATCGCCGCGAGCGATCGATCCCGTCGGCACTCGTTCCGGAGCGTGCGACAATTATTCGAACTCGAGCGAGCGGAAGCGTTTCGAGGCGAGCGACGCGTCGCGTTTCGTCTCTTTCCAGCCGAACAACGACGAGGAAGAAAGGAACGCGATTGGCCATCGGCGAGTTCGAGGGGCTCGAGAGGGGTCGGGGCGGTGCTCCGAAACGAGGTCGCAACGGATGATCCGACCTCCGGACCCCAGGGGTAACCTTATTATGCGTTTCTCCGTGACTTCGCCGCTTTGCACGGATCCTGCAAAGTGGCGAGGGTCGCGTCAACCGAATAACCAGACCATAAACCACCAGAGGCCAGGGCGGAAGGATGGGTCGAGCGTACCGGGCTCGGGCTCGGGCTGGTTCGAGCCCGTTTACGTCACCCGTAAACCCGACGGTCCTGCGGATTTCGACGAGCAAATACACTCGCGGCTATGGTGCCTCGTAAACCCAGTCAAGACGCGAGCTGACGCACCGTTTTCCACCGACGTACCTTGAAAAACTAAGATGCGCTTCTCGTCCGTTCCCTGTCTCTCCGCCTCTCTGTTCCTCCGCGCGTTCTTCCCCTTCCGAGTTTCCCGGTTCCCGCTCCGAGGAAGAGAGAAACTGGCGTTTTTCAATAACGTCCGTGCTCCCATTTGTCTTCTCCCTTCGTTCCGTACTTTCCAGACACGTCAGCTAGTTCGACGTTATGATTGCAGACGGAGAAATAGAGCGATGGAACGGGAGAGAAAAATAAATGGCACCGACGCCTGTTTTCCTCGTTAAGTTTAATACGTCGTACCCAACGTCGCCGCGTCGCGCGGCGGAACGAAGCGATCCGACTGCGATCAAAAGTCTAACGTTGCCGCGCCGCTTTCGTACTTTAATCAATTTTAGCGAAGTCGGACGTCGCGCGACAGCCTTTCCCGCTCGCCTCCGTGCCATCGACGGACCGAGAGATCCGTATCGCAAAATGTAGATTTCATTTTACAAACAAACCGTAGGTTTCCCTCAAAGTTCCTCGTAACGGAGAGTTCGTTTCGTTACAAGAGAAACTTAGGGCACTCGAACGACGCACGGCGGACGCTAACGTTTCCGTCGTAAACGTGGCTCGAGAACGGACGATACGATCGACGAAGATTACGAGCGAGCAAAAGAGAAACAGAGAGAGGGAAAAAGTTCCTTGGAACCTCCTAGAAATCCACCCTGAAGAGTAGCTCGAACGCTTCCGGGTCACTCGTCGAGTCCGCGAGCGCAATTGCCGCGGTTGTCTGGAACTGCTGATAAAAATGACGCGCCGGTGTCTCCAACGATAACTTTACTTTATCGTCGAACAGCGAGCGTTTCGTGGTTCAAGGTGTCGACGACGCTCGTCGGCCAGAGTTCTCCGTTGCGACGACAATACTGAAAGTCGAACGTGTCTATCTTGTCTTCGGCAATTTAGAACGCATAAACAAACAGCAGACAAGATATTACTTAATTCTTTCATTCTCCGACACGTGCCGTACGCGGTCAGTTTTACCCCGACGGACGGACATCGCGTGCGACGCACTCGAAGAAACGGAAACCAGACGAGCCTGCATAAATCACGATAATACCTCATCGACCGTTTCCCACTTCTTCGGGCACGTTCCTTCCATCGCTCCTAAAACCAATTAAAAAACGCTACATTCCTCCGCTTTAAACTAACCAGACCTACCAAGACCAGACATTGCAAACATTCCGAAGCTGAAAATAAAGAAATCGCAAGCATTGCAACTTGCGTAGTTATTACGCGACCCAGGTGCTCAGCGGTATTCCATGTACGCTAAGAAGGTATCATCGGCGCGACACCTTCGTATACAGCGACAAAATGATATAAAAATTCGTGACGCATCGAACTACGCAGTTCGAAGTTGGCAAAGAATTTTCGTAGCCCTCGAAGAGTTCGATATTCGCTACTCGAATGGTTTCCTCATCGACCGTGATCGCGCTCCGCTAAACAGTGTTTACCGAACGAAAGAAACGCTCGCGTAATTTTTCGTTGCGCAGTTGTTTTTTTGTTGCGCAAACTTCGGCAAACAAGAACGTCGACCGAAGAGGGAAACGGAAAAACAGCGAAAGAGAATGAGATGCGCGTCTGGTTGTTCGACGGTCTCGCGCCATAATACCTGGTTAGCGCGAACAAAGTGGCGCAGCTTGTGTCAAAAGACCGGTCGTATCGCGGGCTTTTAAACGAGCGTGCACTTTGCCTTATCTATTCTTTTTTCCTTTTTTCCCGTTGCTCTGGCAGCGACGTGTCCGGCGAGCGGGAAAACTCGAATCGAAACCGAGCTCACTCTCTCTCTCTCGCGAGAAAAACAGCGCTCGGCAGAGAGGGAGGTAGGGAAAAAGAGAGAGAGAGAACGGGCGAACAACTGCGAACTGTCGCGAGAGGAAAATTACGAGGGGCACGAACGCGCCGCCCGTTAAATTAATAGTAATTAGTTAACCGGACGTTTCGGAGCAGCGAGCCCCGGTGAAAAATTGTAACGGCCGGTGATAATAACCGACGGCAGTTCGGGACGATTTATAAATAACGCGACAGCGTCGAAGAGAATTACGCTCGCGTTCCAACCGTATCAGATATCCGTGGTCGCACGCGACACCGGACGCGTGTTTGCTCTAAATCGAGCGTTTCGGTCCCCTTCTGCCCCTGTGACTCCTCTCACTCTCTCTCCATCTATCTATCCGTTACCGTCTCTCTCCGACATTCTGGTTTCACCCTCTCTTATTTCTCGTAACCGCTTAGCCGAGCCGCACTTAACTCTATCGCACACGCGAAACGTGCACCGCGCGGCAGAGGGGGTGGAGAAACACCGCCGGGGTTGGAGGAACCGGGGGTATGGGGAGACGGAGCCTGATGGAGGGAGGCTGCACGAGCACACACCGGCGTGTCCGGAAGTAACTCGTGCCACGCTACTATTACTGTAAATACGCCGAGTGTGTGTTTCGTCCTGCCCCTCCAAGCGAGCGGAACTTTACGTGACGCACCCGCGATGAAAACTGCAGACCCGTTTTATGGAATCGGCCCATCGGAGAACTCCTGCTGCTCTGCTTCTGCTCCTGCTTTTCCTGCTCCCTCCCCTCTCTCACTCTCTCTCTCTTGCTCTCTTTTTCCTCTCTCGCTAGACGCGCCACGCCCCGAGCAGGCCGCGTTTTAACGAATTAGAAATTAATGAACGGACCGACTGAAAATCGCCCATGAAGGGATTACGGTAACGCCGCGGGGGTACGAGCTACGAGTTCCACGTTGCTCTGCTTCCTACCGTCCGAGAGATTATTATTATTATTATTAGAAACGGCCGGAATAATCCCTTCAGCGCGCGCGGCCAGCCCGGCAACAAGCGAGCTGCATTCGTTCGAAGTGACGAAAATATTATTGAGCGAACAGGATGCTGCGGCGTGTTTGTCGGCGCGAGATTTGTTGCGTTCGGGTTTTGAAACTTCTTCAAACCGCACGTGTATCGTTCTCGGTCGTTTTTATCGTACATCGTAAAATAATTCTACAAAAGTTAAAACGTTTCGCGATGCGCTCGTATTGCAAGAAACGTTTGTTTATAAAAATTGTTAGGTACGAGGGTGGCGCTATCGCATGGCGTAATTTTTCTTTCAGGGCTCGAATAGCGGGAAAAAATCTCAAAGTCAACTTCATTTTTCAAGTTTCGTTCGCCCACGTCGAGAGAAAACACCCTTGCGCGTCGGCGCCTTCGCATTCGGCTTCGAAAAATCGCAACCATCGCCTAAACGTAGTTTCGCGATAACGGGTACAGACGTTTCGACGGGGCGGCTCGGATTTTGCGAGAGACACCGTTCTTTTACACCGTCGACCGTTTCCAGTGGCATTCGTGGACAGTTTTCGAGGGTCGAAACAGAGACAGTTACGTTCTCACCGGAAGCGACGTCCAGTACATCGATCCGCTGCGTGGCGGGAATAATTTGCGTCCGTTTCGAAACAGTCGAGTCTCTCTCTCTCTTTCCCTCCGTACGAGCGCGCGCTCGCGTGTGTCGCGGAGTCCGCTTGGAAATTCATATCGCGTAGCCGGCCGGGAAATTTCCCACGTTTGTTGCCGGCGACCCGATGTATCGTGATTTTCGTCCGCGGGAAACGACGCCGCGGGATTCCAAACGAGAAAGAGTATGCATTTCGGAGCTCCCATGTCCTTCTGGTTGTTATTACGCGGCCGCGTAATAACCGGCCCCGTGCCCGTGGTCTTCGAGCTTTTCCGAAATAATGTCGCTCGCGAAACGACACGGCAGCAATCGCAAAAAGACGACCGACACCGTGGCAACCGTCACCGAAAAATTCCAATATCCGGCCAGTTCGAAATTCAATTATTTTTCAAGCCTCGACCAGCTGCCTCGGAAGGAATCCATTTCCAGAATCGGTTCCAGGACAACTTTCGAACTACTTTGATAGTCACACGGAGATTCCCGTCGTTGTCGGACTCGATTCCGCACAGTTTTGTCTGCGTTTCAACCGGGCAGGGTGACCCTTGCGAAGCGAACCGTCGAGAGTCCATCGAAACGAATAAACCTGAGAAAAAAATCGATTCCACGATCTTGGCGATCTCAAAATAAATAAACGACTTGGAGGACCTTGTGTGGTGGTCAGCGAAATCGTACGAACAATCTAAAGTGAAAATAATGTATTTCATAAAATAAAAATCGAAAAGACAAGTCGCGCAACGTCGGGTGGACATATATTCCGAACAGATTCTGGACAAATAATTCCTTGAGCCGCGCATGGGTGATGCGTCGCGAAAGCGTTAAAACACAATAACTTGATTCGGAAGCACCTCGACGAAAAACGAGTCGTTTCTTTGAAGGAGCACTCCGACGCCGTAGGAATTTCGTTGGAAAGCCTTGCCCATGAAGCACAACCGGTTCACGAGGAATTTACAGCGACGGTGTCGGTCGGAGGGATTTTCCGAGGGCGATTTTGGAAAGCGGGAGGAGCGATTTCCCGCGGAGGAGATCGATGAAAGGAAATTCGCGTTTCCAGGCTGGAAGCCGCGACGAACTTCGAATCAAATAAGGGTCGTAATATCTGGAGACCGGTAGCCGGGAGCGCTGAATTACGACGTTAATTTATTAAATACGCCGCGGCGCTGCGCGCACGAGTTTCGTGCCTGCTACGATCCTCTCGTAATAGAAACGTACGATTTCACGGAAGTCCAGGCAAGCATTTGCTTGCGGGAGTGGAAAGCGGAAACAGATACGCGTTTGCCGATCGCTGGTCTTTTAATTAACATCCTCCTCTCTCTCTCTTTCTCTGTTTCTCTCTCCGACCGAAGCAAGATTCATTTCGAAAATAAACGAGCATGTATTAAAAGTTCGCTTAACCGAGACGCCATTTTGAAAGCTGTATACTCGAGGTACCGCGAGCTACGAAAGTATTCGGACGCTCTTTTAACGCTTCGACTGCAATGTCGCGCGCGCACAGTCTGCCTCGAGAATGCTGCCCTTTAACCCTTTGCGCTCGAAGCTGTTTTAATTGGAAAACCAAAGAATTCCTTCCGATCTAGGATATTTTCATTCTGCACGAATTATTTCGTCTCGTTCCAACACCCTAACGGTCGAGCAGATCGAATGAGTTGCTGTCTTCTGTTTTCTCGAAGGAAAATTATTTAATTATTTGAATCTACCGTGTGTGTTTTTACGCGGTGATATTTTGCATGAACGAACGAAAGCGTGCGACGCGGAGCGACGTACAATGTTTGTACGGAAAATAGCGATTCGACTCGAACGTCGGTTCACATTTGTTCGCTGTGGGCCTAATCAAATATTTATGAACAAATATATCGAATAAATATTGTGCTCTCGACAATAAGGTTCGTCGTTTGAACACGCAGAGAAGACAATCGGCGGTCAGAGACCCAAGGGAAAAATACAGCGACGTCGATAATTTCACGATTTATTTGCGCGAAAAACAGTCGAACGACGCGGACGGGTCAGTTTTGTTTGCAGGTGAAACGGTGAGCGAACAACCGGAAAACACGTTGTCGCAAAAGTTTCGAGTCTGTCGATTAATTATATCATTTTGTTTAGCAACCGTTCGAAGCCCGTTCGCGTTTGAAACGTTTTTAATGAAAACGCACCGCTCGTCCCTCGGAAGAGTTCTCCGCGATAAATGCAAAAACTGGCCTGGCGAAGTACGGTTAAACAATTTGCGACGGGCGAACGTCGTTATCGAGTCGTTCGACCTTTGCGTCGGTGGACGTCGTCGATCTTAAATTACCAATAGTCTGTTTAACGTTTACACGATTCTCTGTAATTAACAGCATTGACGAATCAACGGACATGATCGATGCATCAATGGGAACACCGTAATATGCAATTTCAGTGGAGCTTCCCTCTGCAAGGAGTAATCAATAATGCTAAAAGATGATGACATGTTGCGCGGAAAAAGCCGTAAATGCCAATTCGATTGAATTGTTTGAACAGCGTTCGCAAATTTAAACGAATGGCGCATTTGATGTGCGTTTTTCCGCATGTCCAAGAGACGGCTCGCGCGGATATTTTGCACAAATTCGATTTCCTTTCTTCATGAATTTCCACTATATTATTATTGCAGAAAATAATATCGTCTCGTTCGGTTTTCGGTCGTTGAACCGCGAATCTTAATGCCGTTGACAAATCTGGATCCATGCAAAATCAAGTTTGGGAACAAATTTTCTAAATCGACTGAAAAATTGTGCATTCTTTCTCACATCTTAATGCACGATTTCTCAACCTCATACGGCCAGTTTATTTCGGTGCCTACCGAAGAAGGATGAAATTCCAATTATATTCGGCAATGAAACAACGAGAAGCGTAGAATATTTTTAAAATCGGTACGTACATCGAACGAATTCGAGAGCTGCAAAATTTACTATAGCCGATTTTATTGCGCTCGCAACCATCAAAGTTGTTGGTCCTTTGCAAAACCATACCGAGCCACTTACATCTGAAAACCATTAGCTCGAGAGATGTTTTAATTCGAATAGCGCCGTGATTGCTTTAAAATAACTCCGGAGTTAATGGTTTTCAGCCACGGTAAGTGGGTCGGAAGTTTTTTGTACGGCTTCTCGTATACCGCATCGACTAATGCGTTCGAAAATATACGATTTAAGTGGGATACCCCTGTTTACGAGACATTAAATATCGTCGAGAACAGCTGCGAACATCGGTTTCCGTTTCTGTACATGTACAGCGAGTCGCCAAAGTATTCGAAGATCGTTTCAACCGGGACAACTCTTTTAGAATGGAACGAGTCAAGTTTTATTTAGCAACTACGACAACATCGATCGGCCGAACGACGCCCCAAACGAATTTTCGTTTCGTTAATTACGTAAATTAAAATTTATTCCAGATTCGGTGCACGGCATCTAGCAACGAATATTATACATTGTCAAACGCACCCTGCGATATCTCTGCTTCCCTCCCTTCCTCCCTTCCTCCCTTCCTCCCTATGTTCCTATGCCGGTGAACCGTAATAATTTTCGAGCGTCCACGCGGAAGCGCGGGGAATTTCGGCAGATTTTCCGAAACGTTGCCGGTTCCTCGGGTCGTCCGAGCAAAATAGTTGCTCCTGCAGGGACGAGACTGACCCGAGAACGTGCTTCGTGTAGGGTGGTCGGGGCGATGTCGTAAAGATAATTGAAAGACGAAATTAGAGGGCAGGAGCGGAATAAAGTGATACGATTAAAGCGACGTATACGAAGTAATCCTGCCGGGCACATGGAATCTGGTCATGACGTAAGCGGATTAAGGTATTAAGAGGTTAAAGTTGAGAAGCTACAACGACTGATACGGCTCTTTCCGTCTTGTCAAATACCGCTTAAGTTAATCGCGGGATCGGCCGGCTGATTACCAGCGATCCGCGTGTGCGCGCGCGCGCGTTCTCTCGTCACCGGGAGGAACCTCGCAAAGGGTGTCCTGTTCGGTTAAAAAGAATTTTATACGAGGTACAGGCTCCTGCCGTTGTTTCAACCGATGCTTTCCGTTGCCAGTTTGCGATTCGACGGTTCGCTTTCCAGTTGTCAACGAATCGGTGCGACGTTTTCGCTCAGATTGGTCCATTTTTGTCGTTAATGTCTCCAGAACGAAGCGTCGAATCGCGAACAAGCAAATGAAAACGTTTGAAACGAATGCGAGAATCTCGCATTGAAATTTGTTTGAATTTTGCGGGACACCCCGTATCCTGGCGAATGATAAAAACTATCTTACTCTCACTACCCGCCATTCTCTCGCTCATTCTCTCGCTCATTCTCTCTGTCTCTGTCTCTCTCTATGGTCGCTCGTTAGCAAGATTTTGACACCCGATACCGAGCCCGGGGAACCCGGGAGAGAGCTCGAACAACGACAGAACTTCGAGCCGACGAAGCCTGACGTTGACGTACGCAGCGTAAACGAGAAATTGATTGATTGGGAAACTTTCTTACGCCGAGAGAAGCGAGAGAGGGCAAAAGGGAGGAGAGCGAGAGAGAGAGAGAGAGAGAGAGAGAGAGAGAGCAACCAATACCGACGGCAGTCGCCGCGAAATCTCATTACCAGCGGAACTACGGTTCGGCAAACATACCGAGCGCATAGCGAATGCGTCTCGCGAATCCTTGCTCTCCTTTCCCTTGAGCCAGACGTTTCTCGATTAGCATTCATATCGCTTTTATCTTTCTTTCTCGCATTACTTTCGTTATTCGGGTTGCCGCGGTTCCTTCCTATTTCGATGGAAAACCAATATCGCGATTCTGCCTTTGTTTTCCTAATTTGTCTTTCCAGCTTCTCCGATGTTCGTTTCATCTTAGACACGGCGGTCCGTCGGATGACGCTGTTTCTTCGGGACAGCGTCTTCCTTTTGAATCGCGTTTTTTTCTCGCGGTCCTCGAGAATTGTGCTGTTCGGGCCATTTTTGCAATTCTCTCTTCGTCTTCCTAATCCCTTTCTGTCTTTTTTCCTGCTTTTTCCGCTGTTCGCTGCGTCCTTCCTTGGCCAGTCTTCTTTTATACGATGCTCTTCTCTTGTTCCCGAAAACAATGTCTTTCCGTTGAACCGCATTCTTCTCAACGTTATTTAAAATTAACCAAGCACGTATTCAAAATTGTTTTATCGCTGTCTCGTTGACTATCGGAGGGCAACGAGTCTTAACCTTAGAATCTGACAAGACGCGTTTCTCGATGCTGTTTAAATTCCAACATTTTAATAACGCGAGCCATTAAGTAACCGTGCTTCGAAACAGCGTCGGGGATTTATGGTAGAACGGGTTACTCGCATTTCACGGAACGCTTGCGATCGTATCGGTTAATTTGCAAAAATGCAGAAACAAAAGCGAGCCGAGGGTTCTAAACTGGTGGAAATGGCATTCGAAATGAAGACCCACTCGTTCCCTCGTAACGAATACTAAAGATAAGGCCGATTGTTCGCGCTCATTTGATCGAGGCCCTTCAGGAAGCTTCCGCTGACATTTACGAGGGCGGCGATGTTAGTATCCGCGCGAACACCTAGTGTAAAACGGGATAGGGTAGGGCGAGGGGTGTATCTAGGGGTAGGATGGCCCATATACGGGGTGCTGCGAACGTGTTAAAATCAATCGTGCCTCCCGGATGGCTTGCGACCGGTTTGAACAGGGCCGGTGTTTATTCGTCGCTGAACACCGTTTCACATATTCATGGCTGCGGAGTAATAAGGTCAGGCGAGGTCTGTGCGGACGAGGCGTCGAACGATCGCTCGCACATCGCCGCCTCGCCTAGCTTCTCTTTGCCTCGCCTCGCCTCGCCTCGCCTCGCCTCGCCTCGCTCACAGCCGAGGCTCGTTTCTCCTCGGTTCTGTGCGTCTCGCGTGAACGTCTCGATTAAACGGGGCAGGCGACGCGGCTCTATTCGCGACGCTCGATTTACGAGCGACCGATAACGAACGGCCGTTTCGTGGCTTAAACTACTTCGTTAGCGGCTCGTTCGGCCGGTTTTAAGAGTGCTCGCGGAAGCTTTAACGCGTCCGCCGTGAAGCCCGTCGTTTCTATAAAATCGCTAGAATTAAATAAAAAAATTTCGCGTCACGGAAAAGCCTCGAACCAGGCAGTTTCGTGCAGACCAACGCTCCACCGAAAAATACCGATAGAGTTAATGCACAAAAATACACAGGGCGACCCGTGGAGTTCAATGAAATTTATCGACGAATCGGTGCAACGTCGTATAGGTTCTGGAACGCTCCCCTGGATCGGCCGCCATTATTATCGAGACTCGGCGCTCCGATTGGTCCTTGTTTTTCGCGAATAATTCAGAAACGGAGAGTCGAATCGCGAACTCGTAAAGGACAATGTTACTCGGATTCGTCTCGAGAGTTTCTCTAGGTATCGGTTAAATCAAAATGTAACAACATTCTGAAACTCTTCCAATATCTTCGCAGATTTACATTTTAGCTGCTCGCTTCCTCCGCCTAATGAAATCCGTAACGTAGATCCGAGCAATCTCTACAGGGATAATACCCGAATTAGATTCTACGATGTCCAAGATCCTTAAAACCGTTTAGTTTGTAATTAACGTGCCGAACGCCATTACGGTCATTAGTGGCCAGCACTGTGGATTTACATGAAAATCATTCTGATAACACGACTGCCATCCAACATCAATCTATTAATACTGAAATTAACTAGGTTGTACCGTAAGCTGAGAATTACGTTATCTACTGCATATCAATTGTTACTGACAACGTTGATCGGTTATGCGAACAAAACGCTTGAAACTACACGAACGTATAACAAGCGTTGCAATTGTTCAAACGCTGAACGTTTGAATGTTTCGATGCTGAACAGTTTGTTCGAATAGTTTGATCTCGACCGAAACATGATGCTGCAATTGAATAAGAATTTAGTTCGGTATCGAAACCAATCGATTAGCAATTGCACTCGACGTTCCGTATAATTGGCAGAAATGAATTTTCTTAAACTTTTCGTGATTCCGTTGCGTCGAAACATTTTGGAAAACGAACGAAAGAAGAAGTAGTATGGTAGTAGAAGTAGTAAAAGGGAGGGAGAGGGAGAGACGCCGGTCTCCGCGTTTCAAGTTCGATCGGATACTCGCGCCGCTGTTCGCGACCGTCGCCGTTTAAAATATCCACGCGAGCTTTTCAGCGGGCTTCGTCGGGCGTTAAGCTGAAACTCCATTAGTACGAAACGGCCATAAAACGGTGCGCCACGCCGCGCCACGCCGCGCCACGCCGCGCTACGCCGGCAGGTATGGCGTGGCGTGGCGTGGCACGGCGCGCAAAGCGAGCGCAGCCGCGCCGCGAAAAGCTTTGCCGTGGCTTTCGCGTTTCGCTCGAGTTCCCGGCAAACAACGCTCGAAAAGAAAGACCAGGAGTGGAAAAAGCACAGGGGCGCATACAGAAAAAAATAGAAGAAGAGAAAAAAAGAAAGTAGCCCGCAGAACTTAGCCGTCGTGCGCCATTCGAAAACCCGTTTTCCGATCCATCATCGACGCCGTCCTCGTTCCGGGCCTGCTTCGAACTAAGGACGCGAGGCGTAAGATTCCATCGCGCCTCCTCGTTTGGATCGTTTCGTCGCGCGCGCTTTTGTTTCGGCTGTTTTATTTCGTCTCTTCTATTACAGTTGTCCGCTGTCCCTGTTCATTTGTAACGGTTAGTTGCGTCTCCTCGTATATAATGTTCTTTCCCGTCTTTTTATTTGCGCCGCTGCACGGTGGCCCTCCGCCGCGACCCTGCTTTACAATATTTTGTTACGACTTCCATCTCTAACGGTCTTTCGCGTCTTTCCGTTTATTATGCTCTACCGTGTTCCTCCTTTGCTATATTGCGTTACGAGTCCATCCAACGTTCTCTTGCTCTTTTTATTTACGCTGCTCCGCCAAATATCTTTTTTACAAAACTTTGTCGTAGCCTACGTTTCTAACGTTCTCTCGTATCTTTTCGTTCGCGATATTCTATTACACGACCCTCGCTCCTAATCTTCTAGCGTGCCTCTTCGTTTAAAATATTTAATCGCGTACCTTCGTCCGCGCTGTTTTATTTAGTCTCCTCGGTCGCAGCGTTCCGTTGTCCCTGTTCGCTTGTAATAGTTGTCGCGTCTCTACGCGTGTAATCTTCTTTCGCGCCCTTTCGCTCGTGGCACTCCACCCGTGTTCCTCCTTTACAATATTTTATTACGAGCTTCCCGTCTAATCTTCTATTCCACGGCATCTCCGTTTAGAACGTTCAACCGCGCGGCTGCGATTGTACTTTTTAATTTAGTTTCTCCTTTAACGGTTGTCCGTTATCCTCGTTCGTTCGGGCGCGTAACGCTCTTTCGCGTGCTTGTATTCGGGACGTTCTACAATATCCCTCCTAAAATTTGATTCGACGGCCGGCTAAAACGTTGTTACCAGGCAGTTCTTGGAGAAGTTTGGATCGCCCCGCTCGTCGTCGCCCGAGGCTACCCATAGAAAAGCTCGATCGCTCGAAAGCGGCTTATCGGCCGCGATTTCCTGCTCAATAATTCAATTACGCGTCTCGCGCGGCCCGATCGTTCCGCGCGGAGCCGGATACGGATCGGCTCTCGTTAGCATTCCCAAGAACCGTGTCGCCGCGCGGAACGATAACGCGAAATCTGCTCGTGCCGCGGTAAAAGAGGCCGGAACGGCCCTTATCCGAATTTCATTGTCTAATAACAATAAAGGACGAGCATCCAGCGACAACGGTAATAAAGGAGCGGTTGCTACGTGTAACGAACGCGCAATGCCTCGCAACGGCCCGCGTATAGAAACGTCGTCGCGACGATACAGAAACGTCCTCGTAACCCCCTGTTAAATCCTCCTCTTCCGCTTCCTCTGCCCCTCTCGCTGTCCCGCCCGTCCTTTCCTCCGTGCATACACCGTTGAAACCCCTTGCACGAAAAGTCACCTGGAAACCGAGGGCACGCTCGCCAACGGAACACCGCGACGGTTATCTGTTCCCGCGCGCACCTAACCCGAGTCGGGCACTTTTCGGGGAAACGCCGACCAGAAACTTGCTCGCCGTTATTCCGACCACGACCACGACCACGACCACTGCCACGACCACGACCACGACCACGGCTACGACCGCGGCGACGGAACGGAGGGACGACGCGGAAAATGGAAAGGACACGCGCTTCCTGCGAACAAGCACTTTCGACAACTTCGCGTCGAGCTTCGGGCCACCTGCCGCTGCAGTTTCCGGTCCCCGATGCGCCCCCCGCCACTCTATTATTATTATTAACGCGTTGGAAAACGTACCGATTTAAAAGATTCTTTTAAACGATATCGCGATAATTCACGGTGACGCCTTATAGTCGGCTATTCGAGTTTCGAGGGGCGTCGCGTAACCTACGTAATCTCGTAAAATCTTCGTATAATCGAAATAGATTAAATCTCGTTAGTTTTACAGGACGACACGCGCTAGCCGAGTTTTTAACGCTGGCTAGGTTTAGCATTAATGCCCGGTCCATCGAGCAAACAGCCGCGACAACGCGAGGACCTTGGAAAGAAAAGAGCTTCGATCGTTCCACGCGTTTCTTATTAATCGGCTGCAACGTTCCGTTTTCAATACGTTTACCGAGCGGGGGAACGGCCAGGGGACGAGGTACGAACGTTTCAGGACGGACACGCGTGAATTCGCAAGCAACTCTGTATCGCGGCTCGATCCCGCAAAACGGTCAATCGGAATATCGAATGACGAGAGAGCGTATCCCGTCGGACGGTGCACAAGCTCTCTCGCTCGGCTGCTCGAATGCGTTATAGATCGTCGAGAGGTTATTGCGCGTTGTTAGGGGCTGAAAGGGGGTTCGAGGTGTACGTGTGTGTGTGTGTGTGTATGTAGCGCGCGCGCCCGCGTTGCACCGTTCAATTCGTAGGGTAGTTAAGGGCACTGACGTAACTACTGCAGCTAATGAGGCATAAACAACCAGGGTGCTGGCTGGTACCTCGACCTCGGGTCCTAACCACCGAAAATCCTGCCAACCTCTCTCTCTCTCACCCTCTCTCTCATCCACTCCCTCTCTTGAAAGCGAGGCCATCCGAATAACACGCTGTTGGGAATAGATAAAAATATGTCGGACGAATCTGGTTGAATTTCAGTGTTGAAAAGTAGATATTTTCCATCGCAGTGGACCTTCGACGATCTGGAACGACGGCAATTCGCGAGCGGCGACACGCCTTGAGAGACCCTAATTGGACAGAATGTCGAAAACTATGTGGTTCTAATTTCTAAAACTTAATCCTTGAAACCTAGCGTATTTCGTCCGTCGTATTTTTATTCGTCGGCAATCGACCGATTCTAGTTGACCCTCGCAACGTTAATCTCTGGGCATCCAGCTCGGTCCCTCTCTCCCTGTGGTCCTCGCCCTCCCGCGGACAGCCGAACCGACCATCCCCGTTGATTTTAATGGCCGTTTATAGTTTAGTCATCGTCCTCGTAAACTAATAATATCGGCGCCGCAGGACGGTCCTTTCGCGCGGGTAGCCCCGAATTTATCCTCCCCGACCACGTACGGCGGTCCGACTTTGCCAGGGCAAAAGGGATCCTCGTTCCGGCTAATTCCGCTCGAAAGTTTCCTCCTTGCCGCCAGTCCCCGGCACCTCTAACGGCCGATTCTTCCGCTCCTTAAGAGATCTGCTCTAGACACCGTGAGAATTGCTCGTTTTCGAACGTTTCCCACCGTTGGAACCTCCCGCGATGGGTAATTTCGGCTCCTCGACGCTCTCCTAACGAAAACGTCGCCTCGACTCTTCGCCCTCGTCTGTGCTTTTAAAAATTAGGGTTTCCACGGGACATAGAATTTGCGTAAGTCGATCGTAAGAAACCGAAGTTCGATAACGATGCGTTCGAAAATTGTCGGATAATTCCGGATGCTCTGTATCAGCGGAAAAGTCGTCTAATCGTCCCTCTGTTGGCCAGTGTAGAAGACAGAGCGCCGCCACGTTTCGAGTCGCCTCGGCAGTCTATCTCTTGTTTCGATTGTTTTCTCCCAACTTTACGAGACACCCTGTAAGCTGTCCAACTTTGACTTTCGGGACACCCTGTAGAAGCCAGTTTTTCTCGCAGGACGAAGTCAGCGCGTTGATCTCTCGGTTCGTTTAGTATTTTGTATAATACCGTGCAGACGCCTCGCGCGCTTGGAGCAATTATCCCGCGTAGAAATAAAATCGTCGCGGAGAGCACGATTGCTTCGCGTACTCGCGACTCTGCGCCGCTATTTCTGTTTTCTTTGAAATAACTAAGTGTCCGGGGACTTATGGACGGCAGCGTGTATACCCGGACAGATTAATATCAGCTACATTTTTCAGAGCCTGAGGGAACCTCGCTCCGGGAGAATTTAATTAATTATTCAAGGGACACAGAGGCGCAGTCCGAGGAAAAAGAGCGCGCGCGTACGCCTGTCCAGAAATAGCACGGTCGCGAAGGACACGGAAAACTCGGAACGGCTCGGCGGATCGCACGGATCGGTTATCGAAATCGGAAACGCGACGCGATTCGCGCGGGATCCTTTCTAGACTTTTCTACACGGTGAAACGTTGTTCGACGTTCGCCGATGCCGAGACGTGGATTTCGGCTGTACCGGTTTTTGCGCGTAAGTTTTCGACGCCACGCACGGTTTCGGTGCATCGAACGTCGCGCGCGAAGCGAGACAAGGGTCGGAGGGCCGCTTTTTTCAGAAAAACCGCGGAACAAGTAGGTCGGCGACTGGAGGAGCAATGGGAAACGGTGAAAGCGTCGCGATACGGTTTCCGCGAGCACGAACGGTTCGTTACAACCGGCGCTGCTGCCTCGCCGGTGGTCGAAAGCTCAGCTTTTGCGAATGTACAGAGGACGCGCGAAAGAGAGAGAGGAAGACGGAGAGGTCACTGGTTCGCACACAAAGACAGCTTGCGCGGGCGACGCGTGCGGTAGCGTGTGCTAGCGTGTGGTAGCGTGTGCTAGCACGTGGTAGCTTGCAGGAACGTGCGAGCGCGAGGCAGAAGCGGCTACGTAAACGACGACGGAGCACAGACGACAGCCAAAACCCGCGAGCGTTTTAATCTACCGGCTGGCAAAGCTATTACCCGCTACCGGTGGAAGTCATTTGGAGATGGTACACGTTCGTCCGACTTCCTGTCAGCCGCGGTTCCACCGCGAGAAACAATGGAAATTAGGACTTTAACCGTCGACCCGTCCCGTCCGAAATCCATATGTTATCGCTTTATGCGGGGTAATCGTCTACCGTGCTCCCCCTTTGCGGAAACAACCGGATAAACGAGCGACGTTTTCTCTCTGCGAGCCTTCTTGTTTTCATCCCCCGACTCCATTTCTCTCTCCCTCTCTCTCTCTCTCTCTCTTTCTCTATCTATCGTTTGCTCGGTCTCTCCAGCGCCTCCACCCGCGCGATCGAACGGGATCGTCGCGACGCTCCGGAGATCTCTCATGAAACGTTATGGCGAAGTAAAACTGTCCGTCCCCGCTCGACGAATCCCGGCTAGCCAGGGACGGGCATGCGACGCACTCGCGAGTCTACGAGCAAATCAACTGCTACAAACTTTGGAACTTTGGAATCGATTAGATATTTATTCGAAGTCAAAAATTCTTGAAACTCTCGAAGTTTCGACGTCCTGGCAATCTTTCGACCCCTTAACTTCGATGTCGAACAGACAGGGTGTCCCAGAAATGTTCGAGCAGCGTGAAAAATGCGATTCCCGGGGTTATTCCACGAGATATTTTCCTTGGCAAAAATGTTGTCCGCGACTTCGTCGAGGTGTTGTCAACGAGAAACACGGGCCAATCGGAGCACGGCTGCGACGGGCAGAGTCCCGCTCGGCCAATGGAAACGCCCCGTGGTCCATCCGATCTCCGTTCCTATTGCTCCGCGTTTTCCATTAGCGCAGCAGGCGAGTCGTTTTCGCAGTCGATTTTCTCGAAAACGGAGAGTCGAATGGACAAAATTTATTTCATATTTTCGATTTATTCTCTCGCGTGGACTCGTCCACTCGAATGAAATACACGCTGTTTCGAGAACCCTTCAAACGAAACACTATTTTAAATACTGTTCCAAAAACTTTTTCTAACAAATGAAATATTTTATTTTCAAAGTGCACCCCTATGGCTTCAAATGAAATACTATTTCAAAAGCTTTCTCTATCGAATGAAATATTTCATTTGAAAAAGTGCACGTATGATTTCAAGCAAAATACACTGTTTATTATTGGTGATGGTATTTCACCGAGCGCCGCCGAGATTTTTCGAGTTCTGCGCCAGGGTCATCTTTGCGATGCGAGCTATTTGAAAAGAACGACGGAACGGTGGATGCTTTACGATAGATTTACGACACGATCTCGAGATGCACGACTCGCTGGCGCCGTCCCTTTTTGCCAAGATTATTCGTAACCCGACAAGGGTCCCTTCTACTCTATTTTCTGGGCCTGATTTGCGTCACGATCGTTGGCTCGCCAAAAAGGAAGGCCCTGATATTCTCTTCCCGACGAACGCACCACATAATTTACCCTTCGAGTCCTGGAAGACGCAGTTTCTCAAGCACCCGCCAATTTCATCTTTCCTCGAATACCGATCCCAAACTAGCAACAAGACGGTTCGAAGCTTGGCGCCGAACGATTCGGAACGAGGCATTCCAAAGATTGTCCAGTGTGCACACAATGATAGAATAAAAAACCAGGTAAAATCTGTGGGGGTAGTTTTATATGTATGATACGAGATGGCGCGGCAGTAGAATGGTGTGTGCCCCAGTTGGTTGAGAGTTGCGTTGTGAGAAGGTTGCGGGAACATTATAGAGAGAGAGAGAGTTACATTTATATATTAATACCTTATAACTGAATTATATTAAAAAGTAATTAGTTTGATAAAACATTGTTTCACCTACAATTTATTCCATACCTCACAAAATCGACGAGGCGAAAGTCGAAAGACAATCGGTTTCGAGCTTAGCAGGGAGAAAAAGTTGCATCGGTCTCGGTTTGTTAAAACGGCGGTAGGAGCGTTCGCGGCTCATGGGGCTCGAAATAGAGAGATCAAACGTTAGTTGGTATAATCGGATTAAAACCGTGGCAAACGTAGGCGTGACAGTCATGGCGACGCGCGGCCTACAAACATTGGAATATTGATAGATTTTAAAAGCGATACGAGAGCGTGACAGAGCAACGCGGAGCGAAGAGGAGCGAAGAGGAGCGAGGAGGAGGGTTTCGGAGCGGCGAAGGTATCGCGTCCGGCCATCCATTATTTATGTACGTTTCGCGAGCACTAATCAGAGATCGAATGAAATTCAACGCATTAATGTAGTCGCGGACGCGACGGGAGTACGCTGTGTTTAACATCAGAATCCATTACACGAATTACACGGAATCCAGATGGCACGCCGCGCGCGCGATGACTAGACGGAAAAATGTGTCGGGAAGCACCGGCGCCGCGATGCGCTCTCTCGCGTACCGCCAAAGCTTTACAGTTTAATTACGGTGCGTCACGAGCCTCGTTAAACCGATTACCGATACATTCGATATTTAAATAAACTGCGCACCTACGGAACCGGTGAATCATTCAGCGCCGGCCACCGCCGCCGTAATTCCTCCGCGGACGTTTCGATTGCGGCGTAAACAAATTCTCGATTCTGTACCAGCTCCACCGAACGCAATCGAATCGCGAGTAGAACGAGCTAATCGCGAGAGAGACAGCTTCATCGTGGGAGACCAGAGATACGGCAAAATTTATTTCCTTTTTTTCTTCTTTCTCGGTGGTTTGTAATATTCTTAAATCGTTAGACCGTTAGATCGTCTTAGACCGATCGTGATTTAAGAACGTACAGAAAATTCATCCGATGTTACCGCTAATGTGTTCTTCCATTTTTCATTAATTCATTTTTATTCGCTTCAGTGAATATTAATATTTTATTTTAACAACCTTGTTGAGGCGTCCGTCCCGCAGTTCGGGGAGTCGGTCGCTCAAGTACAGTGCTTTGTAAGAGCACGTACTAGCTCCAGCGCAAATTAATGGGAAGGAGCTTTATGTTGTTGAAATGAGACCCGACCAACTTGTACTTTTGGGTGGAAGTTTATTTCTGTGTGTTTGAGTATGTACAAGCGTCAGCGTGAGCCGACCGATCGGATCTGATGTGTGTCGATACAGGAGCTGTTTATATACAAATTTGGTGACCAAGTGTCGGCCAATGATGTTTCGCTATTTTCGCCCTTTGTTTGGCGCGTCGAGGGTAGTGGGAGCGTGGGTTTTCCCGGCCGGCGGTGACGTAGGCCCGGCCGGGTGTCGGCAGGTAAAAATTGTCGGTGTACTTGCACCGTTTGAAGCTACGTTAAAATATGCTATGTTAAAATCTGCTACGCGAGCTTCAACAAACCTTTTTCATCGAATCACTTTTATTCGCTCTAACAAATTTTAATGTGTTGGAATATTTTTTAATTCTTCTTTGGCTGAAGGCTGAAAAGGCGATAGCGGAGGAACGAAAAGCAAGGGAAGCGTTTCGTTCTGGGCCTGCTAGAGATCTCGTCGGTAGAGCTCTGACCTTGCTCTAGATGCTGAGATATCGGAAGGCTATACGTATTGCCGAGCGATCGGCAATGGCGTCGACCGAGGAAAATTAAAAAGCGTCGATTTTATGCCAGGTAACCGTTAAGTGCGTTCTTCGTGATTGCTAAAATTTTTCGCCAAGATCGCACGCATTTTCTACGTTCACCTGTGTCTGAATTTGTAACCTTCGGATGAGCCGAAACGCGATAGAAAGTTGCAAGAAACGGTAAAACCGTAACGATCATTTCAAAAGCGGGACTTTTACTCGGTTGTTCTCGGTAGTCGGCGGATTTTAAACGTTTATGCTAAAAATGAGTGCTCCGGACGCGAAGCAATACAAACTTCGGAATACTTTCGAAGCATCGTCGTTTTATCTTCGCCTTATTAAAAGTTTTGGAACAGGAAACATATTTCTGTATAAACCGTGTTTCGTCCGATTGCTTTGGAAGATTTTGATTCTCTATAAAGATCTAATAAAAGTTTGAGAGAGTAAATCCTCCTCGTTCCTGTTTAATCCCATCCTCCGCAAAGTAATTCATAAAAGTCTGCGTTTTGCGTAAAGCCCCGCGCACCTGAATTTTATAATCCCGTCTTCGCGAGGTACATTAGCGGGAAACAATTTCGATAGGAAAATTCGTTAAGGAAAATAACCGCGCGAGTAAATTTATCGACGCAAGTTTCGTCGATTTACGAATCCAGAATTTCCAATACTTCTCGCAGCGAGGGCTTTCTCGAAAACGATTTAACGTTTTCTAACAAATTCCTCGAAATACGGATATCGAAGAATGAAATTTTCTCGGTATAACCTACTTATAAAATTTAGAATAAAATTTTTACGTTCGAAGTTTCGTTTACGAGAAAATTGTGTTTCAAAATTCACCGGACGCGTCGGTCGATTTCCATTCGGCGGAATGGCGCGTTTGACGAATTTTCAAACTCGATTCTCTCGCGGAGCGAAGCCTCGAACGAAAAAATTCTATTCTTCCTCTCCGTCTTATTTTTACTCGTAGAATAACTTGCTATGCTGGCATGGTATTCGATAGACTGCGCGGAGCATCTGCGTTCGATTTGCCGCTCGACGAGAAAAATTCGAGAGCTCCCAGAGCCGGACAAGAATCGAACTTATTCCTCCTCCACTTTTATCTAATTGTTCGTCGCTCGTCGTTCGGTCCACCGTGTCGGTGCAATCATTAATTCCCGAAATACCGGTAAATATTTATTACACGTAAAAATCTAATTACAAGAAAATTTCTAAGTTACACAAACTTTTAACAATGTTTGTATCTAAGAAGTAAATAAAAATTAAAGTATTTCATGTAGAATCGACAGTAACAAATTTCACGTGCACGAAAGGAAACGAACCGTGTGCAATGGAATTATTCTAGGACCAAGAAACGTCTCGAGTTAGGAATTAAAATTGCTTGGAGTGCGAAGGGTTAAATGAAAAATTATTCTTTCACGTTTCGCTGATTAAAATGATACGTAGCCGTAATCGTAACGAAAATTCGCTCACGGGGTCGTTTGCCGTATCTGTTACAGAACCGTTGTTCGACAGGCCCGAAGAGACGCCGGTTACGGAGAGCATTTCTGTACTTTTGATTTTTGTCCTGCATCTCTATTGAAAGGCCGCAACGCGCGACAACGACAAAGGAATCCGTCGTCGGTTGAAAGAGCCTCGAAGTCCGTCTCGATTTAAACGTTTCGCCCGTGGAACGGAACATTAAGTGGCTGCGAGCAACGAACGTTTCGGGAGAGAGAAAGGAGAGGAGCGAAACGATGCCGGTGCGAGAGTAAAACGCGTGAAAATATTACTCCGGGTGTTCAACGAACGGCTGCCGCAGCAGAAAAATTAATGACCCGCTCTTTATTACGCAGATGTGTTTTCTCCATAAATTACGGTTTCAATAAAAGTTCGCGGCAGTGTCGAATCGGCTGCGGGTCGCGCTAATGGCTGTTTCTATTGGCTGGCTGGCCGTGTTATCGCCGGTTGAACGAACGACGATCGTCTCGTCGACGACGGGGAGACTCGCCGTCGTAAAGACGTCGACGGAAAAATCCACTCGGCAGAGGTCCCCGCGGTTCGTCTCGCGGAATGATTTGCAAGGCGCGCGCGCGCCTCTCGCGGACCGGAAAAGATACAGCGGGATATTTCACGGCGAACGGATCTTTATCGGCGAAACAACGGAGCGGTAAACGTCCCAAATACCGTAATTTACTACGATATTCCGTGCTACGTGCGCACCGCGCGCCATGAACTCCCCGCGAAAGTAAATAAACATCGAGCTGCCGCTGCCGCCACCGCGTTTTGGCACGCGAACCTCGCACACCTGCCGCTCCGTTTCTTTGCTAACGCTTTTTCCGCCGTTAGACGCGCCGCCGCTTTTGCCAAACGGATACGGCTGTACTCGACCGCACGCTGCGTACGGTATATCAACGAAAATACCACGGTGGATGCAACCGGATTCAATTAGAAGATGTGTGGTTACTCTGTACCTACCGTAGGAGGTCGGATAACTGGTCGCAATTATTCAAATTAAAGAAACGCTCGCGCATTGCATTCGGAAACGTCGTGTAAAGTCGCTTTTCGTTTCTGAGAACCTTAAAGGGAACGCAACGAGACTGGTCGCAATTATTCGCATTAAAGAAACGTAATTTTTCGTTTTTAACGAGCTTAACCTTTAGCACTCCAATGGCTCCTCGATGGCACCTCGCTAATAATTGTCAGACTATTATTCAAAACAATTTGATGTGCACGAAAGGAAACGAACCACGTACAATGGAATTATTCTAGGACAGAAAGATGTCTCGAGTTAAAGGTAAAAATTAGAAAAATGCTTCTATCGAGCATAACGATATCGCGTTAGACAAATTTTTGTTTTTGAAAAGTTTAAAGGTACCGTAACAGGACCGGCCGTAATTATTAAAATTATAAAAATGCGTCTATTTGGTATGGCGGTTCGACGAAAATAGTACGTCGAGAATAATTGGATTCATTTAGAAAATGCGTGGTAGCGCTGGACCACCGTTGGAGGTTAGGTAACCGACCGCGTATATTAAAATTAGAAAAATGCTTCTATCGTATACGGCAACATCGTATTTTGTTTTTCACAAGTTTGTCGTTGCGCCGAAAGGCTGGTCGCAATCGTTAAAATTAGACGCATGCTTCCACGGGAAATAATTAAATATACCGGTCACGGGCGAATTCTAATAAAAACATTTTTAATTCTAATAAATAATATTTTTAAAATATATCGTACGCCCGAACGAAACGGTTAAAAACCGCAATCCTGGCATCGATCTTTGCAATTGCGACGAACGGGTTTTGTAAAAAGTTTAGTCTCCGCCGGCTGACGAACCAATTCTGCGAAGATTTAAAACAAAATCGAAGTGGTGCGGTCCGATATTAAAAAAGTTATCGTCTTTTTCAGAGTGTCCGAATATTAATGCCAGCGACTGTAGTTGCGGTTCGCGGGATATTATCCTCGTAGAAACTTGGCGAGCGCGTCGTCCATTATACGATTCCAAGGGTGACTCCGTCTGCCGCGGGTGTCCCGTTTAATGACAAATTAACAGGTTTAATCAGGAAACTTGCCGGGGCCGAGTAGCCCCGTATTTTCGACGTCAGCCAGCGGGGGCCTCGATTCCCGCAATATTATCGCTATCGGCGCGGCGCAAACACGACCTATAGCCGACCGCATCGTTCATCGCCACCTTATTGGCTAAACTTGCCAACTAATTTTATTAAAACGCCTCCTCCCGACCCCTCGAATTTCATTCACGGGGCTTCCAGTTCACCCCATCGAAAGCTCCCCGACGCTAAAAGACTATCGCGGCGAGAGGACAGGGGCTCGCGTTCGCACCCTAAACGCTTTACGTCTTATCTACCCTCCGCGATTCACGTGCTCGGTGTCATTGAAATATTCAGGGATCGATCGGGAGCGTACCTCGGCGAACAACCCCGTGCGCTGTACTTTATTTTACGACTGCCGTGATTGGACCTGGTTCGTTAACAACGTTATACCGAACGCTCTTTCTCGCCGAGGCGGACAGAGACGCGAGTTGTCGCGGCAAGTGGCAGAAAGTAGTTGCATATATCAGGGACGGCTTATTTTTTAAAGAAAACGTAGGCAGATAGTCCGACGCTATTTCGCTTTCGATTATTTTATGGCAGGGTCGAAGGTTCGGTGTAACTTTTCGAAGTGCACCTCATTGTAAGCACTACAATGGGATTTGGAGGTGGGTTCACCCTTCGATTTTTAGTTTTGCTCCCTTTGAGATTTTTAAGGTTCTGCCAACGGCATCGTCAAGCTAAATGTTCACAGTTAACGTGAGAATTTTCTCAAAATGGCATTATTATGGGTGCACAGTAGGTTTGCACTGCAGTATGACCCACAGACTTCGGGGGTAGTCGTCGGTTTGGACGTTGAGAGCTGCCCTTTTCCAAAATGGCATTTTCCGGGGATCACGAAGGGCCAAGTACCTTGCAGAATGTCTACGGAAGAGATTTCTGGCTCAAAAGTAAAATTCGCAATCGAATTGCGGTCGCAGCATCATGACAAAGTACACATCGACCAAGGAGGTGATATCGAGTTTTGGAGGTGGGTTCAACCTTCGATTTTTTTGCGATGCTCCCTTTGAGATTTTTAAGCTTCCGGCAACGGCATCATCAAGCCTAATATTCATAGTTGACATGAGAATTTTCTCAAAATGCTATCATTACGGGTGCGCTTTTAGTATTTCCTAATGTTGGACCCAGAGATCTCGGGGATTTTCGTCGATTTGGACGTTCAGGCATGCCCTTTTCCGAAATGGCATTTCTCAGAGATTACGAAGGGCTGATTACATTGCAGAATGTCTAGAGAAGAGATTTCTGTCTCAAAAATAAAATTCGCAATCGAATTGCGACCATGGCGCCTCGCAGCGTCACGACTAAGTACCCACCAGCGAAGGTGGCAAACCCGGGATTTGGAGGTGGATTCACCCTTCGATTTTTAGTTTTGCTCCCTTTGAGATTTTTAAGGTTCTGCCAACGGCATCGTCAAGCTAAATGTTCACAGTTAACGTGAGAATTTTCTCAAAATGGTATTATTATGGGTGCACAGTAGGTTTGCACTGCAGTATGACCCACAGACTTCGGGGGAAGTCGTCGGTTTGGACGTTGAGACCTGCCCTTTTCCAAAATGGCATTTTCCGGGGATCATGAAGGGCCAAGTACCTTGCAGAATGTCTACGGAAGAGATTTCTGGCTCAAAAGTAAAATTCGCATTCGAATTGCGGTCGCAGCATCATGACAAAGTACACCTCGACCAAGGAGGTGATACCGAGTTTTGGAGGTGGGTTCAACCTTCGATTTTTTTGCGATGCTCCCTTTGAGATTTTTAAGGTTCCGGCAACGGCATCATCAAGCCTAATATTCATAGTTGACATGAGAATTTTCTCAAAATGCTATCATTACGGGTGCGCTTTTAGTTTTTCCTAATGTTGGACCCAGAGATCTCGAGGGTTGTCGTCGGTTTGGACGTTGAGGGCTGCCCTTTTCCAAAATGTCAATTTCCGGGGACCACGAAGGGCTGAGTACCTTGCAGAATGTCTACGGAAGAGATTTCTGTCTCAAAAGTAACTCAGACAATCTTGGGAAATTTCTAACGCATAACTCTTCGACCGAAAGTCAACGTATTAGGGGCGGTTAAATTTCATTTTTCGTTATTATCGTTAGAGCGAATATTCTTTTCCGTCTAGACGAAGCGGCGATAAATTTTCGAAACAAGTAGCAAAGGGTAATTACATTTCCGTTTATCGTCTGTTCCCAGCGATGAATTCCGTGGGTTTTCATTTTCCGGCGAAGATCTCTCGTTGCATTTAGCGCGATAAAGTCGATGTTATAATAATAACAACAGCAACCATAATGTTTACGACGGTCCAAGATACTTGGAAGACCGTGATCGGGGCGGCAAAAGCGTCGACTGTCGCTACCGTGGCCGAGGGAAAGAGAGAGGGGATGAGAAAGAGAGCAGCGGCAGAGTCGTGCCACCGGCAATCGTACAACGAAAGCGAATTAAACGCGGTCGGAGGTAAGGCAGCGGTCGTTTACCGGTCGACAATATTCCCTCAGCAATTGCGTGGCAAGGCAGACAAATTACCGGGCTGCTCGTAAAACGTCCCACTAAATTTTCGAAGGACTGTTTCGCGGCGGGCATACCGATTTCCGAGTACTTCCGGTCGTAGCTTGGTGCGACGATTACGAGAGAACGACTGCCGAGGCTGCCGGCGCGACGGGGCGGTCGTCGTTCATTCGAAGAAATCTCCTCGGAGGACTTTTACCTCCTTCTTTCCTCCGGAGAAACGAGAAGAAACGGAAGAAGAGCGCTCCGACTAACCAGATAAGCTTCCTCCAGCGATAATTACGCGGCATCGGCCAAGCGTTCGAGCTCCGTACACTCAAAGCCAGCTTTCGGCTTTAATCGATTCGAGCGTTGATCGCGATCGCTCGATCAACGAGCAACATTGTAAAAAGTAGTCAACGAATAGTCAACGATTAAAATAGTCGAACCCGATCGTCGATTAAAAAGTTGAAAACTCGACGGCAGAAATCGCAGAGATAACAGAAGTATCGTATTAACCCTTTAAAATTTCTTTACTGTCGTTTAAAACAGCTTTTACATTCCTCTTTTTACATTTCGATAAAAATTGAGATTTTTCAGGTACGAATAATAGCAACGAATTTTATATTCGCGAAAGGAAATGAACCATGTACAACGAAATTATTTGTACGGCAAAAGACTGCTTCGATGTTGGAATTAAAATTCTTGGAGAGCCAAGGGTTAATCGTAAATTGAATCGACCGACTTGATTTTTTGAACGAAACAAGCATAGACGCACCGAACGACGCGCAAAAGGAATTTTTAAAGAACTTGCAACGGGTAGGATTTACGCGAGAAATAAGAAAAACACTTTTTAAAATTCATTTATACGTGCAGACAATGAAAGTCGATCCGAGGTTGAGCCTCTTCCATAGTTCTACGAACGTTTCAAACACCAACGCGAAAACTTGATTTTCCGATTTAAGTCCGTTTTCAACGCAATGCCGAATCGAGTCCGACCGAGGGACGGACAGGGAACCGTCTCGGTCTCGGCCGGAAGAAAAGAGGATGAGCGAAGCAAAAGAGAGAAAGAGAGAGAGGGAGAGAGGAGCAGGAAAAAAGAAAAGAGAGGAAGAAACTGGGGACCAGTGTAATTCTAACGGGTTTAAGAGAGTCGTTTTTAAAGCCCACCGACCGAGAGAATCGGCGGATGTGCAGGAAAAGGTGCGACGGCGACAAAAAATGGGCGAACGGAAGAAACAGAGAAGGAAAACGGAACGTCCCAGAAGAGAGCAGACTCTTCCGCGGTTGAAAAGAGTACGCTGTCGGTAGAAAAAGAAAGAGCGAGAAGCAGAGAAAGAACGAAGGAGAGAGAGAGAGAGGGAGAGGGAGGAGAATGGTCCAGCTATGGAAGTGGCTGGAACATCGGGCGAAGCGTACTTCTTCGTGTTTCAAAGTAATTTCGTTAAACGCTCGTGGGAGGAACGTTCGCGTTGTTTAAGCGCGCGGCCTCAACGTTCAGACGATAGCATCCGTCCGCAGCAAAACCTTTTCTCTCTCTTCCTCCCTTTCCCTCTCCGTGCTCAACACGGTTGTTATTTACGGGGAGTTTAGCTAATAGCGCCGCGCGAGTAGTCCCGACTTTCATTGCGCAACATATCGTTATTAGATTCTCCGCCGTCGACGGTGCGAAGTACTTGGAAATCGTACGTAGACGATGCACAAACGTTCGAGGAGAAGACGTTACGGTTAACGTTGTATTATCTCGAAGCGAGAATTGCACGACGATTCAAGGTCGTTCAAAGATTATACGCCGAGCGCAAAGGTACCCTATCGTTTACCGTGAAACGCGGTAATACGCGTAAGGCGGAAAACGCGATCTTCCGAGCGTCAAAAAATTGTTCAGGCTCTGGAGATTTTAAAGACCGTCGAGAGTTCGTAACTTCGAATTACGTTGGCAGAATTTTCGGTCGTAAATATTGGACAGAAACGATTGGAAGCGGTTCGGAAGGCATCGGTAACCGTAGGATGTCGGGCTTGTCGATGGTCCCGTTGCAGGTTCCCGGTTGGAATCACGTCTGGCATCGCACCTTGACAAACGGTAATACACAATCGAACGGTCACGAAGAGCCTGCAATCTTGGTTCGAGTCGAATCTCTCGTTTTCTCTGGCTCTCGCTCTCTTTCGCTGGGCTTCTCGCGAAACGACGGGCACAGCGGACGTTTACAGATACGTCGTACGGTGCGCGGAACGGTACGCCAATATTTTCAGTAGTATCACTCGACGTCCAAACCAGCGAGCGGAAGAGCCGGCCGAAAAGAAAGAAAAACCCGTGGCCTGGACACAGAGGAGCGGACACGAGAGGAGACCGGTGTCCCGTGTTTCGGGGTGAACGGTCAAAGAAGAAGTATGTGCCCGGGAAAACACGTGAAAGATGATCCACCGTTGGGACGTGTACGCGCGCGCTATAGCTCCTGCTTCGAAACGGTGGAACACGTGGCCACGTCGAGAACCTCTGCCACCGCGCCGCCGTCGAGTCCCGTTGAATTTATTTTCGTTCGGGAACACGCGTCCCGATTCCCCGCTGTATCCCTGCCACGATCCGTTAACCTCTTTGCTTCCTCGCCGTTTCGCCTCGCGCACCTAATCATTTAGACTCGCGCTCCACCGCGAACCGAAGGGGAAAGTTTCGAGGAAACAGGAGCGAACCTCTAACCCCTTCGAGACTCGATTTTCTTCGCGTCCGCGACACCCTCTTCTCCGCGTCTGCAACGGTTCAAACTGTTCCGTGTCTCTTTCCGTTATCGAATTAACGGACCTTCACGAATCGGCGAATGCAATCTTCATTTATTATGGCGTTTTTTGGAGAGCGATTATAGTCGCCCGTAGTACCGAAAGGGTTAAAGTGCGTACAGTATACAAGATATTATCACTTTAGAATGCAGCGCACTGTATAAAGACAATTTTCTAATAATAATTATTATTAGCATGGTATATCAGAGTACAAATAAGTTTCCGCCGTTTTTCATCTTAAATGTACTTATCCACAAATTGACCCAATTTTTGGTACCTTCGTATCGTCGTCGATCGAAACAAGTAGTAATCAGAAGGAGCAATGTCTGGTGAATATAACGGGTGGAGTAAAACTTCCCAATTAAGCGTTTCCAAGTAGGTTTTGGCCGATGCCTGACAGCAGCATTTTGCGGTTCGTACGGAACCCAATTTCCTTGCTTTTCGATCGTTCCCGATAGAGACCATAAATGACTTTGAAATCTCCAGAGAAAGGATGCCGAAAGAATTAGTCCCGCCGCGATAAGCGTCCCCTCGAACAATACGGCGATATCGCGTTGCGACAGAGTTCTCGGGACGCCTTGCATATACATATGTATATCGCTTCGGAACTCGAGCTGGATTTCCGATGATCAACCAGCCACCGCCGCGAATAATATCGATTTTCGTAGCACCGTTCGGGCTCGTTTGGTTGCCGGCGTCGACGCAACTACTCGTCCTCCTCGCAGCCTATTCCGTGTTATCAAAGTTTGCGCCGTTCCAGCGCCGCAATTAATTCTTGAGTCGACGCGCTCCAATTAAATCGCGTTTAGCCGCCCCGCTCCCGAAACCAGACCGACGTAACTGCGTTCTCGGAAGTACGAAAACCCCCCCTGGATTTCACCCGTTTCACCCATCGATGTCCGCTTTTTCTTCCGTACGCTCGAATCGCCGTACGGGTTGCCAACCTTTTCCAACTATTTTTCGCCGTGATAGCTGTCTAACTAAGTCGCGGAGATCATTTTCGCCGAGGAAACGGCTCCTCGAAATAACCCCAAGGATCGTTCCCCTAGTATTCGAACGCTTTTGCCGGACGAATTCCCCAAAAGTACATCACGCTGTATCCATTTGTCACGAACAGACCACCGGCGCTAACGACTTGAAAAAATTCACGAACCAGCTCCAAACATCCCGGAACACGCCTGCAAAGTCGCAGGCGGCTGGTATATCCGGGGCCTGCATAAAAATTCATTATACGAAACTCCAACGAGGCGACTTTTTCGAATTTCAACGACGCGCCGCGACCGCGACTCGAATTTTACTTGCGCGATAACTTGCAGGCACACACCGACCGCGCATCCTGGAACGTATCTGCCCAGTTTCGGAACGATCGGTGACCTAAATTTTTGAACTCTGTGTATTTTACATTGGAACGAAGTTTTCGACAAATTTCGAAGACTATCGAAAGTTTTAGGAATTTCTGACCGCCGATAAACATCGAGTCGATTCAAAATCCTGTCGCGATTCGTTTCCTCGGAAAGTTTACGCTCTTTCTTTCTTTCTATCTCTCTTCGCGTCTCTGTCCGTTTTTCCCAGCTTCCGCCGACGGTGAGACGTCGGTTCCGTCGTCCGTTGCACACGCTAACGCTCGTGTTCGTCGGTCGCCGCAACTCGAACCGAGATAAAAAGTTTCTCCGGTTCGGCCGGTGTTGTTTGTCGCCAGGATATATCCTGGATATATCCTGGTCGTCGATCGATATTACACCAGGAGCACGCGTGTATTCCCGCGCGCGTTAACGACGAGATATTGCCGCTAATTTAAAATCAATGGGATCCTGTCGGCGTCGAGCAACGATCTACGGTCGCGTAAATATAAAGAACGTTGGCAAACGGCACTCTACGCCCGAGAATCCTTTCTCTCGACAGCTCTCGCCGCCTTGCAAAGTCCGCCGAACATGCTCTCACCCTACATCCGTCATTCCTGGTCTAATCAAATTCCGTTTTTTTATATTTGTTCGAAAAATTCCACTGCTCTTCTTCGATCACGGCAGCGTGCGTCGAATGGCGTTCAACGCGTTAACGCTAGGTTTACGAAACGAGCATATTACGGTACCTTTTTAACACTTTACCGACCGAAAGCCTATTAATAGGTCTTTCAATAATTGCCCCATAACAAAATGAGGCTTAAAAACTTGCTTTTACATTGTAATTTGTAACAAAATTATTAGATAACGTTACTTAGGAGGCCTTGTTGATTCGCCATAAAAATTGCTATCGGCGTTGAGGAATCCATTAAAAAGTTTTCATTAATGGATTATGAACTTAACAGATTTTGAAATAATCGCCGGTCGGTAAAGTGTTAAGAGCAACGAGAAACGTCTAGTCGAATACTTAGCAAAGTCTTTTTTCCGATCTCGTAGGATGGCGGGTGGATCGGGAAGTTAACTGAAAAGGGTTAACAATGAAATCCAAAAAGCAGTGCGATACGAGTATACGTTTGCTAGTTTATTCTCTTTCGAGATGCAGATACACCGACTGACTTTTCTCGATCCCCTCGATGTAGAAAAGATCTTCGGGCAGAAGATAGGGGAAAAGTCCCAAGTGGACGTGCCCAAAGCGCGTCGTCCGATTTCCCTTCGCTTAGCCTCTTCGCGAGAAAATATACAATCATCTAAAAGCCCCTTGAAGGGCCACGCAAAGAGAGTAAGTAAGCTAAGGGAAAGGGTCGACAAAATTCCAATCGCCTGCAATGTATATATGTATATACGGAACGTGGAAAGCAAGGGTGCTCTGTTCGCAAGGAAAGGATCATCGAAGAGTGCATTCTTTGGTTTCTCCGAGCGAGTTTATTCGTCGATCGATCAGAGCGAATTTTCGTAGGATGTTCGAGGAACGTTAACGTCCGTTTCCAGCGCGTTCGAACGCGATCGTTGAAACGGCTGCCGTCGAATCGACGATAACGCGAGATCCACGATTGGCTGGCAGCGTCGAAACGGGTTCGCTTCGGCCGGGTTCGGCGTGCCGGTGAGACGAGAATTTTTCATTTCCGTTAATTAATTCGAATGGCGCGCAGTGGCAAAGAGACACGCGCCCGCCAGTGATTAAAACGGCCGACGGTCGTTACAGTTCCCCAGGAGAAAGGAAATCTCGACTCGGTGTTTTCCTTTGAGCGATGATGTTTAATCAGGTCGCGGAAGCGCGGTGCTCGCGAATCAGGCCGCTTCGCGACGAAACGAAACGAAACGAAACGAAACGAAACGAAATGGAACGAAATGGAACGAAGCGAAACGAAACGAAACGAAACGAAACGAAACGAAACGAAACGACGACGAGCAGGAGACGAGCACGAGACGAGCACGAGACGAAAAGCGCGGGTTGTCCGGGCCGCGCGCGCGTTGGAATCGTTAGAAAGTTATTCAGGAAGAGATCGTCGAAGGGTGGCTACGGTGATTCCGAGGTATTCTCCCCTCGACGCCTAAAACCGCCGCTCCCGCGTAAAATTCGCGCCGTCCTTTGCATAACTCGATTCAATCGGAAAGCGTTTTCCTCGTGAACGCGAGTCCCTGAATGCGCGTCGACGAGCTCTCGTCCCTTGCCCTCCTGCTCCCTGAGAATCGGCTTGTGTACAACAGAGATAGAGAGAGAGAGGAAAAGAGAGAGAGGGGGGGTTGGTTTTACACGTGCCACAACGTCCCGAATGAACGTGGAATTCAATGTGTTCGCGCCGTTCGAGTCAGCTTTCCTGCTGCAAAGTTTCCCCGAGGCTACGCGCGCGCACGCGAGAGAGAGTGAGAGAGAGAGAGAGAGAGAGAGAGAGAGAGAGAGGGAGATAGCCGACACAAAGAAAAACCAGTGTTACTTTCGAGCCGTGTTCCGACACCACGAAATTAATTATGCTGCGGAATTAAATGTAGGTGGAATATTAACGAGCGAGAGCAGCAGACGGCCTCGCGGCTGAAACGCTCGTTTGACGTTTCGCGTTGCGACGCGTTCTCGCCGCGACCGGGACGCGCTGCCCGCAGACTTTGCTTCGAATGGCTTTTGTTCACTTTGTTCGGTTTCTCTCGCGTTGCTCGCGCCTTGTCCATACCTGGATCGCTCTCCTCACCTCGGTCACACCTTGTCCATGCCATGTTCGCACCTTGTTCGCGTCTTCTCAACCCTACTCGCGCTTTGTTCCCCGGTCGACGTCTTTTCCACGCCCCGTTCGCGCCCTGTCCACACCTTGTTCACCCTGTTCTTCCCGTTCGCTCTGTTCGCTTTGTTAACGTTGGCGGGGTTGGAATTCGTCTTTACAACGTATACCCTATTTTTCTAAACGAATAACACTCTTTGTCCCCCAAATACTTCAATCGCGCGACAAGGGGGTCGCTCGTAACAGGGATGCGACGAATTCCACTGTAAACCGTTGCGGTGGCTATTTCTGCGCTCGCCAACAGAGGGACAACAAGTCGACTTTCCCGCTGGTAGCCGATCCGCCTCCGATTCGTATACAGCATGTGCCGTCTTTAACCGCCTTCCGATGTCCCAGCGTCTGAGGCAGGGTCTGCCATGTAGCCTTTCTCTCCTTCTCCTCTAGCAGGCCCAGGACAAAACGCTCCCTTTTCCCCACTCCGCCGTCACCTTCTAAATCGCCGTAAAATCCACGTGTAATTTTACGCAAGATCTTTACGAGTTTATGATGCGCCTCGGCTAGCCGAACGACGGAGACAACGGTTTCGACCTTACGTCCCCGCGAAAAACCTCCCCTTTACGCCTAACCGCTTAAACTAAGTACCCTATGGTTTCATCGCATTCCGACGAATGTACCACCGAACGAAATACGCGTGGACAACCTTGTGAAACAAGTGAAACCGAAATGAAATCGTACGGTTTTGCAGCGAATAGAATCGGAACGCGAACAGAGAACAAACGAGGCAGAGAAATAGAGAGAGAGAAAGAGAGAGAGGGAGAAAAGGAGAGGAAGAGAGAATCGAGTATCGCGGCGTCAACTTTTCCACTCTGCGGAAACCCCCGCGAGAGCTCGTAAACCGGGGTCCGGTTGAAAGAGATACGAGCCGGAGCGTTTCAATAAATGACTCGCCGCTGTTCCCGGTGATTAGGAATCAATTAACCCCCGTTGATAATTCACGTTGAATAGCCCGGCGAACGCAGTTACTTTTAATCGATGCATACCGTGCCCCTCCCATCGCCCCCGCCGCACCAAATCGTTCTCTATCGTATCGGCGATAAGCACCGGGCTATTTCGCCAGAGTTCTATCTCTCTGTTCCGATTGTTTCCCCGCTTTCCAGATGGAACGCCGATAAGCGGCGAGCACGTTGATCATTCCCGGAATTTTCGAGCACGTACGTCGGTTATTTCAAGCTTCTATTTCTCCGGGCCCGGCCCGGCCCGCCGCGAGTTCCTCGCTGCGCGTGGCCACCCATTTTTTATAGGATCTCAACGACTAGAACCATCGAGGATATCCCGAGGAAGGCAAAACGCCGGAACGTCGAAGCTCGAATCGAGTAAATTGTACGGGCAACTGGTTTTCTAACGAGGCGGGATCGTCGTCGAGGACTTTGCGCGAAGACTGCTCGTTAAAATCGTTCGGAAATCGTTGGTTAATCCTGCGAACGACCGTGTCGCAGGCGAGCCGTCTTGTCGTTCAGTTTATACATCCCCGAATACAATTCCAACGCTCTACTACGTGCTTTACGATGATTATGGTTCTTTTAAAATCTACAAAATTTAGTGACATTTTTAGGAAAAAACATACGTAATTGTAACTTTCACAAAGTTAACAGTTCCTAAAATTAACAGCAAACGAGCAAACTCTCATCCGATGCAGGGACACCTAATCGAAGCGATAAAAATTTACAAATATATACGAGGAAATACGCAAAACGTTTTTCCTAATTTTCTCTACGCCGTTCTGATACAAGGGGTGCTGATCCTACATTTATATCGCTTCTACGTTCTGAAATACATACTAAAAAATTTACCATTTCAGCGACACCGAAGTCCGAACGCGTGAGAGTTCCAAAATGGTGGACGGCAAGATCGAGACGAAACGTCGGAAGAACGGTGGTTGCGGCAAAGTGGCCGTTCGGCAAACATCGCGACAATGACGGGTCGGGTTTCGCGAAGAAAGGTCGTCTCCTTGCCGAGCGTCGTCGACCCCCGAGGGGTCGTGTCGCGTTAAACTTGAAAATCCCGCGACACCGTCCTCCGACCGAGCGCGTTTTGTAAAAGTATGCGTACGCGGTCAGGACAAAATAAAAAGTTTTGTTGAGCAGGCTGCCAGCAGGTGTCTCGTTAAACGCGCAGGGGAATCGCCAGGTTCGAACGGCGCTCTCGAAACGATATCGCGAACGACGGAAGTTGCAGCGGGTCGGGTCGGGCCGGATCGGGCCGGAGCGGGCATGCGGCGCTTTTATTATTGACCCGAAGCGCGCCGCCCCGTCGGTCGAGTCCGGGACGAGTCCGGGACCCGTCGACCGACAGAATCGACTGGCGTATCGACAACAATTACTCGGATACCGGGGCCAAGTTTATCCGGCGAGATACGAATCCGGCTAATTTCCGAATCGTTGCATCGACGAGCAAATAGTCCGACACGTTTCCTCGGATAAACTTTATCGCTCGCTGTAAACAATCCTGTTGTTCGCGCAACCCGTTCGATTTCCGACAACCGACGAATACCTTGAACCCTTTACCTTGCAACCAGGCGAAAGGTTTTATCGGTTTCAAGGAAAACTGGGTACGGCGAAACGTTGAACACTGGACTGTGCGATGAGCTAAGCTAGCTTGGAACAATTGACTGTAAATTACATGGAATCGCGTCTTTTTGCAAAATGAAATTTTTTTTAATGTTCTAGGGATGAAAACGTTATACCGATACCCTTAAAAATTTGCCAGAAAATGTTCCAGAGCTTCCTGCGAAAGTTTGGCCATTTAAAAAATATATTAGGACGCGGTAGGTGTGAATAAAAATGATATAGTTCATTTGAAAACATCCTAAACGAACGTTTCCGGCTACGGTAGAACATGAAATCTATCCCGTTAAAATTGTTTAATATAAAATTGTTTTCAGGAGGAACTGGAGTAAAATCGAAGCAAGTTCGGGTCGAAAGCGACCCGGCTGGCAGACAAGCACGGAGCGGAGGTTAAGTACAATTTACCCGGGATAAATTTCGCCTTCTTTCTCTCTCGCTTTCCGTCCCTAGCCATCTCTCGCAGCCGTTAATTCGAGAGGCATCGATCCAGCGCGAGAACTAGTTTCGGGGAGGAACGAAAACGTGCGATGATTCGAGAAGGTACGCGGCAAAGGGAACAGATTCCCCGGACATCGAGAAGAACTCTCCAATTTCCTCGCATTCACGGGCGGACAGCTCCGAGAGCGCGGTTGCGCCGAGTTCTGTCGCACTCGCCTAACTTCCAATTTTCGATTCATGCCTCGTTCATATCTCTCTCGTTCTCTCCCTCTCCCTCTCTCTCTCTCTCTCTCTCTCTCTCTTTCTACCGCCCGTTCGAATCAACCCGAAAAATATTGAAAATGAAGTGGGGTAAGTGCAGACTGGTTTTCGTAAACTCGTGAATATTTTCAATCGTCGACGGAAACAGTTGCTGTCGCCTGTGCGCGAAACATTGTTCGACTATCATTGTTCGACGCGTATTCGATTCGGTTACGGTGCAGTTATATTTACAGTTATATTTACAGTTGTATTCGACGGTTACGGTGTAGATCTTTTGGACGTTCACGGAGAGAACGCCGTATCGCTTTGTATCGTTCTCGAGTCCTTTATTGGATCCGTCGATGCGAAATGCTCTGAAAAATTAAATACGCATTCTGCCGACACGGCAGTCTCGTATGAAGCGGTTACGTTGGATTAGCGGGCACGAAAGGCTTTGAAAGATTAAATACATTGTTTTCTGGAAGCGAGGAAAAAAGCTTCGTTCGACGAGGGGTTCGGTGGTTTCGTTGAACATTGTCCGTTGTAATTCATTAATTTTAAGCTGGACCAGCTTTGCGATTCCGTGCGACGCTAACGATGCTCCTTTGCGTAATACCAACGTAAAAATGCTCTGCGGATTTGTTAACGTTTCCGGTGCGCAAAACAAATTGTTTACGTCGCGACGACTCGACGAGCGTTTTAGATGGCCTCGTTCGATAGGACCACTCGGTATTTCTCTTCGCTCCCACTTTTGCCAATCTCCGTATCTGGCTACCATCTCGCGGATGGTAGAACCGAGGACACGCGTCACGATCCTTTGATAAATCGCGTTTTATCGAGCAGCTCGCTGTTCGATGAAACAGCGTTCGACCTAGCTCCGGTCGATCGTTACCAGCCGAAAAGGAAAACAAACAGCCTCGGCAGCAGGATCTCGCGGCAGCGGATACCGTCGCAGTTCCGGCGAGCATGTCGCATGGAAACGTATAAGCGATTCCGGTGTATAAACAGTAAATATCTCGTCGTTCTTGATCGTTAGCGGCGTGCACGGGAAAGAACGGCTTCCTCGGTAGAGGAAACAAAGCGTATCGGTGATTCTGTTCGAGTAGTCGGGCAACGATTCGCCCAACTACACGGAACCAAATTCGAATAACAGCCATGGGGTGGTTCGAGTCTACGGCGATTCCCGTGATTCGGTGAACGAGGTCGACGGAAGAAGCGGAGAAGAAGTCTCGCGGAGACACGGTGGCGGCCAATAATCGTAGGAACGCGAAGCGATACGATGCAGCGCGACTCGACGCGATGCAAAGCGATGCAACGCGATGCAACGCGATGGCAGTGATCGTAACGGTAACGAGCCGGATCTGCTGCCTCGGTTTCGTCGGACGGGAGCAACGTTATTATAAAGCTCTGGCCGTGGAGAGCAGGAGCAGGAGCAAGAGCGAAAGTAGAAGCAATAGCGGAACAGCGCGGATGTCCCGTTCGGAATAAACGGCACACGTGTTGCGGAGATTTCGCTGAAAAAGTTTGCCGCCGTCGCTTTACGACGCGCGGCTTCGCCGGAAAAATAACCAACAGAAGCGAACAAACGTTAACGTCGCTCCGTCAGAAGTAGCGAGACGGGCGAGCGGTGAATTTATTCCCGTTCCCAGGGACACATTTTCTTCCGCTTTAATTTCGACCCCGCGCATACGTTCGAAAGAGCCCGGCCTGACCCGCCCCGACTCGACCCAACCCGACTCGACTCGACTCGACTCGACCCGGCCCAACTCGGGCCGGCCTGTTTTCGTTAGAGCCACCGCGCGCCGGCTAACCGTGTTTTATGGTTACGACTCGCGCACGCGCCTTTCCTCGGTCTTATCGGGAAAAACATTGTACAACGGCGACGTCGTTAACGGAATTTTACAACCGCGAGCTGTTCGGGTCGCGGGACGTCGACACGACGACGCGACGTTGTCGGATACTCGAATCCTGCTCGGAAAATCCGAGAAGACTGAATTCTACCGGTCCACGTGTTATCGTTTGTTCGAAAAACATTTGCTGCACGAATCGCGAGAGAAACGATTTATCTGGAATTATTTACAGCGATCCAAGTTCCAAGAGCAATTAATGCGCGCTACATCGACTCCAATTCCTGTGGTCGCCAGCAAGTGGCCGATCGAACGACGTTTTCTCGCTGCTATCCGATCGGTTCTCGTTTCCTTCATCGAATAATAATGCGCTGGAATATTCGTTTCTACCAAGTGTATAATTTTTTCGTAGTTGTATTCGCCGAATTCTCAGCGAAAAGAACCGTCGAGGCGACTGTTGAGAAAAGAATGGTTCGATTTTTAAAAAGTTCAGTTGACCTCGATGTCTGTAACCACCAAACCTCGTCGTCGAGTTTCAGGGTTCTGTGCAATGTTTGCGCGAAACGGAGTCCGTCTGGACCACGGCAGGACCTTGGAGTGACTCGGTGGGAACGAGGCGAAAGTTCCGAAGGTTGAGATCGCGGGGACGTTCGCAACGAAGCCGCTACATCGTCTTGCCGTCTGTCGAGGGACGCGGAAAGGAGAATCCGGTAGCGGCGAGACGGAAAAAAACGGGAACGAGGGCGGCGTCTAAATTGGAGGAAGCGCAGGAAAAGCGAGAACGAACAGCTCTCGGTGAATCCGGCGTCGTCTAACGATCCCGTATTATGCGCCGCCGTAGAAAACTCGCCTTAATTAAAGATTATAACGCGTGAAATGAATTCGAGCGGGACAGACGGATCCTGGCTTCTCCTCCCGTTCCTCCTCCTCTTCCTTCTCCTCCTCCTCCTCCTCCACCTCCTCTTCCTCCGGTTCCCTTGGAAAAGGACCGACACGGAGAGCCGGAACGGGAAGAACGCTGGAGCGTACCTTTTTTCATCGCGAAATCCGAGAGCCGGGACACGGTTTCCTCGCAGTCGACCAATCGAATTAACCAGGACGCCTCTGCTCGCGATTCGTTATCGGTCGGAGGAAGCTAATCGTCCAGACAACTCGACGATCGATTCGCGCGAAACTCTCGCCTCGTAACATCGAGTCGGACTCGCCTCGAACGTCGCAAACAAGATCGTCGAAACACGCGCGTTACGAAAAATTCGTTGCGCTTTTCTCGGCTCTTCGCGCTCGGAGCTGTCTCGACTCCGAAAGCCGAGGCTCTGTCCAAACTCGGAGCCGATAAGCCACGCCTACTCGGGGCATCGATCGTAAAGCGAAGTTGTAGCGGTCTAGATTTTATGAAGCGACGTTTGGAGTTTTTTACCGTTTTTCATCCTTACGACAGTTAAATTTTTATTATAAATTTTTATTACGCGTACGCATAGCGGTGTAAAAAATGTTTTGCCGCGCGGAGGGTGGTTGGTCGAGCGTTTTTGATCGAGAGATCACGGCGAACCAAACGAGGCTCCGCGAAAACGTTTGAAACAACGGCGCGCTGAGAATCAACGCATTTGCGTTTCAAGGAGGAAACGTTTTTCGAATCGCCTACAATTTTGGACGATTAGAATTTTCACGCGAAAACGGACTTTCCGACAGCGCGTCGCGTCGTTAAATATGTAACGACGCCGAGAATCGTGCTGGCGACAAAAGTAAGAGCGTTCCAGTTGTTGATCGGTTTCGGTCGTGTCTATCGATCGGCGGCGCCCTTGTTTTCCCCGTTAATTTCGAGCCTCTCGTTCCGCGAATAATTGAATAACGCCGCTCGAGCGCAGCTACGTAATGATTTTCAAAGCTCGCCAGTGTAAACGCGGCCCCGAACAGCTACAATCTATCGGACGCGTAATTTGTTTCACGTACGGTCTTTGTGAATCGATTCCACCGGCCCGTGCCTCGCCGCTCCTCCTCGCAGCGTTCGAGGCTCGAGCGTTGCGGTTGTTTCCCCGCTGCCGATGGCTTAGCGCCAACCTTCTAATCATAGTTGGCGCCGATGATCGAAAAATCGCCGCGAGCGCGTACCCCGTTCTCGACCGGATCCGATTCGGAGCTGGAAAAACGACGGCGCCACTGATATTTCGCGTTTTCTGCCTGAAGGCGCGTCGAGTGGTATGCGTCCGCATTGGTCGGACGGCGGGCTGCGTACCGAGACGTACAGGTTTTTCTACTCGCGTTATAACGACGCGGCTGCGCGTAGAGCGTCGAGACGTTTCCGACGTTTTCTCCGATTTCGTTTATTCGTGAAGCTCGCGTCGTCGCCCAATTATTCGGGGTGTTCCGTAATGTTCCCAGGACGTCCTGTAGTTAAATAAATTGCCAACAAATTAGAGCATCGAACGAACGCGCGTAGAACGGCGTACGTTCCACGGAATGGAAACGTCAGAAACGTCAGCGTTGCGAAGATAGTCGGCTTCTGGGTGAAATTGACTGGCGAACGGGACGTTTCTTCCAATAGGAAATTATAAAGACAGCCGGAACGAAGAATCTGACGCGTTTAAAGGCCCCCGGAGAGCCGTGTCCCGCTTTGCGCGATCGTATACGGGACGCGCGGCTGTCCGGTCGGTATCGCTCGAGTGCATTGGCGCGGAATCGCGGGGGCACGAACGCAAGCCAGATATCGTTTACGGTGGTCGCGAACGAAGGACGACGCGAGCAACCTCTCGGAAATTGTTCGGTCGTTTCCGTGGATCTTCGGCGAGCGGTGTTTCCACCGTCGGTCGTTGCGCGCGACAATACGGCGAATTGAAAATTGTGCCGTTTTCACGGAGACGGAGAGAAGGGAGAGAGACGCGAAGATAGAGGACGAGGAGAGCCCTCGAGAAGCCTGTGTCCGCGTAATTAACGTTGAATTTAAAGAGACACTTAGGCGCAAAGATTTTTTCTACGCCAGTGCATACAGTGCCGGGCCGGCCAGAGAATCTCTGTCCCCGCTTTTCATTCCCCATTCTCCGGTGCCACGCCGCACACCGGTGCAGCCGCGGCACGCCACGCCACGCCACGCCACGCCACGCCACGCCACCCTTTCGCGAACAACTCCTTAAATTTTACAAAACACCGACGCTCGTAGGCAAACGAACAGACAGACGGATCTACGCTACGGCGCTTTCTCCTCTCTTCATTTCTTCTCGCTGATCTTATCCTCTTTCGCTGCGCCGGCGAGCGTGCCGCCTCTCTTTCCCCTCTTTCCTAGCCCCTCCTCACCCGGATTGAACGTCGAGGCATTGTCGCTGCTTCTCCACGGCGTAACGACCTTTCTACCCGCCTCTACGACTCTTTCTCTCTCTTTTTCCCGTCTACTCTGCTCCTCGTCCGCGTTCCAGGCCTCTCCCTTGGTCCGCCGCCGCGTTCGGCCCCTGTGTCTTCGCCTCGTTCGTCCCTCTTGACTCTCGCCTTCTTTCACCCTGCCTCCCCTCTCTCTCCCGCCCTTCCTCCGTTCCTCGCCGGCTCGCTCCACCTCTTTCTTCCTCGTACCACGCTCTGAAGATCGGCTCGAGTGGCTCGACGTTTTGCGTGTCCCGGCAATTATACCTTGCACTCGTTAATCTCCCCCACCGTTTCCTCTCTGAATCTCTACGGTTCTCGTTCTCCGACTCGCGCGAGTTCTCCGTCCTTCGCGCCCTGTGTCCACGTGCCCCCCGCCCCGCTGGCAGCCCCGTTGTAGATCCGCCCCTCGCTCGAGCTACGCGACGGACGTAAATGCACGCGCGCCCGTTCCGTCAACCTCGTTGTCTCGCGCGAGAGAGCACTCCGAGTACTTTCGCCTCCTAGCCTCCGCTCGGTCTCCCCCTTTGTCCCGTCGACGGTTGATGCGTTCAACACACTCGACGATTCGAATATTTTAGATCCTCGCAGCTGCTACGCGAGTCCCTGCCGTGCCAAGCGAGCATTATCCGCGGACCGCCTCGCCGCTTCTCCGTTTCGCGCCCCGCCTCGTCGAACCGCCGGTTTTTTCCCCCCCGCGAAAAACGGAGAACAAACTTTCCCCCGCACCCCTGAGCTTTAACGAACTCGTCGGCTTCTTCGCTGCCGTGGGGATTAAACGAATTGGCGGAATTATTCGCTAAAGCGACCAACCGTCGAAGGCGCAGATTCCTGGTAATTCTGAATTTTCAAGTATCCGATCCGGGCGATCGTTTCCGGTCGGAGGGAACGCCGTTTAAGTTCGGGGCCAACGAGCCACGCCTACTCGGGGCGCTGATCGTAAAGAGAAATTGTTGCGGTCTATCGTTGATAGATTTTGTAAGAGATAAACATAGATTGGTATCCGGGGTATCGAGATGGGGCTCTGCCTGAATCGAGAGCCGGCAAGCCACGCCCACTCGAGGCGCCGATCAAAGAGAAGAGTTATCGGGATACTCGAGAGCCGTGTCTTCTTTAAAGACGTTTAGCCGCATCTGTTGGGCGCTGTTAACATCGAGAATCGCGAAGCCACGCCCATTTAAAAGAAATTGATTACCGAGAGCACTCGTCGTGGACCGCGACGGCTGCATATTTCTAGAGATACGAAGCTATAGGTAATCGTTGACATAGGTTGTCTTTCAGTACTGGACAGGACAGCATTTCATTGATAGAACATAGCAAGGAGTATGAAAAATGTCGGCAATTATCGTATACGTACCATGAATTTCTAATAAAATCTAGCTGTTCGATGCATCTGGTACGAGAGGGAAACGTTTCTAAAAGAAACAACGAAACAAGAACAAACAAATAGGATTCGCTCGATGTTACATTCCAGGTTTATTTGGAAAGTGCGCGAACGAATACGCGAGTCACTGTGTGCGAATGAATTATAGCGAGCCGTCGTTCGAATAGACAGCGCTATCTTGAATTCAGGAGAGGAATTGAGTCATGCCTGGCTCAGACTCCACAGAAGTGGAATTGGAGAATCTCGGTTGGGACAAGCTTGGTCCCTATAATAAATTTGGCGGGTATTTTTGCGAGACACGATCGAGCGAGATCCTCGCTCTCTTTCTCCCTCCACCATTCTCTTTTCCTTTCTTACAAAATTTATTAAAACCATCGAGTCTTTGAAAAATTTCGAAAAGTCCGAAACCCGGTGGCGAACTTATCCGCTCGAAACGCGCGCAACGGATTATCGAGTAGTCTGGTAGCGTCTAGCAGCGGTTACGGTCTACAGAGAGAACGCGTAAAAATTCAGCTGGGTTTCGCCGAGACCGAAATCCAAGACGGTAACGTCGCGTTCGCATAATTTGAGGACTCGGTGCGCGGAGCCGCTCGTGCCCGTAGCGTCCGGCAGGCCCGACCGCGAACGTTATTGCCGAGCTTAAAGCTCGCGTGCCTTGTAATCTTGAGCAGCGGCAGCTATATAATGCGGCAATTGCCAGCTTGTTCCGACGCGGCTTGCATCGCGTCTGCCTTGTTTCTTTTTTCTTTAGGTCGGCGCGGATCGCGGCGCTTTGATCGCGAAACGCCTATGCTGCTCGTAAATTGGATCTCGCGGTTCGCTTTAAAGAAGAGACCTAAACCGATTCGATCGGCGCTGCCTCGATACGCGGCAAGCTTTCGCGTTCGTTCGTTGTACCGCTCGCGAATTTTTCTTGTTCGTAGTTTTGCGCGCGGTAGTCGGATTCTATGAAACTGGCGAATTCGATTCGAATCGCTTCGCGTTCCCCAAAAATCCCCAAGAACCTCTAAACTTCCTTCAAACTTTCGTTTGTCAAAACTTGAAATGTGGGACGCGTCGAAACGATGGGTCCCAATATTTCTAATTTACCGCAGAGAAAAACTTCCGGTAATTCGAGCGAATAAATAAAAAAAGAAGGCTTACAATCTCCCGACGTTATCGTTGAAAATCGGAGTCTCGCGCGCAGCGATTGAATGGGTACGCAATAAATATCGGACACTCGCCTCCGTTCCGCTGAACGCGAGGGTTCTTTTCACGCGCCACGGCCCCCGTCCGGGGAGGGAAATCGGCCCTGAAATTAATGTGTAAAAGACGCGATAGATAGGAAATTCGCAGAGCGGAGGATCGCGTTGCGAGGGTGGAAGAGGGCGCGGTTAGGCGCGCAGCCGACCACGATGCGGATAGGGGCGAGAGGATGGCGTTGCACGCTCGCATAAGTAGGTGCACGCGCCTACGTTCGGCCGTGTTCGACTGGCACACCGATTACAGAGAGGGACGGTGTGCGCGTGTGCCACGTTCCGCCTGGCGAGAATAGCGAGCGCGGTCCTCGAGCGGTAAATCAGGGATTTCGGGTGGTACGTGCGCGTTCTGGAACGTGGCCGATCGGTACCGGCGGTTTCGAACCAATCCCGGTTGCAATTTTCGGCAGAGCCGAGTACGCGCGTTCGTTTGCTAGGGGCATCCCATACCTTGCCACCGGAACGGGAATCGGCACGGGAACTGGGGCTCGCTGGCCGAACGAGCACCGCCGCCGCCTCGCAGCTCCTCGATATTTTTGCGACGCCGCTGACAACAACTTGCGACGCGTAGCTTTGAATTTTGCGGATCATGGAAACCTTGCGAAGTATAGATTATTCTTAAGTAGTATAGATTCCCGACAGAAAAATTCGCGGAGTATAGGTGTGGCCACTGGAAGAAAGTCCAAGGCGCGTAGCTTCCGCTGCGGGTAGAATTTTCGCGGCGTACAGATTCGACCACAGGGAGGACCTCGAGGTCGTAGAAAAATCGAAAAAACGACAGAAATCGCACCTTGCAAACGTTGAAGAATACCTGTAACGTCCACTCAACGTTGCTCGCGTTTATGTATTTAACCATCGCGAGTTGGAATGTTCTCGAAAGTTTAAATAACAAAACGACAGAGAAGCGGTATTTAATTGCGACTCTCGAAAATCGGAAAATAACAGTCGGTGCGAAGTGTATACTCACTCGATTATCGCAAATTTAAATTTACTCGGAAATTTTGATACCATAATAATGGAAAAATAGTGTTTTATTGCGACACGCAAAAATCGGGAAGTATCGGTCTGTTTGAGGTATTCGGCCGCGCAATTATTGCAAGCTTCAATTTCCCCGGAAATTTAAATGCCAAATAATGGGGAAATTGTGTTTTATTGCAATACCGAAAAATCGAAAAATACCGGTCTATTTGAAATTTTCAACCACGTAGTTATCGCAAGTTTAAATTTCCACGGGAATTTAAATATCAAAATAATGGAGAAACGATGTTTTATTTCGAGTCTCGAAAATCGAAAAATATCAGTGCGAAACGTTCGACCGCTCGATCGCCGCGAGCTCGAATTCGAACGTATCGATACCGCGGGATAGCTTCGGAACGTCGCGAAGCAAAACCTAACGGCGCGAGAAGAGTGGAACCCGCCCCGTTCGCGCCCAGCGCGACTAATAATAATTTGATGGAATTACGGACGCGTTTCGGGGAAATAATCGATAAATAAGTTTGCGGGAAGTTTTCGCGAAGGGGTCTCGGATAAGATGCTGTCGAGTAACTCGTTAGAAAGGCGGGCCAGAGATAAATCACCTGTTTTATATGCGGACCTAGCTTTCGCGCGCCGTGAATGTACAGACGAAGTTTCGGTAATCGATAAACGCACTCGTAACTCTTTGCCTGCACACTACCGCCGTCGCGCGCGTCCCCTCGCGCTCTCCTGCATCCTCCTGCACCCTCCTGCGCCCGTTCCTCGTCCCCGCCGTCTCCCCTTGCCCTAACGTAATGTCGAAAATTTATTAAAACGTTGGCGAATTTTACGAGCCTGTAAAACACCGAACTCTTTTCGCGTCCCGTCCATCATCGTTTCGCGCGGATACAATACCGATTTATGGAATGGCTAAATCTTTTACAGATTTCCCCGGGACAGTTCTACGGCTTCCTCTTTTCCCGGGGCGTCCGCCATCGCTGCCCGTTGTCCGTCCCGATCGACATCGGCATCGATCGAGTCATCGTTGAAAAGCGGCCGCGAAAAGTGGATCCGATTACAGTCGATCCGACTGCAAAATAAATACGGGCCGAACGGGTGTATCGGCTGTCGAATAAATACTCGATAACCATAAACGGAAATTATTTCTGAATTTTATTCGAGTAAGAAACAAGTTTCGGATCGCTCGACGCCCGTGAAAACGTTCCGCGAGAATTTAGGGGATGGAACTCGCAGTCTGGAGATTTTTATGGAAAACAAACGTTTCGCGAATCGATCTCGAGCTGCTGGAACCTTGCGGAACGTTGTTTCTTCCTTTACTCGTTTCAGGCTGTTGAGAACAGTTTCCGTCCGCAAACTCTCTCGCTGTTTGCTCCGTCTTGGATCGAATCTGCCTACTTTTGTAATAATTTTCACGAGTTTTGAGTAACGCGACCGCGCTCCCGTATCCTTGAGAAAGCGGTTAAGTTTCGATCCACCGATAACACCGCTTTCGTACGTAAAATCCTTACAATCCTTAAAATTCTTGTACGTCATCGATGACCCAGTTGCGCGTCTTTCCTTTCTTCGTCTTTTCCACGGACAACGAAGCATTTGGCAGAAATGGTAACAGGAGCGCGTCTCTCGTCGGGTCCGTTTTCGCAACGTTCTCGTCGCGCGTTTCGCGATCGTTGGCACGGCTCGTCGAACGGGTCCCCGTCCGTCGCGAACCAGGACCGGCGAGATTCTTCGTCGGATCGATCGGCCGTCGGTCGTAATACCGGTAAAAACCATGGTACGATTACAGTTGATTCGACCGATTCGCGAGCAGAAATAAATACAAGCTAATCGGGAGAGTCGGAGCAGCCTGGGTCGCGGACGTCCGCGCGGACATCGTGCACGCGTGTACGGGCGGAACGGTAGCCGCTCCGGTCGAATCCACGAAATAATCAGACGCGACTCCGGACTCGTGCATACAAGGACTCGTCGATTAAATATTGAATTAATACGAGCCGCGAAGCGTCACGGGACTGTTTAGACACGGTCGACCCAGTTCCGTGCTAAACTCCTCGTAAAATCCGTTTATCGATTTCGCACGTTCGCCGGGAAATTCGATTTTCTCGAAACCGTGGCTCGCCGCGCGGCCCGCTTCGGCCCGAAACCTCGCCGCTCGGATATCAAGGCTGTCGTCGGTTACCTTATATTTCCCGGAGAGCTTTCTACTTCGGGGACTACCGCATTCTCTCTCTCTCTCTCTTTCTCTCTGTCCAACCTTCTTTCTCTGTTTGCCTCCGTTGCTCGCCGGGTCGTCAAATCATTTTCCATTCTATTTTCAAATATAAACGCGTATCCACTTCCCTTTGACGGGCCGGGGCCGCAGAAGTCTTCCGCGAATCTGAGAGGCTGAAACCCCTGATACTCCCGGGCACAAACGCAAACAGCCGGCAACTCTTTGAGATCGCTGGCACTCGGCCCGTCGCCAATGGAAATTGCTTTAACGGCGTTTCCCCCTGCTCTTGACGACTCGAAAAATTGATTCTTCTTCTTGCTCGGTTTCGATCCGCGCGGAAACGTCCCGCCCGAGATCTCGAGGAGGACGTCGAGGTTTAGGAAAACGAGACTCGACGCGCGCGATCGTTTTGGGCTACGATTTCGTTGCCGATCGCGGAGAACGTTACGGAGGAACGACGAATGGCTCGAAGCGCCGATCGATCGATCTCCGACGATCGAGAGAAACTTTTGCCTTTGCAAAATTGCCGGAAAATAATAATCGAGTGAACGAATGGTTATAAACGTCGTCCAGTCCGCGTAAATTTTTTCGACGTTCGTTGTCCATTGGCCGAAGGAAGGTCGTCGACGATTTCTCGGTCGTCGCGGCGGCCACCGCTGGATCCGCTTTAAATCCTGCGGACCGTACGCGCATCTCCATATGAAAAGTCTTCGGCGACGAACTTTTTAAGCCGGGATATCCCGCGGAACAAAAGTCTGTTAATCTGTGTCTTTACGGACGAGTTACCCGCCGGTCGAGACGAAGTCGGAGGAACTCGGAAAAACAGAGACGAAGACGGGTCCGTTCGGGACAGCGGACGAACCGCGGCAGCAATCTCTGTTATTTCAATATTCTCGGCGACGGTAAAATCGTTTCGTAGTCGATATTGAATTTCAGTGTCGCCGGTAGTCCTCGGCGATATATTCGATGCGCGAGGCTGGCGTGCACGCAGTCGCGTCCCCCGTGCAGCGGATAGAGCGAGTGAGAGAGACAGAGAGAGGAAGAGAGAGAGAGAGAGAGAGAGAGAGAAAGAAAGAGAGAAAGAGAGAAAGAGAGAAAGAGGACGAAGGGTAGGCAGATAGTTACTCGGATACTCCGGCACCATTAGGCATTCAGGCTCGTTCGTGCAGACGGCTCCCGAGCTCTCTTTATCTAAGAATATTTGTTCAGGCGAACTCGTTGAAATTGAAACGGCCAGATTCGCGGTTGCTCTCGATTCCCTCTGAGGCTCTTTCCCTCAAAAGTAACCAACCCTCCCCTCGACAGCCCCTCCCCCTGACGCCCCATCAGCCGCCGCGGACCTGTGTACCCGGTCCGGGCCGGGCCGACCGTCTTATTTATTTCCCTGCATCCAATTAAAGGGTTTCAGCTGCGAAGGTAGCTGACGGAGCGAGCCGGAGCCGGACCAGGACCCGGAGCCGAGGCCGCAAATTAACATGGATCCCGTTAATTGTCCTCGCGCACGCTCCGTCGGACAAAACGAGTTTCCATCGCTTTTCCCCGAGTAATTACGATGAAATCGTCTCGCGGCGAACCTCTTTTCACGCGGTCCTCTCCATCCGACCCTCGCTCGATCTCTTGCTCTCTTCTCTCGATCCTCTTACCTTCCCATCTCTCTTTTCTTCGCCGTCTCGCTCCTCGTCTCTCGCTCTCTCGGGCTCTCTTGCTCTATATCTATAACTCTCTATTTCTCTTCCTCGATGCTTTCCTCTTTTGCTCTCTTCTACTCTGCCTCTCTGTATCTTTCGCTCGCTTGCACTCGATCTTTCTTGCACTCTAGCTCTCTATCTTTGTTCTCTCTTGCTCCCGATCCTTCTTGCGCTCTACCCCTCCATCTCTTTTCTTCTCTTGCTCTCTTCTCTCGATCCTCTTACCTTCCCCTCTCTCTTTTCTTCGCCGTCTCGCTTCTCGTCTCTCGCTCTCTCGGGTTCTCTTGCTCTATATCTATAACTCTCTATTTCTCTTCCTCGATGCTTTCCTCTTTTGCTCTCTTCTACTCTGCCTCTCTGTATCTTTCGCTCGCTTGCACTCGATCTTTCTTGCACTCTAGCTCCCTATCTTTGTTCTCTCTTGCTCCCGATCCTTCTTGCGCTCTACCCCTCCATCTCTTTTTTTCTCTTGCTCTCTTGCTCCGATGCCCTTTGCTCAGTTCCTCTCGATCTCTCTCGATCCATGCCTCTCTGGCTCTCCGTTTCTCTTGTTTTCTTGCTCTCCGTCTGTTTTTCTCTCTCTTGCTTTCTCTCTCTATCTCTCCCCTTTCTTTCTTCGCGCGTCTCTGTCGCTCTCGTAACCCGGGCGAACGTCTCTCCGTCCGTTTCTCTCGTTCTCCCCGTCGGTTTTCGTCCCTGTGGCACGGCTCGTCGCCCGGACTCGCAGAGTCTACCGGCTCGGCTCCGGCTTCCCGTCCCCCGGCTGGCCTAGATTCGGTTTCGTTCGTTTATTCGACGTATCCGCTTCTGTTTAACTTCATCGTCCCCCGGGTCACGGCAAGTCAAGCCACGAAACCTTATTACGAATTTCACGCATCTCTGCTAAAGGGTCGCGACTCGATTCGAGTCTCGACCGCGCTCCGACGCGGCGAACCCGGAGCAGGTCGAATCACCGGCGGCGCGAGAACCCTGTACATTGTGCCAGGCTCGCAAAAAAAATTCTTACGTAAAACGCTTCGCAGAAATTAGGTAGATTCGCGCGATCGTACATTCGGTTTCCATTCGATGCACATCCGATTCCAAAATTAAGACATTCCCTTCGACGAGGAACGCTTCTACCCCGTGCAATCTCTTTCGCAGCGTGCACCCGACCCTAAACATGCTTTCGCACGCGTAGGAAAATCAGGAAAGGCGGACACTCGAGATGGGCCATGTGCGCTTCGTCGGCGCATCTTTCCTCCCTCGAGGAGCGGTCCTCGGGCTGTCGTAAAGCGTAGAACCGTAGATCCCTTCGGCCGTGCCGAAGAAAAAGACGATTCCAGGATCGTTTCGTTCCACCGCAGTTTTATTTTATAAATATCCACGCGCTCGTACAATTCGGCGAAAAATATCGGCAATCGCGCGGCGGGTTCGGTGCGACTCGACGCGGAAACGGCGCGTGCAGGAGAGCGACGGGGGACGGCCGCGAATCGGAAAAAGGTCGTGCAATCAAATTAACGCGGTTAGCCCTTTCGATCGGGACACTTATTGCCACGGCTGCGATCGTTTATTGAAAATTCCGGCTGGTTTTAATTTTATTGGATCCCTATTTGCCTCGCTTTCAACGGTCGACAATTGAATTACCGAAACATCGTCGACTTCCGACCGAGCCTCGTTCGACGGAGTCTCATAATGTAATTGCGCTCGTCGGAGGCGCGCGCGCGCGACGATCACAGAATTTTATTTTAAATCTCTCCTCTCTCCCTCCTCCTCCCCCTCCTTCTCCCATTCCTCCTACCGCTCGCGCACTCTATCTGTCTCGTTTTGCTGGCGTCGCACGGAGAAACCGAAATTAAATTCGCGTCGTGCGATCGCGCGACCGAAAGAACGGTTAACCGTGGGAGATACACAAATGTTTCTCTCATAACGCGATTCTGTAGGCTCTCGAAAAACAACGGTGCATGTTTTTTTTGCCGGCTCTATCGGGCGGCTGCAGTTTGCCTCGGACGGCGCCGTCCATGCCGGAAAATATTCCGTACCAAATCACGGTCGTTAAAAGAATCGTTTCGACGTGTATTCGAAATGAAAAACTTCGGTGCTAGAGCAAATTGATAGAATGGCTAATGTCGCTTCAAAGTTATTCGAATAAAATCGCGAATGCTCTCGTCTGCGTTTCGGCCGGGATATCACGCGCGATGTCCATCGTTCCGGGGAAACAACGACACGAGTTTATCCACCGCAACGCGACGTACCTCCCACGCTCGATCGCAGAGCGACCGATCTACGATCGGAAAACCTTTCTCGCTGCTACCCGATCGCTGTGCGAGGCTCGCCGTTCTCGTCTGGAATAACTCCGAAAGTATGACAGCTGTTCGCATGTTCTCCAGCCAAAAGTTTTGTGGGGCAACAGAGCTCGTAGTACGGCGCTAATCTTCTGTTCGCTGGACGGA
>CM052097.1:24288637-24306116 GCA_028453745.1 Agapostemon virescens | reverse complement strand
CTCTCTTTCTTTTCATTAGTCTCTCTCTCCTTTTTCAAAAAATCCCTCTATCTGTCGTTCTCTCTTTCCCTCGCTCTCACACATACACTCTCTGTCTTCTTCTCTCGTTCTCTTCAGAGGTCCCTCTCTTTTTCCAAAGATCACTTTCTCTCTTTACAGAGCTCTCTTTCGTTTCATTGGTCTCTCTCTCCTTTTTCAAAAGATCCCTCTATCTGTCGTTCTCTCTTTCCCTCACTCTCCACATACACTCCCTGTCTTCTTCTTCTCTCGCTCTCTTCAGAGGTCCCTCTCTTTTTCCAAAGATCACTTTCTCTCTTTACAGAACTCTCTTTCTTTCCATTGGTCTCTCTCTCTCTCTCTCTCTCTCTCCCTCTCTCCCTCTATCTTTCTCCTTCTCTCGAATCCTCTCTCTTCACCTGGAAGGATAGTGTGCCGCGTCGGACGAGCTTGCGTATCCGAAGGGACTGAACGTTGGGGAATCCAATGTATCATCGTGCTAACAATACGAGGTACGGGGCTGAGAAGGAAGGGGGAAGTGGAGTTCAGCGGATAGAGGGTGGGATGTGGGTGGCGGTGAAGAGGGAGGACGGGCGAGAAGGGGGAAGAATCGCGAGAGGGAAGAGAAAGAGGAGGGAAAACGCCGCCGGTGGCAGGGCGTCCGTGCTACGGGACGGCGGCCCCGCGCCAGCCACTTTGTTCGGATGGTTATTTATTACTTATTGAAGCGGTCTTGTAATTTCCTCGCGTGATATACTACCGGCGGAAAAATAATATCGGCCGCGTATGCATTATGTATCTGCGGCCGGCGTTCCACGGGATAAGGGGCGCGCGCGGGGAACGGGGCCGCTGATTTTGTTGCACGCTGCCTTCGGACACGAGGAAGCACGTCTCGCCAAGCTACACCGACAACGTTGGTACAACGTACGTACAACCTGACGTTCGGGTCACCGATCGGCAAAACGTGTATCTTTCTTTAGTTCATTTTCCCGTATTAGGTTGGTGCCCATGAAATGTCAGATTTTTAAGCGAGTACATAAAACTGCATATCTTTTTTCAAATGCTGTTCATTTAATCAACATATCCTCCGTTTGCTTCGATACACTTTTCACAACGAGATTTCGATGCACAGATGCCTGTCTCGATCGGTTAACTGTGTTCAACGAGTATACTCGTCATGGAGAATTGGCAGTATTTTGTGTCACGACTAGTATACCCGTTGTGCGTAAAACTTAATTACCATTGGCTATTTAAATTGTAATTTTAGCGAAAACTAAAATGTCTAGAATATTTGGAGGTCAAGACGAAAGAAAACGAACAAATAAAATGTATAAATAATTTCATATGGATTCGTGCATCTCCGTATGGTCTGGTTAAAACTCTTGCTTTTCGCGACACACATTGACCGGTTAAAGAAATTCTGATCCTTGGAATCAATAAACTCTGATATGGAATTTTTTAGACTGTCTTCGTTTTCATACCGGTTAGCCCGTAAATCTGTTCTAAATGTTTAAAAAACTGAAAGTCGTTTGGCGAAAGATGCGGTGAATAAGCTGGGTGCTGGAAAATGTCGTAGTTTAGATTCATTCGATTTCGCAATTGTTTTGTACGACGTATGTGGCCGAGCGTTTCGGAAAAGTATTGGGCCATGCCGGTCAACAAACGATGGGCGTATAATTTTCAATTTTTCAGGCATTTCATCGATGCATCGGCAGTACTTTTCCCTTGCAGAAAACTCGTCGCGTCCGCTTAAGAAGATTTTTTCTTCGGTAAATGTTCTCATGCGAAACGTTTCTCAGATGAAACGCCAGGATCGAATGTTTTGCCGACACTCGGACAATGTTGTGCCGATAAATGGCAGGCAGCCTTTAAGTATCCGTCTCGATAGAGGGGTGGCTGACTTATCCGCGACATACACCGGGATCGATAAATGACGAGAGAGGGAAGACAAAGTGGACACGGGAAAGGGTCGATGAATATTTCAGCTTCTCGTACAACGGAGTAGTCTACACGCGTTTCCGTCGAATCCAAACACAGCACCGAACGTACGGTTTACACGCTATCGTACAGAGAGGCCTCGATGTCTCATCGACGAGCCGTTTTTCTCCCCGATGCGCACCGTACGCCTAAACCCGATCCGCCCGGCATTGTCTCTCGTTCGAAGAACCTTGTTCCGCGTAAATTTTAGACAGTGAACTCGCGTACCGCGATTCCCGCAATATTCATACGCCACGCTATAATTTAAGCGGCATGCAACGTCCTGGGAAGTCGGAGGTATTATTCATAATCTCGAGAAGCCAAGATGTTCGTATTATTCGTTATTCAAGTTATAGTTTCAATACCGTATAATATTCCGAGTAGTTAAGACGTTCGTGATATTCGTAATCCAAATTACAATTTAAATAGAACACGATACTCTCGCGAGTCAAGATGCTCCTATTACTCGTAACCTAAATGATGAATTAAACTGCACGCGATATTCCGAGAAATTAAAATGTTCCTATCGTTTATAATGGAAATCGTAATTCTTATTTTAAGATACAGTTGCGTTGAAACGAAAGTTCTCGGCGTATTTAAATTAAAATTGAGAGATAAAATTAAGTTAAATATTCATAGAATTATCAGCTAGACTTTCTCATTTATTCTGACAGAATGCGAATGACCTGTTAGTGCTTGGGTACAATTTAAAATGCAATTAAAAATTTGCGGTATTCTTACCGAAACCAAATTAAACCGTCGGACGGTGTATCGGAAGAATTGTCATTCGTATAAAATTGTTCGCACAAATTTCGTGAAAACGCACCCGTTCAAATACGCATACGCGTAATCGTTTTGAAATAAATATCTGCGAATACCTGAAAAAAGAAAAATATAATTAAAGCACCGTAGCCTTATTTTCGCCCTGTTAAAAAATCGCTAAACGCGTAAATAGATTTTTGTTCGTTCCTTCCGTTGCTCGCGATCGATTTACGCGGCTTTCGTTTCGCGCAACGATTCCAGCAAGCGTAGACAAATTTTGTGTCGCGATCGCGTCACCGAACCGAAAGGTTCGACGAATATAAACAGCGAGAAAATACGTTCCGTTATCGGCTAATTATCTTCGGGAGGTCTGGCCGCGGAGAAAATATCTTCCGGTGACGGGACAACGGTTGTTTCGATCGCGTTTCTCGTCGGCGCTCTTTCCGGGGCTTTCCCAATCTAGCCGGTCTAATTTTTGCCGCGTCCGACGATAAATCTTGGCAATCAACGCGTACACCGTCGGTCGTTTTTCTCCTCGTGAATGGGTCCTCGTTAACCAAATTGGACGATCGACACACCAGTTTCCGGCAGCGGCAGCGGCAGCAGCAGCGGCCGCGTGTCACGGTTGCGATCCGATTACACGGCCCGTTCGTCCGAGTTGAAATTAAAATGTCGTTCGTCGCTGCGACGAAAAACGAGAATCTTGATTCGGCACCGACGGACCTGCCGCGCGGCGACAACGAACGTTCTCGAATGGCTGCGCGCCCTTGCGGATCGCAGCTGCGCTCGCGAATCGGTGCACGGGCTCGAAGAATTCGTCGATACATTCCCGAAACATCGACTTCCGTGTATCGAAAATACGAGTCGCTAACGAAAACGAACGCGCCGGTGAAACGGAACGAACAGTACACTGGAAACGAACGGTTTTCGATGGACATTTTAAGAACGCTCTTTTTCCGGTCCTATAAAATCTATCGATTCGACGTTTTTACACCGGTATTGTTTAACGACCTTCCGCAAGAGCATCGTCGTTTTTAATTCGCTTTCCGGAAAACGTTTTAAGACACCTTACCCCGGAATCAGAGGGAAGAATAAACTTTCACCCTCTTATTCTAGATTTAAGTTAGTATACGTGTAAGGAAAGCATCCTTAGTTATATTGAATTTAGCGTGTAAATAGGTCGATAAGTTAGATCTGCAATTGTTCCATCTCCAAAAGATAAGTTAATGAATAGACATGTGGCGTCAGTGCGACAACGTAAGCCAAAGTGTTAAGACAAGATAGTCTAAAACAGATTCAATCGTTCACGATTTACCTGCCGACACCCGTCGCCGAGCCGACATCACCACCGACCGGGAAAACCCACGCTCCCACTACCCCTAAACGCTCGAAACAAAGAACGAAAATCCTACACCACCATTGGCCAATACTTGGTCACGAAAATAGTATATAAGCAGCAAAATGTATCCATACAGATTAGATTCGATTACACAGCTTGTACAGTACAGAAACGCAGAATAAACTTCAACTAAACCCTACAAGTCGATCGTCTCTCACGAGTTCCGGCTCTCGTTCAATCCCATCAGTGGGAGTCCTGCATATTCAGAGTCATTCATTCCCACATCAGTGGGTGGTCCTTCGAAGTCAATAGGCACCAAGTGCAATATTCAGAGGAATCGTTCAAGTACAGTGAACGACGCCTTAACACAAAGTGTAAAGACATAGAATTGTAACGAATTACATATAAGAAAAGTAATCAAGAAACAACGGTGTGAATAATAGCATTGAATGTTGTTTCTTTGTTGTTACAGAGAAACAATTCAACTCATTATCCACCAATAACCGGCATACTAAATAAAACATTATATACATATAAGAAGAACGAAACGCCGAAGGGAAATCAGTCATCTCCAGGAAGCGACGACGCGACATTCCGCGACTCTATTACAAAGTAGAATTAACCCTTTGCACTGGAAGCTGTTTTAACTAGGAAACCAAAACGTTTCTTCTTACCTAGGATACTTTCATTCCCCATGAATTATTTTAGCTTATGTATATGGGACTCTTTACCGTTACTCATTTTTGCAAACGTTAAATTTTTATCAGTTCCTTAGATACAACGATAGCGATGTGAAAATTGTTTGACATAATAGTGTGGCAATTTTTCGTGGGGCCTCAACGTCGTCACTCGAGCGTTAAGGGTTAACACGTTGAATGCCACGGGGGTCACCGGTGACCGGCACCGTTACATCGTTTAAGAACGGTTATTAATAAATTAACAGCATTAAACATTAACGCAGTACTGCCAAAATTAACCAGATTATAGTACGAGGTGAAAACTTTAGTTTTTAGTAACTAACAATTTTGTTCAATAACGCTGATCATTTCTATACATGAAATAAATGAAACTTGTTCGAAGCATGCAAAATTCGCGTGGCATTCAACGTGTTAAAGATATGTAGTTGTTAACCAAAGCAAAAAAGAAAAATAGTTGTGACCCAGGAATCGTTTCCCCATCCGTTGACCGGATACGTCTCGAGAGGTTACACAGAACCTTCGACCTTGCCATAAACCAACCAAAAGCGAAATAGCGTCGGGCCGTGGCCGACGATTTCTCTAAAAAATAAGCCATCGCTAATGAATATTTGTTAATATTTTTCAACGAGAGAAAATAAAATTCCCGAGGTCGTACAGGTTCGACGCCTCGATTTTGCCGCGCGCCAGCCCTCGTCGCCGATCTTTCCGTGTTTTTCGCTAATAACTCGAAGACGAGGCGTCGAATCGCGAATCGGCAAAGGAAAATTGCACTCAAAATCGCCGAGGGAATCTGCCGCTTCGAATTTCATTCGATTTCACGGGACGTTCTCCGGAATGCTTGCTCCCCGGTCGCTCGCAGGAAGACGACCCGGTCGAGTGTTCGTTTCGTTTTTCATTTCTCGGTACTACACATAATATCGGTCCCGGGGGAAGCTCCTACAGGTCGATACTTGGCAAGACGCGGCGTATTATTGCCATTCCTATTTACCCGGTTAAACAGGCCGGGGGACGATACCCCCCTGTGCTTGTTCTGTCTGTCGCGTATGTACACTGTATACAGGATCCACGTAGGAACGAGGAACTCGACAGCGGCGAAGGGGAAGAGCTAAGCTAAGGGAGAAGCAGGAGGAGGAGAAGGAGGAGGAGAGGAGAAAGGGTTAGCAGGGTACACGGCGCAAAATACGTCGAGCCGTTCGCCGTATCCGGAGACAGACGGAGAGAGACTTCTATGGAGGTTAAACGCTCCCGGTAATTTCGACGCTCGATACGATACGAGTCCCGAGGACGATCGCGAGAAACGCTCTGGAAGAGGACTCTCTTCTCTCCGGGTCAAAATTAGATTTCGATGCCCGGAATTCTTGTTTCCCCTGGGCGCTTCCCTTGCTCTTTCCCTCGGTCGTGCCTCGTCGGACGATAAACAGGTTGTCCGGGCCCTATTATTTTCCAGATAAACACCGGTGTTTGCCGAGCTCCGTCAACAGTCGATGCTCCTACCTTGCACGTTCGGACTGTGTCTATAGCCGACGATCGTGGCCGAGCCCGGAAGAACCAGAGCCTTTGGAAAAAACTGCGTTTGAATCGTGTGCTCTGAATTTATCGCGGTGGAAACTTGTTTCTCGAAAGAGAATTCGTTCGCGCCGCCTATTTTGCCAGACTCTTTTCGATCGTCGATCTTTCGAGCTTCTCAGCTTAATTTTTCGCGATCCTAGTAATTTCAATTATTCGTGGATCAGACAGCTTTTCGAAAATCGCTTTGCTTCGAAGAAAATTGTAGAACTCTTTTAACCGGAGAAGCGAGCGAACAACGTCGGGTAGTTTCGCCATTTTTGAAATTTCAGTAAGGAAAAACACCTGAAAGTAACGACAAGGTGTTGTTCGCTGCTCCCTTGAGATATCTCGTTTTTAATTAAACAATTACCAGAGAAAAATAAAGGTCTCCCGGCACTGGACCTCGCTTATCTCGTCGGCCGACAAGGTTTCTCGAACACGGGTCTCAACAAAGTAAAATAACTCCGCCATTTCGTAACTCTGACTAAGAAAAACAACCTCGAGACGTAGCAAAGGCGTGGCTCCGCGTGCCCTAGGAAAACCATCGTCTTCTCCCAAACGATCGCGTAACTGTAAACACAAATTCAAAGGTCTATCCCCTTAAATTTGCTAAATTCGGCGACCCGGCGTAAACCGTCCGAGGAGTCGCATCTCCTTTGGCAAAAAACCCGGGGAAAAGAGTTTGCGAAACATCGGTTGATCACCCGTTGAATTTATTCGCGTGCATGCGGTGGGAATTTCGAGCGCGTTGTGCGACTGCAGGCTTAGGTCCAGCGTAAGGGACGCCGGGTACGCGCGCGCGTCGCAAATGGACGGGTTCGCGAGAGAGTGCGTATTCTTTTTTCCGTTTTACTTTCCTCGAAATGTTTTGCAAACCGGGTTGCCAGCGCTGCGAACGGCCGCGCAGAGAATGCCCGAGCCGGAGTCGCGCACGATGGCGTCGCCGGTATGGCTGCGGCTGGCCATATTCAAAACGAGCAATAGCTCCGAGCCAGCCGGCAAGCTACCGAGCTACCGAGCAACCTGCCGTGCTAGCCGGTCGCTTATTTTATGGGTAACGCGTTTCGTCGTCGCACTTTTATTTTATTTTGTGATTTGCTGCCGCCGCGTATTGCTCCGCTCGCGCGACGCAGCGTATTGCGCGGGCATCGCGACCCGCGTTTACATCCTCTGCGGCTCCGCGTAACCCGCGCTCGTAAGGCTGCGGCTTTACCGGATGCAATTTTTGATCGTACGCGTTGCACGCCGGTCGTCTTGTTTCAATGCGCTTTTCACGTCAAATCCGCCGTCCGTCGAACAACCAACCGGCTTCGCATTTTTTAACCTTTCTATTCGCCGGCGTCCGGTCGATGGCATTGCCCTCGAATTCGGTTGCTCTTCGTTCACGCTGTATTTAGAGAATTCTGTACCGCGACCGTTTCGCGAAAACGTGCCTATTCGTAGGAATTTTTATTTTTCTTACAACGCGTACTCGAGGGGATACGTTTTGCCAACGAATCAAAGTCGTCCGGACCCAGGAATCCTGCGAAACAACGGTCGACGCGTTAACAGCGTTCGCTCTCTTATTCTAGCCAGCGCCGGAGCCACCGACGCGAATTCCGCGCGCGCACACGCTCTCTCAATTATTCTCGAGTTGCCCATCCGCGCGTTATTATATTTTAACTGGCTGTTACTCGGTTGCATCGACCGGCCATCTTTATTTTCCCTTGGTACGCGTTGGCGAGCACCTTGCCGTCCTGTGCCCGCTTCGCTCGACTCTGCTCAACCTTGTTCCACCTTGTTCCACCTTGTTCGACCTTGTTCGACCTTGTTCCGCGTTGTTCCACCTTGTTCAACCTTGTTCCGCAGGGCTCGGGTGTACCTTGGCTCGCGACCCGCTCTTTATGCATCCGGATTAACGTTCGCCCTGGGTTTCGACGGGTTTTTCGATCCTGCTCGGACCGGTGGAACGTAAAAACTTTCAATGGCCGTTGTTACGCGCCCCACGGAAACCCTTCGGATACGGAGAGAGTCTTTCTCCCTTTCTCCCGTGTTCCAGGTTCTCCGACGGTTGCCCGAAGAAGAATCAACGCGTAGCGCGCGCACATACAGCTAAACCGTTTCGAAGTTTATCCAATTTCATTCTATTGCCGGTTTAATTATTACGCGATGTTGCTGGAGAGCTTTTTCATCGAACGGCTTAAGCGCGCTGGAACTTTGCGCTTCGCGTAACGGTTCTTAACGCCGAACTTAACGACCGCTAAATCTAATTGATCCGCGCCGCCTTCTAAAAACGAAACGATCTGTAGCGACCATCGGCACGTACAGTTAACAACATTTGGCGTGCAAATGGTAGAGCTAGTTTATGGAACCTGTCTGCGTGACCATCGAGGGTCACTTTATTAGTTTTGCAACAGAATTGTCCGTCTCGCACATTTGGCGAACAAATGTGCCGAGAACGGGATTTCGTTATTTACAACCGGGAACGTAAAAATCCTCGCCCCGGGGATTAGGACTCGAGAAGTGGTTTATTGTTAACAAGCTGTTTTACACGTGCACCTCCAGAGTTACCTCCGAAATTGCCGTCTCCTCGCCCGCTTCGAGAGTCTCTTTGTCATGCGTTACCGGACGGGCCTTACCTGCGCTGCGCGGCCTGTCCCTTGTTTTCCGTCAACGCGGCTTGTCGAAAGTTACGTCTCTCTCTTTCACCATCAATTTCACCATTTCTTCGACCAGCGTGGGCGGCGACTGCCCTTCAAAATTGTCACAGCCTTCCCGAAAATATCTGTTGTTCATTGGTCAAGTCTAGTCACACCCATTTGACGATTGAACTTAAATACCGGTGTTCGGCAAGCGCGCGTCAGATTAGCAAGATTAACAAACGTTACCGAAGTCATACACTTCTCTAACGGCACTGAATTACGGTTCACATCTTACGGTTTTTAGACAAGAATACTCTTGTAATATTTCAAATCGCGCTAAGTCTCACCTATCATTATACAGTCCACTAAAGTTCACATATTGTAAATAAAGTTTTGTTCCACTCGTTTTCTACAAAGTTAATCCTGGTGATCAGATCCATTTCACTAGTAACCCATCCCGAACAAGTCTCGCATCATCATCACCATTCGGCGCGATCAGAACCCGTTGTCCCACAGCTGTTTTTGAGAAAGCCGTTAGTCGTCTTAGCAGTTTTTATTATGGCACGTATTGGGTATCATAAACCTTGAGTTTCCAAAGGGACCCGGATGCTAGGCAGGTAGGCGACAGCCGGCCGCGCCATGCACCGCGGGCCCGTCGAAAATCCCGCTGCATTGCCGGAATCGCGGGGTCGCCCCCGCGACCGCGCCAAAGTCGCGAAGAGTCCCTGAAAAAGGTACCTGATTGGCTAAAGAGGCTAATTCAGCACCGGCCAATCACGACGATTCAGGGACAGGCAAAAAGCCTCGTAGGTTGAGAAAATCACGAGCGAAGACAGATACGATTTGACCGGAGGATCGTGAAGAAGTCTCGCGGCGCGCCCAGATATTGTATAACCCTGTCAGCACTTGGAAAATAAACTCAAGTTCCGTACCGAACACGCTGGGGAGATTCCTTTAACCCCTTGGGTACGGATTTATTTGAGAAAATATTTGCATGTGGAACGGAAATAATTTTTGGTTGCTTGGAATAGTATGTAAAGGCAGTACATTTTACGTAGGAATGTATTTATTTCTAAAATATTGGTGACATATGTAGTATTAAGATGTCTTCAACTAATTAGAATTGCAAAACAAAAATAAATTAATAACAACAAAATAAAACTAAATGAAATAAATTCAAATTTTAATTTTTGGTTTGACGTCTTAGACACGTCATCCGCTCTTAGGGGAAAAAAGTGAATGACGTGTCTCAGACGTCAAATGTACCCAAGGGGTTAACCAGACCCCCATCTATCCTTACAGATCGAATTTACCAAGCATTTCCACGATCGTTGTCGTGGCTTTCGTCTTGGGCAGAAGACGCCCCGGATAACCGCCGCTCGATTGGACGAAGAAAATTCAAAAAGAATTGAATTCAGATCTCAAGAAAATTTTTAACGAAGGAGAACGACGAAGAAGAAGATTGAATCGCGTAATCCGAAATATCGGTAGTTGCCGGATCTTGCGAAACACCGAATCGGCCTTGTCGCCCGCGCGCGACGATCGAGTTTTCGAGCGCGCAGCTCAGATTGTTTCGACTCGGTAGCGCGACGGTTGTTGCCGGTAGTTGTTCATGGTATTGGTCACGCATTAGTAATTGGCAATTTCCAGCCTTGCCAAATCGGCGCAAACTGGCGCGGCGTGTTGTCGCAAGGGAATAGGCTACGCTGGACACCGCGCTCACCGCTGCAAACACGCGAAATTCGAGGCCGGTTAACGTCGATGAATTCAATTCCTCCGTGGATATTTGTCCCACGAAGAACGATCCCTTTCGCTGTGGATTTCATCCCGAGCGTACATACACAGCTCGTTGGGAACTGATGGCTCTCTCTCTCTCTCTCTCTCTCTGGATAATCGTTTATTTGGTAGAACCGCGTTCCATCACCGGAAACTGAACAACTGCGTTCGGACGCTTACGCCGAAACGCAAAAGTCAAATTAAGCGTTCGAGGCTTTAGAAAAAGTACTTACATTACGAATTCAACAATGTCGTTATTCTAGCAGCGAGTAGCAAGGATCTCGATGGTGCATGTAAAATTCGAAAACGATGCGTCGACTTTAACGGTAGTTGGAAAATATATCTTGAAAGCATCGACGTTGCGAAGGCCGCGAAAGCAATCGAGCAGTTTCAAAGTGAGTGTTCGAGGCTTTAAAAACTGTACTTTTATTACGAATTCGATCGGCTGCGTCTCTGTTACGTCGTCGATTTATTTGATGGTGCGCAATATCCCGATATCAGACCTGGAGAATCTTCGTTCGAGCAAGAGTTGCGTTTCCGTGTTTCGTTCTTACTTCTCGCAGTAGTTGATCAACGTGGAGCTCGAGAGTCGCTGCTTCGATAGCGACGGCGGACGAGACGGCTCTTCGAGAAATTTCCAGGAAACGAGAAGTTTATTGAAATCGGGAGATACGGTTCGGCCAAATTGTCTTTATCGTCGTTACACCGAGGATAGCCGGCTGGAAATGTTCCTAAATCGAGCGATCGACTGGGAGAAATAAAACTGTAATAATCGGAAATTCGCATTATCGAAAGAGATCGTCGTTCGAAATTCGTATAAAGTTTCTATTCTCGTTTCCACGAGTGCTTTCGCGTAACACGGTATCGTTCGTCCAGGACCGATCAACCGGAGCTCCTTGAAATATAAAAAACTGTACGAAGCCTTTGGAATCTTTTCTCGATACCGTTCGAAGCCAATTTTCGCTGCAAGCAACGACGGCGAGACAGCCTGTACAAGAAACAGCGCGTACAATCGTCGGACGAAATCCGGCGCAGACGAAACACCTGTCGCGATTTCATTGCGATTTTTGCGAACGCGTTGGCCGACCGACGCGGCCGCGAGCGATAAGTCGGCGACAGGGGTGGCCGTTTTCGCCGGCACGTTGCCGCGATCCGTGCAAAGCGAATCGACTCGGAATCGATGCCGTCTCTCGTGCTCTCATTAAGGTAATGCGTTCGTCAAAGGTCGACGGCGTGTACGCGCCAGCGAGAATCGGGAAGCGTACGTTGCCAGCCGTGGGAGCAGAGCCGGGACACGGTAGCCGCCCGGCTGTCGGAGCAACGGCGGCTCTATCGGCTCTATCGGCTCTATCGGTCAACAGCTAGCAGCGGGATTCGAGCAGTCGAGGGAACTCGGCGGGCCAGCGATATCGATTGTCCCGCCGATATTAATCTCGTTTGTCCAGATGCAGCTGCGGCGACGGAACAGCCGCCGAGCGGCGGCCCGCTTTGATCCGCTCGTGCCCGCTTCGGCCGGCTCCGGTCCGCTTTGACTCGCCTGCAATCGGAAGATGAAACAGCCCCGACCCGCCACCGTGAGAAAATAATTGTCCAAGGTCGGACGAGCTATCCCCCGGCGGCCGTTTGTCAAATACCGATGAACTCTGCTCGTCGAGCTCCGGACTTCTGGTTCGATGAAAACCTTTGCAGCGTCGCGCTTACCGCTCCGACCGTCGTTGCCTGCCGGACCCAAGGACCACCCGCTTCCTTGCACCGTACGCGTCGCCCTTGCCACCCTCCTCGACACGCCGGCGCTACCCCTTTTGGACAAGACCATCCGCATCCAGACAATGGACCCTTCTACCCGATTTCCCGGACCTAATGCATAAGTTACGTCTTCCCGACCGCCCCAAAGGTATCGCGTTCCACCGGCCTCCCTTCCCAACTTCCTGGACCCAATATTTCACCTGTTACGCGCGGATATTTTCCCGCGTGATTTTTACTGCCTTCTCGAAGCCACTGCTCCGAGGAGTCTCGTTTGTACGTTCCAAAAAGATGCTCGTACAATACCGAGGAGGAATTCATAAATGGCGGCCAGAAGCGGATTCCGATATCCTTGATTTCGATGACCTTGAAACACGCCGCCGAGATCATCGTTTAAAACGACTTTTCTTTGTACGCGTCACCGTCGCTCGGTCATTAGTTTTTCTAGACGTCCGTGGAAAAATAGTTGACCGGTCCCGTCGATTCAGAGAGTTTACCCTGTGGCGACTGCATCTCCTGCGCTCACCGACAGAGGGATAGAAGGACGAGACTTTCCCGCTAGTATCCGATCTGCCTCCGATTCGTATATACACACCGTTCTTAACCGTTTTCTGGTTCTCCAGCGTCCAAAGCAGGTTCTGCTGGATAGCCTTCCTCTCCTCCTCCTCTATCGGACCCAAGACCAAAAACCTATTTGCGAATGTCGGTTGTAACGATAAGCGACGAGGGTGCCGATCGTTCCTCCCGAATAACAGGCTGCGAGTTGTTATTGTCGCGCTCGAATTAAAGCATCGTTTACGGGAAATTTTGGCCGTGTTCGCGCCATGGAGGGGCGGCTCTAATCTCGACGCGGCATCGACAAATGGATTCTCGTAATTCTCCCGTCGATTTACGGAATTCCGATTAACTCGACTCGAACGATTCACGTCGACCAGAAAGCGGCGCGGCCCATTTCCGGCCGGACAGGGCGAAACACGCGAACCGCTTAATTCCTTTGTGTCGCCCGCGTCCACTAATATCTGACATAATCGCTCCGAAAGCGTCAACATCGACGCTCTTGTCCTGCGAAGACCGTGTCGGCTGTCTTCGCGGCTCCAGAACCGCGTGCAAAGAATACGTCGCGTTTTGCGAAACGAAGGGCTACTAAATTCAACTCGGTGTACAATTCAACTATCCTGGTACATCCGCTGTTAGAACGCATTGCAGGGTGAAACGTGATTTACAGTTTATACTTGATTTGTAACCGGAAAGCTGGTGCTCTCGAAGATCGCGGAGGGTTGCGATGGACGTCGAACGACCGACACCGATTTTCAACCCTCGGTGGGTTTAGGGAAAGAAGCTATTTATTTTAATGGACTGTATATTCGGTTACTGAATACATAAGGGACTGTTCCTTGCTATTATGGTACAAACCAGCGAGAATTTTAATTGGGTGGAGTTCCAATTACTTTAGCTGTCCCTAACAGGCCTCAAATCAGTAGCAAGCCAATTCTATAAAGATTTCCAAGTTTGCACAGAAGACTGGAACGAAAGCAACCTAACGCCGATCGAGTGTTGTTCTTTCGGAGTAGCTCGAGGACGTCGTCGACGAGGATCCGCCGGTTGACCGGACCTCGCCTCGAGAGGCTACGCGGAATCCTCGAGCCTGCCAGGAAACAGCCTAAAGCGATTCAACGCGGAGCCATCTTGTCTGTTGCTTCTTTAAGAAATAAGCCGTCGCTGGCGTACGTTTATTCGCGTAGCTGCTCGCGAGCGTACGAGAGGCGGCGCTTGGACTTTCCGGAGAAGCGTCCGAGCAAAGAGGCGAACGCGAATCGGGAGCCTGAAACCGTGATCGATGAAAGGAAGGTATAGTAGATCTTCGGGAGACTTAAAAAGTTGAAAAATGGGAATGCGGCCCCGCAGCGCTACAGCGTTCGCCAGGCTCGTATATCACGCGGATCGGGTTCAGGTTCGGGGGCCGCGGCAGTATTTTTTCCCGTTCGGACGGAAAGTTCGCGGAGCAATTAGAGGAGGAATTGTCTTTAAGGATCCGTGGCGAGAGGCGTGCACCGCGGGATTGAAGTGCATCCGGGAGTTCGATAACTGCAGCGCCGAACTGCAAACTCGAAACTCGGAACAATGCTGCGGAGCCGCGGATTCGCAAGCGTCGTCGCTTTAATTCACCGCCGTGGAAGCGCGGTGTTTCGTGATGCTGAAGAGTCCTCTCTCTCTCCCTCCCTGTCTCTCCTGTCGTCGCCGAGCTTCGATTTGCGAGAGCAGCGTTTAGGCAAGGACTTTGGGAATGACTTTACAGCACCGTCGATCATCACCGAATTTTTACCAATTTCCAATGGACAAGTAAACGATCGGACGCCCTTTCTCGCTGCCACTCGATCCGCCGCCGACTCCTGTACAGGGTATTTCAAAAACGAGTCCCGCGAGAGAGGAGACTCGCGCACGCAACTTCTTTTTCGAGTTGTTAACAAAAATCCCGGACCATTGGGAGTTTTGCGGCGACTGAAAATCAGGTACCAGTGGGAAAGTCTCGTACCATTGTCCCCCTGATTTAAATAAAAGTATTTGCGCCGACGTCTCCATCGTGTTAAATCCGTTTCGAATTCGGACGAAGCAAGAAGGCCGACGGAGCTTCGTTTCGTTAAATAAATTACTGCAACTTTATGGAACGTTCTACGCGGCAAATTAACTACCTCGAAACCAAGGTAGCAGCAGTTAACGCGACGTTACCCTGATCTAGCCTGGCCGAACTCGAATTTCACTTGCCATGGTCGCGCGCACCGAATCGAATGGTTTCCTTGGTCGGGGGATCGGGCTTGGGCAACAATCTTTTCGCGGGCTCGGCGGATTTGATAAAAATGGACCCGTCCTGGCAGCCGCAAACCCTGGATCACCGTCGAGCGGCTCGCGTGCTCGCCCCCTTTCCACCTCGCAAATTGTATTTCGCGTTTGATCGCGAACAGCCCGTCCCCGGTTGGCCCGCGGCGCGATGCACGGCCGCGATGCACTCGGATGCGACGCCGGGCGACGCGATATGCGCTGGATCCAGAGAGACGGAGACCCGCGGAGAGAAAGAGAGCGAAAGAGAGTCGGTGAATATTTATCGTCGACGCGGCGGTAAATGGTTTTCGCCGGTGATAATGATGCCAGTTTTTTCTGGTTGAAAAGTCCGGCATCGCCGGTAGCTGTCTCATTTACGATTTTCCACGCTCGCACGCTCTCCTCTCCTCTCCACCCTTCTCCCATCCGCTTTCCGCCCTCCTCTTCCTGGCGCGGTACGCTCGCTTCGCTCGCACCGTTTCGTCTCGAATTTTCGAGACTGCCGCGAGCTCGTCACTTGGGCCGGATAGCGCTTTCGACGTGGCAAATATGCCAGCCGGTATGCGGCTGCTTTCACAGAGACGGCAGGCGATAGAAAACCCGGGGAGGAGACGCGGGAAACGTTCTCGTCCGAGAAATTATCATGGATAGGCGCGCAACGGCGCACCCGCGTACCAACGGAATACGCAGCCGGCCCGGCTACAATGCCTCGGCGTGTTGCATTCATCCGGCAGGCTCTCCCGGTTGTTCCCTACTCTCATTTTGCTAATTGCAAAAAACCGGGCTCGAGCGCGTTCCGCCTTCAACGTTCGCCGATACCCCCTCGAACTCGGACTCGTCCTGGAAATCCCGTTTTCGGGAGCCCGGCAGCTCGGAGCGGCGCGAACGCCGCCATATCCATTCCGCGAGGCATTCTTTTATGCGGACGAGCCTCGTGCCCGGCATCGAGCATCGCCGGGAATCCGGGAAACCGGGAAAACGCGCGCCTCCGATACGGAAGAGTCGAGCGAGCCGCAACGCCCTCGGGGCGAAACCGGTATCGGAGCGTAATCGCGACATTCGCTGTACGGAGGGTGTCCCGATATGTCCTGGCGAAAGGGACGATTCCCGAGGTTATTTCAAGAAACTTTTTCCTTCGCAACTTCGCGATTCGGCGTCCCGTTTTCCAGATGTCGACGAAAAACAGCGTTACCGCGTATCGCTTCCAGACGCTATCCTCTCCCAGATCGGACGCCATTGTTCCCGAGTCCCGGCGTCGCGTTGATGCACGCCCGCCCTCGCCGCGTTCCGATTGGTACGCGTTTTTCGTCGATAACTCCCTAACGAAGCTCCCGAGAAGATTTTCGGAGAATATTTCTACCGGTTTACGTTCGTCGAACATGTTTTTCCAACAAATACGTAAAATCCACAGGGATTTCGCATACGCGATCGCGCGAGGGCTTGTATCCGTTCGAACGACTCCGAACGCTAAAAAATAATCGACGCGATCGATGGAAAATAGTTACAGTCCGTCGGTCCTCGTTCGATGAATCTTGATTTTCACAATTTCGGTATTTCCGCTGGCAATATTTTCTTCGTCCGACGACGTCGAACCGTTTAAACGGGTCAGCTGAATTTTTCGAGCCCTTTAAATAGGGGATCGCTCGATCGCATTTTACGTATCGCTTCTCTATTCGCTTTCGAACGCCCCGCGGCTGTATTCACTTGTATATTTACATCTCGCGTTTCGCGATTCCATTCATTTCTGTCGGCCATTTTCATTTCTGTACATACCATTTCTAGTTTATAATATATTCATTTTTATCAGCATTTCAATTCCCATTCCTTTCACGTTCCTCGCATCTGCCATTCCGCCCAATCTAACAAAACGCAGAATAAAACATGTCGAAATATATGTGCGATCGTACATTCATATTACGAGAATATATTAGTTTATGTATGGAATCGTTTGCGGCTGCGCTTCTGCCCACATTTCCGCATGCGCTTCCCCCGTGGATGCCGTAGTCTCTTTTCATGCTTGCAATAGGCAAAATGTTACAAAGAAAAAACACCTTTCTATACGAACAAATACCACGTTGAGCGAAACGCTTTTCTCGCGGTAACGTTCTTCGAGATTGCAAGATCCTCGGTGTTTGCATAAATGGCATCCAAAGTCGCACAAAAGTCGCGTGATCGCAAGCTATCGGATACCATCCTTTCTC
>CM052097.1:24218146-24277084 GCA_028453745.1 Agapostemon virescens | reverse complement strand
ATTTTTAATGTCCGCTTTTAGTAGATTTAACGTTGAAGGAAACGATCGGCATAGATATTTATTGGACTTTGTGCGAAATTTTCGGCGAAAGATTAAGGAGCACCTATGGGGACCGATGCTCGCCTGGCCAGTAGTCTCCGGTTGTGATCCTCGTTTGGATTCGGTATGGCGCGGGTCGGTGGAGCGAGCCTTTCGCTTTACGGAAGAAAGCTAGGAAATTGTTTATTCACGGCTCGAGCGTGCATCGGGAGAGGACGCGTTGCTGCCGGTGTGATCCGACGCATTCTTTCCTCGACGCCATACCGGCGAAAGGGAAGGAGGCGGAGGGAAACGGGACCGAGGAAGAGGGCGGCAAGGAGAAGGTCGGTTTCGAGGAGCAAATGGTCGAGGAAGATGGGAAAGTATACGGGCGACGCGGCGGGATGCATAGCTCAGCGTTACCCTCGCGATTCCTTTGAGGATAAAAGTCTGAACGCCGAGTTACGTCTGTGCGACTGCGGGCTCTCCGCATCCTCCACGAGGATGGCTATACAGGAAGCTTTTCGAGGAGAGACGCGTCTTTCGAGGATACGTCGCCGAGTCGTTCTCTCGTCAAGGGAAACCTCCACGAATTAGGTTGCGGTTCTACCGGATGGAATTTTCATTCTCGTGACGCGAATCTCCGTCGTTCGTCTCGAACGCGTAGAAACGTTCGAGCGGATCGGCGATCGCGCAGGACCTACGCTCCGGGTCATCGAATCGCGATGAACAGACTCGAAACTTCGTTGGGTCGCTTAAAGAGGAAGGTCTGGGGAAGATTTTGCCGGTGGAATCATGTCGATAGCTCTAATAGTTTGGTCGGGGCACGACTTCAAAGATTTGCCAAATATTGCCACGAAATCGCTAAATATTGAAGGTGTACCCCTTCTTAAAATCGTGAAAAATCTTTAGGTCTCCGATTCTTTTGTAATTTTGTGTACACGTTTCTAGACGCGCGGTCAGAGTGTATGTCAATTTTTAGGTCGATCGGAATCGAATTGCAGCCGTGGCGCGACTTGAAACTTTCGGTGCGATCAATGGTGAAAATGGGAAAAATTAGGGTTGATAAAACGAAGCTCCCTGGATTTCCCTGAAATGCTAACCTAAATTGTGGGAGCTTTTCTTAAAGAGGAAGGTTTGAGGAAGATTTTGCCGGTGGATTCATGTCAATAGCTCTAATAGTTTGGCCGGGGCACGATTTCAAAGATTTGCCAAATATTGCCACGAAATCGCTAAATATTGAAGGTATACCCCTTCTTAAAATCGTGAAAAATCTTTAGGTCTCCGATTCTTTTGTAATTTTGTGTACACGTTTCTAGACGCGCGGTCAGAGTGTATGTCAATTTTTAGGTCGATCGGAATCGAATTGCAGCCGTGGCGCGACTTGAAACTTTCGGTGCGATCAATGGTGAAAATGGGAAAAATTAGGGTTGATAAAACGAAGCTCCCTGGATTTCCCTGAAATGCTACCCTAAATTGTGGGAGCTCTTCTTAAAGAGGAAGGTTTGAGGAAGATTTTCGCGTTTGATTCATGTCGATAGCTCTAATAGTTTGGCCGGGGCACGACTTCAAAGATTTGCCAAATATTGCCACGAAATCGCTAAATATTGAAGGTATACCCCTTCTTAAAATCGTGAAAAATCTTTAGGTCTCCGATTCTTTTGTAATTTTGTGTACACGTTTCTAGACACGCGGTCAGAGTGTATGTCAATTTTTAGGTCGATCGGAATCGAATTGCAGCCGTGGCGCGACTTGGAACTTTCGGGGCGATCAATGGCGAAAATGGAAAAAATTGGGGTTGATAAAACGAAGCTCCCTGGATTTCCCTGAAATGCTAACCTAAATTGTGGGAGCTTTTCTTAAAGAGGAAGGTTTGAGGAAGATTTTGCCTGTGGAATCATGTCGATAGCTCTAATAGTTTGGTCGGGGCACGACTTCAAAGATTTGCCAAATATTGCCACGAAATCGCTAAATATTGAAGGTAACCCCCTTCTTAAAATCGTGAAAAATCTTTAGGTCTCCGATTCTTTTGTAATTTTGTGTACACGTTTCTAGACGCGCGATCAGAGTGTATGCCAAATTTTAGCTCGATCGGAATCAAATTGCAGCCGTGGCGCGACTTTGAAGTTTCGGGGCGATCAATGGCGAAAATGGGAAAAATTGGGGTTGATAAAACGAAGCCGCCTGGATTTCCCTGAAATGCTGGCCTCGATATTGAATAACATATTTAAAGAGGAAGGTTTGAAGAAGATTTTGCCGGTGAAATCATATCGATAGCTCTAATAGTTTGGCCGGGGCACGACTTCAAAGATTTGATTGTATTAACACGTTAAGCAGGCCTCGTCGGTCCCTACGAACCGGTGACACATTTTTCGTTCTGCTATCGCGGCGCGCGTTACGTTACCCGACTGTTTAAACTTTGATTCGTCTATCGGCGAGCGGCCCGTTTGGCGGCTAACCGTGGCTTGAACGGAACGGTACAGAAATTCGGCGTGGCGCTTAACGTGTTAATACAATATCGCAGGACTTTCGATGTCTGAAGTCTGCGGTATCCCAAAGCGCTCCATACGTAAATACGGAGCGAAGTTTAAACAATTTTGAAACGAGAGATTCCCGTGATAATTCTAGGCAACGTTCTCCTTTGCCGCTTCGCGATTTTACCCTTCGTTTTAGGATTATTAATCGTAAAGCGTGCTAATGGGTTTAGGAATTTTGTGCGCTTTAAGGCACGCCTCGACATAAGCTAGATAAATATAGAGTTGATTCCGAGCAACTTTTTCCTTTGCCAATTCGCGATTTGGCGCTTTGTTTTCGAGTTATCCATGGAAAAACACGGGAGCCGATCGAAGCGCGAGGGCCGGCGTAGTCCAGCGTAACGCCAAAGCTCGGAAATAACGGCGACTAGCGTAGAATCGTCGAATCTATGTGACGTCGTACTGCATCGTTAATAACTGGAAAAAGGAGCGTCGAATCGCAAAGAGGAATTACAATTAATATCAAAGATCTCGGGTCGAAAATGGATTGGTTTGAAAGTCGCAAATTTTCCGCCAACTTCTCGCCGACTATCGCGAGTTGGAACTCTGCGCGAACGGTGCAATAAGAATTATCGATCGACGGTCCGAACTCCGTAGATCATTCTCGAACATTCAGAAATCTGTCGAAATTTTCCCGAAACATTTCTTTCATTTTCTCCTGCTTCATTTCTATCTCTCTCTCTCTCTCTCTCTCTTTCTCGCTCTTTCTCTCTCGGGGTTTCGAGATCTCGGCGACGCAATATCGGCGATACATCAAGGTACAGGGGTGTAACAGCAGCGGGGAGGGGGACGGGGGGTGCTAAACGTGCGACGAAGCCAGAAGAGGAAGAGGCAATTACGTATTCAGGGAATCGACCGAATTGCCCCCGACCGAGGAGTTATGGATCTCCGCATTGGCGAGATGCAGGTGCGAAGAGGGCCATTCCCGGGACCCGGTTACATTTTCCATTGGCGCAGGGACCGGGGGTGGAGCTATGCGAATAAAAAATAGAAAAAAGAAAAAGGCAAAGGAGAAAAGAAGAGGAAGAGCAGCCGCCCGGCCGAGTCGGGCCGAAGGAGGCAGCCGGGCTAAATAAACGGCGCTATGTGAACGAAATTAAATGAGTCCGACGAATGTATCTGTAGCAGCGGGGGACAAGCGCTTCGAGCGCGTCAGAAAGATATACGGCGCCGGCGTGCTCGCGATAAACGCCTTCGGCATAAATGTAACAGGCGTGCAACGGGCCTGCGGAACCGAGGGCCGCTGCGTTTCCTCCGAAGAATGATTAACGCCTCCAACTCTGCGTCCGTTCTCGAGGACTGGCTGTGTCGCATCGATAAAACAATACGTTGTATGGGATTTACCAAAACCGTCGGAAAATCTCGAAGGTGGCGGTTCCCGACGTGGTTCGATATAACTTTCTCCTTTGCGAAGTTATTTACGAAAAACACGGACCAATCGGAACGCGGAGGCTAACGCGTGGCAACGATCTCGCACCGATTCGCCGATTGCTCGAAAGCGAAGCATCGAATCGCGATTCGGCACAGGAAAATATTGCTCGGAATCGCCTTAGTAATCCATAGGCGCCTCCTGCTCGATGCACGGTTTTCGTAAGTAGGTCGACAACGCGGAAACGAACATTTTCGCCAAGGAAATTTTTGTTGACGCTCGACCACGACGATCCCGAAGATCGGAATCTTCTCCGAGGGAGTTGGTAGATTTGAAGATCGGCGTAACGACGTCGGATCGTCGCCGTCGCCTTATCGCGGTGCGATCGATAGGCGCGACATCCGTAAAGGACAAACGCAACAGACCGAAGCAACAACGACGCCGTAGAGAGCCGCGCGTCGTCTCTTCGTCGCAAAAGAAACCCGAGAAATGGTTAGCCAGTTATCAAGATAAGCCGTCGATGCAGATTTCGGTGAATCCCGGCCGCTTTGAACGACTCGGTTGGGTAAAGGCTGTGTCGGCGACTCGGTTCCCGGGGAAAGTTCATACACACCGATCGAAGAGATTTTATTTCCGCTTCGCTCCGGGGTAAACGCTCGCCGGGTCTGACTCGGTCGTAGAGGGGTCGTTACATCGAGCCGAGTACAGGAAGAGCAGAGGAGCGAACCGGTGGAGGAGCAGAGGAGTCTAGTTGTAGAGGAGTTGCCAAGGGAGCAGGAAAGAGGCAACCGTTCCACGATATACCAGAGTCGCGGCAAGCTGGAGAAAATTTATCTTCCCTTTTAATTATTCGTTATTATTGCCAGCGAGAAGGACGCGGCAGTGGCAGAACCTAATTTCGACGTTACCTGTTTACCGGGGCGAGAAGCTCTCTTTGGTACCTCCACCTTCGATCTCGTTCATCGAATCTTTGTTGGTTGGTTTCGAGCGTTGCTTTTAGCGATTTGCGTCCAACGGGCATGTCGCCCAGAAACAAATAATTCGAGAGTCGACGTTAACGAGAGCTCTGCGCTCGAACGACGACTCCGAGGCGCCGGTAACGATTGCCACACCGCCGTTTAACGAAACTTTTACATCGCTGTGCTTGCGTCCAAGGAATTCGTAAAAGTGCAACTGCTCCGAGGACGAGTAAATGAAAATATCCTAGGTCGAAAGAAACTAAAATTACCGAGGGACCTAATCCGAATAAAAGCCGGCATTAAAATTTTGTATCGATCGCTATTAGTCGGATACTCGAACGGCTAAACGACTCTTCTCCGATTATCGCGGGGTTGCTCAATTTCTGTAGAAACGGTTCGCTCTGCGCGTTCCTTGCGAAAGATAGAGAATTTTGCTAAATATAAGAAAAAGCCAAGCGAACACGGAGAAAACTGTAGGAAGAGATAAGGAAAGCCGAAGATAGAGACAACTTTAGCAGAGATAAGGAGAACCTAGCCGAAGATGGAGAGAAATCGAGAGATCGACGGGAGAGAGAGTCGGGGGCCCGAGAGATTCTAACGAAGAGAAAAAAGGTGTCGGGGGAGGGAAGGCAGCTAACCAGGGAGGAAGAAGAACGAGCGTAGCAACGGGGGATGAAAAGAGCCTGCGGTGAAGCGGCGGTCCACATCCGGCAATGGTGTCTCGTCCATCTCCATTTAAATCGCGTTGCTTGGCGATACTTAACTTTAAAAATGGTGTCTGTATATTACCCGGCTCGAAGCGCATCTCCTTCCCCTCTTTCTCTTTCTCTCTCTCTCTCTCTCTGTTTCTCCGTCTACAGGGTGTCCCGTAAAATCGAAAGAAATTGAAATGGCAGATTTCCGGGGCGATTTCGAGCAACATTTTCCTTTGCCGTTTCGCGATCGGACGCTTCGTTTTCGAGTTGTTAACGAAAAAGAACAGACCAGCCGCCATTTTATCCGAGACGCGACGTAGCGCTCCCAAGAGCCAGCCTCCGCCGCGTTCCGATTGGTCCGTGTTCTTTCGTTGACAACTCGAAAACGACGCGTCCAATCGCGAAGCGGCAAAGGAAAAAGTTGCCCGAAATCGCCTCGGGAAGTTCCCATTTAAATTTCTCGAAACTTTACGGAACACCCTGTGCGTATCCACGTATTTTTATATTTATCTCCGGGCTTCTTTTTCTGGCTCAGTGGAACTTCCCGACACGCTCGTTCCGGTTCCGCGTCCGTGTCCAACGGCGAAGCAGCTCTTAAACTCTCCCTCTGCGGCGGCCGCGCGCCGTGCAGCCACCGAGTGCATCGTTTACGCGGCAATAAGGGAAAATTATTGCCGGCCGGCTAATAACGAACGATTCCCACGCGGGATATCCATGGTCTTTATTTTCCAGCTACGGGAAGTTTACGGCCCGTCCTACGAATCCCACGCATTGGGACTTCCCCCGTTCGCGAACACCGTGGTTCGCGGTGCGGTCCAAGAGGAGTGCAGCTCGATCCTTTTTCCGACGCAACCGGGTTCCCCTTTTTCTCGATCGAATCGCTTTACCGTGGACCGATTGCCAGCTATTTACACGTTCGCTCCGGCGCAGCGATGCCCATAAAAGTCACATGAATTTCAAACGACTGATTCAATGATCCGAGAATAAAACAGACAGAGTTGCCAGCGGGACACTGGTTCGCACACTGCCGGGTCCGAGGCAAAAACGATCCGCGTTCGCGTGCGAAAAATAGAAGTCGAATCTTTCTTCCGTTAACCCCTTGCCGTATCGCGACGAGTCCACGAGTTTAAACGAAGTCCAACAAATACGAAACGCGACGGCTTTCTTTTCAGACGAAACGCAATGTTGCACTTTTTTAATCTACATTTTAGCATCGAAGCAAACGCAGCCGCAAAAGAGATATAAATTTTCTTCTTCCATCTGCAACATTTTCAGCGATGTATATTACTTCGGATTTCTAGTTTGGAAGATGCAATCTGCGGAGTTCGTTATTTATATACCCGAAAGATTCATTTTGCATTGGTCTTTATCTGTTGCACGATATTTTGGATTTCATTGTTCAGTGAAATCTCTTTAGTTCAATTACTATCTTTTTAGCTCTGATTATATAACATAATGTCGTTTGGAAGTAAAGATACAATGGATTCCGCGGAACTCCAGCTTAATGTCTACAAATGTGAAAAAGGAAATCGTGACTGTAACTTTATGCGACCGATGCGGAGACAACGGTTTCGACTTTGCGCCCCCGCTTGACTCTTTCCGTCCTTGGGAAAACCACCCCTTAAACATAAGCCTCAAAGCCAGAGACTCTATGATTTCGTTGCATTCGAAGGTTGAAAAGGGTACATCGTTGCTGTTGAATTCGCGTCGTGCTTCTCCAGAGTGGAGAAAGAGTTCCAAATGATTTCGATCGCGAATTCATTAAACCGGTCGTAGCTATTGTAGAAAGTTAATCGCATTTTTCAGTTGGAGAAAAATTGTGGAAGATAGGTTACGCAGAGGCAACGTACCGATGGGTCCGCCGCTGGACGCACCGCTCGCCAATTTGAATGGGGAGTCGATGCGAATCTACGGTCGATCGGCGAGGGATTCTTTTCACGAAGCATTCGAGTCGATTGTGCGGAAATCATCGGATTTTCTTGGCTCGATGATTCCACCGTAGGAGGTCATTTCCCGATAGAAACGGACTCGCGCTAAATGACCCGTCGCACTTATTGGATGCGTCCCATTGATTGCATGGTAATCAATTGGCGATTCATTATCCGGCGAACGATAATAGACGTTTATAAATGTAGATACGCGCAAAGTGTTTGATTTGAATACCAAAGGCGGGTCTCTATCGATTGCACTATTTGTCACTCGTTCACGCGTGCAACGCCGCTCTACCCGGCGACAACGTCTACGCTCGTATACGGGCACGTACACGCTCGTGACCTGTACGCTCGTCGCACGTGTATCCGCGCGCCACGCCGCGCGGCTGCACGTGTGTACGCTAGCTATAATACAAACATCGTTAACAGTGCAAACCGCCGGGACGAATTGTAATAATTTGCCGACTGAAATTACGTAATAAAGCGGGTATATAGACGCATCCAGCGGTACAATGAACTGCACACGGCGCATTGTAATTTACCAGTCGGATGATGAATAGTACGCGTGCACGCCGCGCGGACGTGCACGCACGCGCCCACGCGCGCGGACCAGTCGTCTATGCTTATTGTTACCGATGGGACGCGAAACGCTTCGAATCGCTTTGAATCGCTTCGATCCAACCTTTACGGCGAAAAATTCGAATCGCTTTCGACGCGACTCGTACCTCGGAAATGTCGAACGTCTTTGCGAGTGCTTGGATATCTTGCAAGACTCGGAATTTCTTGTATTACTTTTTTCACATTCTCTGCCAATGTCGCTCGCATTGATTCTTCCTGTATCGCATTGTGTAGCAGTCGAACGAGTCCGATTGACCGTGCCCGCGGCACGACCTTGCAGTCGGTTTCAACGGTCATCGGATACTTGCTCGACTATTTCTTTGGAGAGGTTAAACCAGAGAAGTTCATCGACATTGACACTCGTCTCCGAAATGCACTGGGAACCGCGTAAGACGTACGCGTGCTCAGCGATGGGACTGAGCCTGAAAAGCCTGATAATTGTAGAAGATCCAGAAAAATTGGAGCTCTCGAAAATGTTCGACAACGCGCTACTCCGGAATGAAAGAGGAACCGCGTAAATCGTGCGCGTGCTCAACGATAGGAGAAACGCTTCGAATCGCTTCTAGCTAGCATTTATCAATGGAGATTCGAATCGCTTCGAATAATTAGAAGCTGGAAGCGGCGAAAGTCTTCGTGGCAGCGAAAGCCTTTCTATGAGAAAGTCTAAGAATGAGAAAGCTCTTAGGATTTTTAGAATCGCTGGGAAAGCGAATGGGTAATTTTTAATCGACGCCGAGGACAGTTGGAGGAAAGAAGTCGGTAGTGCGCGGTCGTTAACGATCGTTCGCGAGCACCGAGCTCGTCCGAAATTCTATCTCGCGATATCCACCGCAGTCACGGGCCGTGGGGAATTGTCGTGGACGTTGATGGCGCCGTTTCCGCGCGATTCGCCCACGGAAAGGACGAGGAAGAGATTCGCAATCAGGAGGATCTACGTTTGCGAGAGCGAGGACCGGTGTCAACCGGTGTCGGCGGTCGCAGCCGACCGGCCGACCGCAGCACTGTCAAGCTGCGTAATTAATCCATGTTTCAGCGAGCCAGCTACGCCCGACAGCAGCCTAAGATTTACCGCAGTCCAATTTTACACCTGTCCGTCATCCGACCTCGCGACCGGTTACCCATGGCCCGATGGAACTCGCTCGTTCGGTAATTATCGGCGCCACCGACGCGGATTCGCTCGGGCACGCTCTTCTCTCTCCGCAACTGTGAAAAAGATCTCCGTCGTAATTGTGAAAAAGATCTCCGGCTTAACGCGAAAATCATCTCCGCCGATATCGCGAAAAAGATCTCCGCCTTAATGCGAAAATGATCTCCGCCGAAATCTCGATAGGAATCTCCGCCGTAACTGTGAAAACGATCTCCGCGAAAATCGTGGAAAAGAACCTCCTCGTAACCGTGAAAAAGATCTCTACCGTTATCGCGAAGCGGATCGCCTACGATTCTCGCGATCGGTGCGTGTTTTTCTTTAACAACGCGAAAACGAGATCGCGCGCGACGTTTTCGCGACGGGAGAGGTCTCTTGGAACAGCGCCAGGAGTTCCTCTGGAATTTCAAAAGATTTCAAGAAACTCGAATATTTTTTGGGACACCCTGTACGACGCGGTCGTCGGGCAGGAGTCTTCAACATTTCCAAGAACGGGCGTCCACGATTTTCATTTTCCTGGCCGCTCTCTTTGATCTTCGCCGCTGGTTCCACGTCCCGAGACTCGTTCTCTCCACGACGGAATGAAAAAATGCTGCGCGATAACGTCTTTTCGCGCGAATGCCGGCCTCGTCGAAATCTCGTGACTCGGGACCATAGACTTTTCGCGCTCGCGTCGTTTTCTTTTTCTCTCTTTCATTTTACTGCACGCTCTCTCTTTCTCCCTCTCTGTCCCTCTTTCTGTTTCCTTCGGCTTTTCTGGCTCTCCTCGCCGCGATTCTCTCTGTTGCTCCGTTCTCGCAAGGCACACCAGCCGGAACAAGGGTAACAACGAAAGAGTAATGCGCCCGAGCGGAGACGAGAAAGGCGAGCTACCCTTGTTACACGAAATAAGTTCCGCGAAGCGGCTTGACCTCGTTTAAATAATATATATTTCTATCTGGAAATTCCAAGGGGTCGCGAATTCCTGAATCGCCGGGCACGGATGTTGGCCACCGACGTCGTTTTAACGCCCGCGTCGTTACCCTACTTTTGTTTCGTCTTCGTTACCGACGCCTTGCTTGTTAACCGCGCGGTCGACGCGTTTCCCCCGCAATCGAGACGCGCCTCTTCTTACATCGCCGAATCCTTCGCGCGTCGCATTAACCTTGCGTAAATATTCGACCGTCGCGAAACGTATACAAGGTGTTCTGGAAAAGTTCTAGTTCTTCAAAAGCGAACATTCCCGGCGTTGATGCCGCGAAAACACTGTACACCGCTTCGTTTCCGAGTTATCAACGAGAAACACAAACCGATCTGCGCGTCCGGGGCGGAATCTACCCTTCCAACGTCTGCGTAGTTTTGGATTCGATCGGTCTAAGGTAGACTTCGCAGTTACGTTATTACGGAAATAGTTTTCTCAATTAACACTATCGAACGGCGATTATTTCAGGATATTTGTAAGGCCCATGATCCATGACTGAAAACTTTTTAATGGGTCTTTCAATGCTCACAGCAATTTTTATTGCGAATCAACAATGCATCCCCAATAATATTGTCTAATAATGTTGTTACAAATTAGAATGTAAAAATAGAATTTTAAGCTTCATTTTGATACAGCGTGAATATTGAAAAGCCTATTAACCCTTTGCACTCGAAGCAATTCTACTCCAAAATCGAAACAATATTTCTATGTATAATAGCTCCATTTTAGATAGTTCATTTCCTTTCGTTCATATAAAATTAATTACTACGACTCGTACTTAAAACATTAACATTCTTATTGATTTCTTAACTGCAAACATAGCGACGTAAAAGTTGTTTAAATAATAGTATGGCAAGTTTTAGTGTCGCCTTAGAGACGCCATTCGAGTGCAAAGGGTTAACATTTTACCGACCGGCGATTATTTCAAAATTTTTGTAAGGCCCATGACCCATGACCCATGACTGAAAACTTTTTAATGGGTCTTTCAATGCTCACAGCAATTTTTATTGCGAATCAACAATGCATCCCCAATAATATTGTCTAATAATGTTGTTACAAATTAGAATGTAAAAATAGAATTTTAAGCTTCATTTTGATACAGCGTGAATATTGAAAAGCCTATTAACACTAGAACGACGGAGCATTAAACTATACCAACATACATTACTTTATAATAATGACAAGGTTGTAATTATTCAAAGCTTCTCGAACTTCTGTGTTAACAAATGTTCTAATGAAAAAGTTTATGTGACTAGCTTTCGTGGGAACATTCTTATAATTTCAACAACTGTCAAATAAGAATTAAATGACGAGTCATTTTGGCTCGTTTCGTCGTTCTAGTGTTAATAGGCTTCCGGTCGATAAAGTGTTAAAAACACCGTGTATACGCGATGCCGGAAGTAAGTCCTTCGTGATAAAATTCAATTTCTATTCCACTTGGAGGAATAAAAATTACTCGAGTCGATTTTAACAAGCAGCGAAGAAAGCGAAGGAAATGAAAATTGAAATGTTAACGAGTCGAAGACGACAAGGTTGTTCCGCTTTCCCGCTGTCTTGGCAGTTTTCTATTTGACCAGGTTAAGCGACCCAACTATGGACGGCGTCCTTGTTGCGCGAGCTTCGTTGCGTTTCTCCGGATAAAAAGTTCAATTTCTATTTCATCCGGATGGATTGAAATGTCAGCGGCCAAGAATAGAAATATAAGACGAAGCTTGCGGAGCGTTTGCGTAGCCGTGGACGGACAGAATTAATTTCCGAGGAGAAGGAAGGTGGAAACGTCGGAAATCTCGGTTGTCGTCGGACCTCGCTAGAATCGAAGGGGACGATCCCGTCGTGCCTTTCATCGGCCGATTACACGCACTCGTGGAACACCGGTCTCCGACACTCGCTAAATGTTCCGCGCAGCCTTCCGACGAAGAGACAGAGAGAGGGAGAGAGAGAGAGAGAGAGAAAATAAAGAGAGTAAGAGGGTGATTTCGGTGTTGGTGCGGCTCGAAGAAGGCTTTCTAGGATGGCGTTGACGGGTCCGGGGCCAAAGGAAATAAGGAAATTCAGGTGGGGCCTGGAGTGGAAACGGAAAGTAAAGAAGAGAGGGAGAGAGAGAATGAGAATAGCGAGGGAAAGTAAGAGGAGCAAGAGGGAGAGAAGAGCGAAAAGGGTAAGAGGGTGATTTCGGTGTTGGTTGGGCTCGAAGAAGGCTTTCTAGGATGACGATGACGGGTCCGGGGCCAAAGGAAATTAAAGAAAAAGGAAATAAGGAAATTCAGGTGGGGTAGGAGTGGAAACGGAAGGCGGAGGAGAGGGAGAGTCGGAGGGTGGCTGGGAAAGAGGGAGAGAGCAGAAGGGCGCAAGGGTATGGAAGTCGCTCTCGAGGTTGGCCGTTCCAGGGCGACGCGACGATTTCCGGATGATTATTCTCTTCGTGGCTCGGTTTTTCGCGAAGGGTACCTATTACGAGGCGGCTCTGTGAAACGGTTGAAAAGAGGCCTGCCTCGACGGGGTTAAGATCAAAGGAAGTGGCTCGAAGCGGCGCTGAAGGGTCGGAGGCTGCTACTGGCCGTAGAAAGAACGAACGAGCGGCCGAGACCAGGGACCTGTTCGTTCGTTCGTTCGTTCGTTCGTTGCTTCGCTCGTTGCTTCGCTCGTTGCCTCCGAATAAGGGGACGGAGAGGTTCGGCGACGGGCTGGCAGGAGCAGGAGACCCGACGGAACCTCTGCAGCCACCTAGGACCGCTATGGTCACCGTGGAAAAACCACCGCCTCGCTCTACGCGCAACGTTTGCCTAAACAACCCGCGAAGGGCCAGGCAATCCGATTAGCTTCTGCCCACTGATTCGATCCAACGAAGCGACACGCGTCGAGACGTCTCCAAGGACCCGTCTTCCGGCATCGTCCTCGCCGCCTCTTCTTCGCGGTCGCTCCGCTGCGAGGATCGCCTCTCGAGTCCGTTTTCCGAGACCTCGGCCGTCCACCTTGGAACAGCAACGGCCATTAACTCCGAGAAGACGGACGGTTCGCGCCATCGTGGGGTCGAACCTCGACCTTTGGTTCTTGTCGTCGCGAGTCGAATTCGTGGCGAAGATTTTAACGTTCATTATGAAATTATCATTTTCGGAAGTCCATGATCCATGGTGGAAAACTTTTCGATGGATCTTCCAACGTTGACGGCTATTTCTATCGCGGACCGACGAGCCATCCCCGGAAATGCCGTCCAATAATTTTATGGAAAGAGGTCTCTAAGCCCCATTTTGGTACATCGGCGCATCCGCTAATAGGCTGCCGGTCGATGAACTGTCAAATAGAGTCGCAAACAACGCAAGCGCAATATCAAATTGGCGCAACAGTGCAAAATCAATCTTTCGGGAATATAAATAACGAACTCCGCGGATTGCATCTTCCAAAATAGAAATCCGACTATAGAATGCGACGAATTTAACGCCGAACTTGCCGAGCACTCGAATGGTCGTTGAACGTTACTCAATAAACATGCTGCAGTTAAATCGGTTTAAGTTTATTCTTTTCTGCTGTTTTAAAGCGTTTTATGTCGCATATTTAAAACGTTCCAAGGGGTTTGTGTGTCTACACACATGTGTCTAAAGACGTTGTTCGCCTCTTACTTCTTACAGCATATTTTATAACGACTTTACGATTAAAGAATGCATTTCCACCGAAAGAGTTGCACCGTAGGAAATGCAGTACAGAACGGAGCAAATAAGTTTGCGACAACGCGTCGGTCTTTGGCGAACGCATCGAACAGCTCGAACGGAAAGTCGACTGTAAATAGTTTGGCGCGGGACGTGTTAATAATTGCAGAATAAGGAGTCTGAGTTAGACGATTCGAACGCTCGACAGGTTTGTTCAAATGAATTTGCTCGGTCTCGTTCAATATCCGTCGAAAATGTGTCAAATTGACACGAACGGACGAGGGTTAGAGTCGCACCGTATAAAAGCGGAAATGGGGATGAAGCATTATTCCAGGATCTTTTGTGCAACTACTTCCGGCAACGCGGCAGCTATTCCGAGTCGTCGAATTTCGGAAATAGGAGGCAGAGATTCTCGCGGTGAATCGAGACCGAATCGAGATCGGGAGAGAAAGGGAGAAAGAGAGAGGGAAGGAGAGAGAGTAGTCTCGCGAGCGCGACGAAGCGAAAGCTCGCGGCAGTGCACGTGTCAGAACTCGGCGTTAAAGCCGACTTTACTTAGAGCGGAGCTCGTACGGCCGCGATGCATATTTATGAATCACCGTCGTCGTCTTCGTCGTCTTCGTCGTCGTCGTCGTTGCGTCGAAAGAACCGCCTTCGTTCCAGACGATAGCATCGATTATACGTCGTCCGATATTTTCTGGCAAAGAAATACCTGCATCCCCGTGTACGGTTCGCCGGAATCGTTTCGCGAATCATGGTCTCGACCTTCGGCAATTTTATTCACCGCGAGTTTATCGACTGCTTCGTACACACGCCTGCCATTCGCTTCTCCGGCGCAATCCTATTCGCAGACTGCAGCTGCGAAGATTCGACGCGTGAATATTGTTAAATTTTAATCGATCGAGATTCCTACGAAACGCGACACGGCCGCTGGAATAAAAAGTTTGTCCGCTGCGCGCACGATTCGAAAGAGTTCGAGACGTCGGAGAGAGAATTGCTTCTTCGAGGGAATCGTTCGAGAGCGAAACGCGCTTGCCGAGCAATTCGAGCGAGCTTTCGGCGAGTACCGTCCGCGAGCGTCTCTCAGGATGTTCGCGTACGCCGCGGTTATCGCCGCGACGCGTAACGACCGCGAAGTTCTAACGATAACGACTGCGTCGAAGCTACCTGCTGACCACGGGGCCTTCCACCTTCCCGGAAAGGGGTTCAAAGGGGTTTCAAAGGGATCGAAGAGAAGCTACGAACGGGCACCGGACGCGACGATACGCGCGGAGGCTCGTTCGACCATCTCGGCGGAAACGACGCTCGTCGTAACAGTAATTATTTACGGCCGTTTCTAGGAGCTGCGTGTCTCTCCCGCGCGAGCCGGACCATCGACGTTACCACCGAATTCAAACAATTTTAGCACCGCGAAATGTACGCGGCGGATCGTGCAAGAGTTTGCGCAACGGTGGACGACGTCTAACGCCGTGCGGTAGCTCTATCGTTAACGTTTAATGGTTTGACGAGCTGTTGCATCGCGCAAGTTGCAGAGAAGCTCGCAACAAACACCGATCACGATTTTTATCGAGTTCTCGTCCCGTGCGTGCATCCGAGGAGATCGACCGATCGTCGCATTCGACAGAGTCCGGTGGTTCCTACAAATTTATAAAATATCGCGTCTATTGTGGGAGGAAGACGCGTTGGTCGAATCTCCAGCACAGTACGGTAACAGCAATAAAATAGAATTTTGTTTCCGTCGTTCTTTCGAATGCCCATTAAAATCTACTAATGCCACGCTAGAATGTTCTCTCGCAATTTTTCTGGCCCTAAAAATTTGTTTATTATACAAGAAATTGTAATCCAGTTGGCGGATGGGACTCGAAAGGTCCGCGAACAAGCCCAGGACCGATTTCGGATAAAAACGAGGACGAGGATCGGTTGGCTGCCGGGAGTATCGCGGTCGCGGATGAATTTCGCGAGGCCGTGTTAAGTAACCGGCTTGTACGCGAAACCGAATTGAATTAGGAACTTTCCTCGAGAGCACATGCTCGCATTTGCATAAACGTCGCGAGCCTGACTCCGGGACATGCTCGAATCCTTGTTCCCGCTTATTGTCACGCGCGGCGGCTATACGTGCCGACGAAATTCAGGGGAATAGGCCCGCGTGCAGCCCGCCGCGAAACGCGAATCTTCTCCGTCTCCCCATCCTCCTCTCCCTTCTCGCTCTCTCGGTGCGATGCTCTTCCTTTTTCCCTCGGTCCCTCAACCCCTACCCAAGTGTCTCAATCTCTGAATTTCTCAGTCTCTCAATTTCTCAGCCCTTCTCTCAGTTTCGCCATGTCATAGTCTCGCTTTCTTCCAAATCTCTCGCAATCTCTCAACATCTTTCATTCTTTCAGTCTCTCAAATTCTCAATCTTCCTCAGTGTCGCAGTTTCTCAGATTCTCAAACTTCCTCAGTCTTTCGGTCTTGCAGATTCTCAAGTTCTCAGCCCTTCTCTCAGTTTCGCCATGTCATGGTCTCGCTTTCTTCCAAATCTCTCTCAATTTCTCAACATCTTTCATTCTTTCGGTCTCTCAGATTCTCAATCTTCCTTAGTGTCGCAGTTTCTCAGATTCTCAAACTTCCTCAGTCTTTCGGTCTTGCAGATTCTCTAGTCCTCAGCCCTTCTCTCAGTTTCGCCATGTCATAGTCTCGCTTTCTTCCAAATCTCTCTCAATCTCTCAATATCTTTGATTCTTTCGGTCTCTCAGATTCTCAATCTTCCTCAGCGTTTCAGTTTCTCAGATTCTCAAACTTCCTCAGTCTTTCGTTCTTGCAGATTCTCAATGTCTCAGTTTCTCGATCTTTCGGTCTTACAATTTCTGAAATTTTCAATCTTCAAGTGTCTCAATCTCTGAATTTCTCAGTCTCTTAATTTCTCAGCCCTTCTCTCAGTTTCGCCATGTCATAGTCTCGCTTTCTTCCAAATATCTCTCAACATCTTTCATTCTTTCGGTCTCTCAGATTCTCAATCTTCCTCAGAGTTTCAGTTTCTCAGATTCTCCAACTTCCTCAGTCTTTCGTTCTTGCAGATTTTCAAGTTCTCAGTTTCTCGATCTCTCGGTCTTACAATTTCTCAAATTTTCAATCTTCAGTCTTTCAGCCTCTCAGCCCCTGCCCAAGTATCTGAATCTCTGAATTTCTCAGTCTCTCAATTTCTCAGCCTTTCTCTCAGTTTCGCCATGTCATAGTCTCGCTTTCTTCCAAATCTCTCTCAATCTCTCAATATCTTTGATTCTTCCAGTCTCTCAGATTCTCAATCTTCCTCAGCGTTTCAGTTTCTCAGATTTTCAAACTTCCTCAGTCTTTTGGTCTTGCAGATTCTCAATGTCTCAGTTTCTCGATCTCTCGGTCTTACAATTTCTTAAATTTTCAATGTTCAGTCTTTCAGCCTCTCAGATTCTCAATCTTTCTCAGTCTCTCGGTCTCTCAGATTCTCGATCTGTCTGTCTTTTAGCCTCTCGGATTACCGATCTCTTTCAGTCTAGTCCCGGTCTCTCAGTCTCCTCCCATATATCAATCTGTCCGACAGTTTCTCAATCTGCCTCTGTATCTCTGTCTCTCTCGCAGTCTCTCAGACACTTTCTCAGTCTCCGAGACTTTCGGTGTCTCTCTCTCTTTCGCTCTCGCCGAATCTCTTCCTCGGGGCGCGACGAGCGTTCTCTTTCCCTCTCGTTCTCGGCGCGGATGCTCTCTTCCGTCGAGCCGGGGCGAACGTAAAATTAATTAGCCGGTTTTTGCAAACCGCGCGGGGAAATTAGCGACCCGGCCACTTTAGCATTCCATCCGACGACGACGACGACGACAACCGCGAGTAGAATTTACGCTTGTCCATTAGAGCCGTGTTTCTCGTGTTTCTAGCGGAGGCCGCGTACATCTCCGACTACGCGGCAACAATGAACCGTGACGCGACGAAAGTTTAAACGCGGCCCGCGCTTTATCTTTTAAGCGGGCCGAATTTCTAACGGTGGATCGGTGTTTCGCTCTTCTCCGCTGCATTTTTAACTCGCCGTTATAGATATGTAAAATTGGAAAGTCGAATGGTCGCGATGTCAACATGCTCCGCGACATCTTTGATCCGTTCTACAAAAATTAGGCCAAAAATCGTCGCGCGAAAGAAAATCTGAGCGGTATCTTCGACGTTTCGTCCAAGAGGACATTGATTCTCGAGGCTTGCGAACCACGACGAGCTCTTTGTTCTAACCTCGATTTCTCGCCGTTTTCCGACGGCTCGATCGCGAGCGGTTGCCCGTAAATAATTTCCGCGAAACGACTCGAAGGATTTCGATATAGCAGAGAGTCGATCCCCGAAAGGACGAGCTCTCGGTACATTCCCTCGGCCATAATGTCTAGCCGGTGTCTGCCGAGGGATAAACTACCGCCTCGCTGACTTCGCCCCGGCTATATATAATATCCGGATCTGTGTGCATTTGGTTCCTGGCGAAAGTTGCCGCATAAATTTATAGCGTGCCGCGAGAAAGAAGAGAGAAAGAGAGAGGCAGAGGAAGCGCGGGGGAACAGGCCGCGGAAAAATCGTAATTTCAGCTCTCGCACCTGCAATTTTTTTCCTCCCTTCCCGACCGCCTCTGCGGGCTCTATAACCGAGCAACTTCTGCCCAGGAGCATTTTACGAGAGCGTCTCTTTTCCGTTCTTTATTTCCCTGCGTTCTCTCTTTCCCGCCTTGTTTTCTTGCAGGTTTGGAAAATCCGCTGGGTGAAATATCGCGCGAGCAGAGGCCTGCGCTCGTCGCGCAGCCGCCACGGAAATTCGAGGCGAGGTTGAGAAGAAAGGTCCGGCAAAACCGTCGCGCGAATTAAATCTCGATTACCGGGCTCCGAACGCTTTCCCATCGGACGAGACTCGTTGCGCGGATATACCGGGTGTCCTGCTTGCCTGCTGTATTTTTTGGCGGGGTTGCGAAATCGTCGAGCGGCGAAACGGACTGGGTTAAGTCGAAAATCTTACGTTTCGCGGCTATCGTCTTCGAATCACTGAAAATCGCGTTCGAGACAAATGTAAACATCGGTGCGAGATCGTCGAGTATCGTGGAATGGCTCGTATCGGCTGGAATCGAGGCGATTCGTATCGGAACAATTACGAACGCCGATGCGAGGTAATTTAGTCGCGTCTGAATTATCGAAAGTATTTCTACTTGCTGCCGATCGTGCGGTGGTTTGACGCTGTTCGAACGCCTCGAAGTCTCTTAAGTAACAGATACCGTCTTCAAAAACAACTGCGAACCTCGTTACGCGATCGTTTAGCGATGTTTGAATAACTTCCAAGTACTTTTAATCAGAAGTCTCCAACTTCTCCATGGAAATTGGACCGATCGGTGCGATCCGCCGACGCCCACGCGCGACGATGTTCGAAGTGTCTCGCCGCACCGAAATGTAACGGCGACGTGTTGCCTTGTCGGAGGGACCAAGACGCTCATCCGACAGCTATCGATCGCTCGCATCGATTGTTCCGTGGTCTTTTCAGCGGAACGCAAATCAGGTTGATGCGTTTGGAGAGGAGCAGAGAGAGAGAGAGAAGAGAGACTGGTCCAGCCGTCAGGCAGGCAAGCAGGCAAACTGGCTGGCAGGCAGGCAGGCAGGCAGCTAGATGGATGAATGGATGGATGGATGGGTAGATGGGAGAGACCGTTGTGGGTGGGTTTTCATTGAAAGCAGCTCTCGTCTTGTCCATTGAAAGTGTCTAACGTGCGCTATAAATTACGGGAGGCCGGAGAGTCGCGCTTCCGGATTTGTGCAGCGAGAGCGCGTTTCACGACTCGCCTGCTCCTCGAGGACGCCGGGAGAGCCGGGATGGCGTCGCGACGCGAAACACCGCCGATACTTTTCAACAATATCGAAACACGTATGCGAGATCCGTGCGCGACAAAATGTAAACCGGGTAACGGAGGCGTGGTACGGTCGCAACCGGCAAGCGGAAAAAACGAGAGAACCAAGAGACGGAGAGACAGGGAAACCGAGAGAGGAATCGGAGGAGAGAACGAGAGACACCGGTGATTTCTCGACGATTTTCACGGTACAACGATCGCGGCTCGAAACTCCCTCACGACGGCAGATTTACCTCTATTCGCTCGTACGTCGGACCGTTGAAACGCGCGGCTCGCACGATAGATTTATGAGGCTCGTATGGATTCCAATATAAAAGTGTTATATAGACGCTGTTCCGTCACACTTGTCGTCCCGGCGCGCACCGCGTCCCCACCCTCGCCCTCTGTCTCCCTCTTTCGGAGAGGTTCCAGGCCCGCGACGAAAAACGAGCCGAGAAAAAAAATAAAAGAGCATACCAGCTCGAAGCCAGTGAAAAAAAAAACCGGACAGCGTGACGGACGAGCTTGTCCAACGATCGTGATCTGAACGCCCTGTCCTGTCGCGGGAACATCCAACGAGATCCCGCGACGAAACGAGCATCGCGTTCCACCGGGTGTCCGCTAAACCTCGATGAAGTTTCAAACTGGGGATTCCTCGGCCGATCCCGAGCATCGTTTGCCCCGCCCAATTTTCCATTTCGATGTTCCGTTTTCGAGTTATTCGCGAACGAACGCGGAAAGGCGTTGACATTGGCCGTGACCTTGCGCCGCCATTCGATCCTCCCATGGGCGAATCGCAGCGCTGCTTTCGTTTCAAATGATTTTCAATTCGCCGTTTCCAAAGCCTCGGCGATTTCGAAAACGGGTCTGTAGAGAAACGACTCGAGGCTATATTCGCGATAGGGAATCCAGTTGGTTCAAGGTTCGCGCTGCAAAAGTTAGACGATCGGTGTAGTCCTCCGCCTATCGGTTCGACAGAATTTTAGAGCGGGAAGATTTTCCCGTGTGATTTTTACTCCCTTCTTGAAAGCACAAGCCGGTCCGGGGAGCCTCGACGGCATTGTCTAAACCCGAAGAAAAATAATTGCTGAAAGCAACCCGACATCTTGAACCCAGCCGTGCACGCACCCCTCGTGTTTTTCAACCGTTTCCCGCGGTTTTCCATCAAACGCGCGCTGCCCCGCTTTCAATTTTTTAACGAATTCCGAGCATGCAAAGGCGTCGAACGAGACTGCGAGCGGGCGCAGTCGAAACTTTACTTGCAACGCGACGCAAGCGGCAAGATCGGGTTCGCAGTCCCTTTCGAGCGAGTTGCGTAAAGCACGTATCAGTTCCGTCGAACGAGTTAAACAAGATCACCCCCGCGATTCTCGGTGCGCCAAAACCGAAAGCAACGAATAATTACATCCACGGTTACACGGTGCAACAACAATCGCAAGTTCCCAACTTCGCGTGAACGCATCGTAAATTACATTCGGTACATTCAAAACTTCCACCTCATTTTGATTCTCCGCTAGCTGGCATTATTTCCCACGTCGATGCGTTCGAGGTGTACCAAAGATTTATTTTAAAAGTTACGAGAGCCAGCTGCAATTTCCACCTTGAACAAGCGCGGGGATCCTCCGGCAAGTCCGCGTGTCCTTTGCGAAAATTGGCAACTCGGCGAAAGAGACTTTGGCGCGTCTGCTGTCGAAGCACTCCCGCGATATCAAACGATCCTCGGACACGCATCTGCGACGCTTTCGGCCGACTCGCCCTTTGCAGTGTAGGAAGTTCGGGGGGTTTAAAATTAAACTGTAGCCACGTTAACAAAAAGGGGAAAATATATAGGCGTGGTTACAGGATTTAATTACGATCGGTTTGAATTCATTTGACTCGACTTGTGAACACGGTTCTTCGCAAAACTTTATAACATCGGATCGCTCTTTAACTCACTAGCTTCTCTTTAACACTTTATCGACCGGAAGCTTATTAATAAGCTTTTCAATATTCGCGCTGTATCAAAATGAAGTTTAAAATTCTATTTTTACATTTCAATTTGTAACAACATTATTAGACAATATTATTAGGGATGCATTGCTGATCCGCAATAAAAATTGCTGTCAGTCTTGAAGGACTCATTAAAAAGTTTTCAGTCATGGGTCATGGGCCTTACAAAAATTCTGAAATAATCGCCGGTCGATAAAGTGTTAATAGTCTTTTCAATATTCGCGCTGTATCAAAATGAAGTTTAAAATTCTATTTTTACATTCCAATTTGTAACAACATTATTAGACAATATTATTGGGGATGCATTGTTGATCCACAATAAGAATTGCTGCCAGCGTTGATAGACCCATTAAAAAGTTTTCAGTCATGGGTCATGGGCCTTAGAAAAATTCTGAAATAATCGCCGGTCGATAAAGTGTTAACTTACCAACACTCGCTACTGTTCCGCTGACACGCGCATTGCCTTATAGGTATTCTTCGGTGGACGATTGCTCTACGTCACTCTATCGCTAGATTTTCCGAAAAATACCCTCCCTCCGAAATCAGCGAAGTAAGGGAAAGTCAAGATCGAGCCAGTTGCATCAAACTGTATTTAACCTTGTCCGTTTCGCCCTCGACTCGCTGATTGGCATCGTCTCGTGTCTCTCAAGATAACAACGATAACGTTAACAATGGGTGTAAACGCGCGTGGGTTAGGTGCAGCAGCGAACGATCCCTCTCGCCCCGAAATTCGGACAAATTATCCGCGGCGACCTTGTTAGTCGCGCGGTCGCCACCGGTAAGGGTTAAACGCCGATAAAAGGGACCCGTTCGAGAGCTCGTCGCTCGAAAACCGTTCGAGTTGCCGGGAAAACGATGTAAGGGAGAGAAAGAGAGCGATAGGAACTGATTTAAATTGTATATCGCGGCGGTATCGACTATCCGGCGTTATTATACCGCGGAGAAAAGCGAAAGATCCCGGCGTGTTAATTAAACGAAAGTTTGCCGGTGGACCGCGGCGCGCGCAGTCCCCTCCGGGGCCGATTGTTATTATCGGCGCTAACGAGTAATTTGTTTATCGGGAACGATATAATTTAGAACGTTCGGACCGGATAATTCAGGACAGTTCGGTCTCCGGGAAAAGGGGCGGTCGCGGGACGCGATGACGTGACGGACCGCAATCGCTTTACATATTCATGATGTAGCTTCGTGGACGTGCGCCACGAAATCATAGAATTTCGCCGATCTCATCGTCCATTCAGGACCGTTGAACCGACGGCCGCGCGGCCTATCCGCGTGCGATTCTTCCCCACGGCGCGTCTTGTCGCGAAATACGTTCCTGGGAATCGTTAACACTCCTTGCTCTGCTATTTATTTTATGGTCACGGCGAATAGAACTTTTCTCGGGTTCGTTGCGTCTAATTTCGCGTCTGTATGTTTTACGTTGTTTTACAATGACCAACTACTCAAGGTCGTTCGCGATCGTCGAAGATTAACCGCGACGGAGAACAATGCACACGATCGTCCTAATCGAACCGGGTTATATCGCGCGTTAAGTAAACCTATCGCCGTCGGTCGGGCAACATCGATTCCGTTCTAATTCACAATATCCCGAAAATCGATTTTTGATCGTCGTCGAGTCGTTCCCGATCCACTGTGCGACGTCGACGAGCGTGTTATATAAAACCGTCCGCCCCCGTTCTTTCCCTTTCACGCTGATTAATCCCGGCGTATTAATACGGCTTTAACGAGCCGGTTCTCCCGGGCAAGGAGGGTACGAGGGCTCGAGGTTTCGAACTCCCGCGACACGGTAATTCGGCCGGAGCGGCTGAAAAGACGAGAAGGGTGTCGCGAAGGATAGCTAGAGAAAGAGGGAGGCTGCGAGAGGAACCGAGAACGCGAGACAGCCCGAGCGAGGGAAAGGGAGAGAGAGAAAGAGAGAAAGAGAGAGAGTGGAACCGTTGAACCGATCGCGCGTCTGGATCCGAGCCACCGAGATATCGATTCGGTTCCCCGAAAGCGTAAAACGGGTCGTCGACTTTCATCCTTTTTCGTTCGGCGCTCGGGAATTAGGGTCGACGAATCCTTTCCGAGCGAAGAAGTCTGGAAGGGCCTGAAAGCCGTCGCAGAGAGAGAGCGAGAGAACGAAAGAAAGAGAAAGAGAGAGAGAGAAGGGGACTCCAGGGGCTCTTTTTTACGATAAATTTCACCGAGTGCCGGGTCAATCGTTTCGTCGACCCCCTTACACCGTGTTCAACCACCCCCGCGAACTCTGTAACCTTGTACTCGAACCGAGAATCCGGCCGGCTCTCGTCTAATAGACGCGGAGATCTTGCCAGGCGATTTCGATCGAGTTCCCGGTTATGCCGGAGAAGAGAAGGCTGTGTCTTTATCGGTGCACTGTGTCCCTAATGGTACGTGCACAGAGCTTACCATAAAATACAAATTTGAATTGAGAAATTCCTGAGGTGATTCCGAGCAATAATCTCCTTTGCCGATTCGCGATTCGACGCTTCGTTTCCGAGTTGTTAACGAAAAACTGTCACAGCTTCACGAGACGCGAAGTCACGTTGATCTTCGTCAGCCATCGCCGCGCTTTAATTACTGTACAAATATAATCTTGTATATTCTAATACAGTCTGATATATTCTTGTATATTTTAATATATTCTAGTATATTCTGGTACATTCTAGTATATTGTGGTATATTTTGGTACATTATAATATATTTTAGTATATTCTAGTATATTCTGGTTCAAGTATAATCTTGTATATTCTAATACAGTCTGATATATTCTTGTATATTTTAATATATTCTAGTATATTCTGGTACATTCTAGTATATTGTGGTATATTTTGGTACATTATAATATATTTTAGTATATTCTAGTATATTCTGGTTCAAGTATATCATAGTATATGCTACTATATTCTGGCAGCTTCTAGTACGTTCAGACACACTTTGATACGTTCCAGTACATTCTACGAAGGCTTGTCATTCGTTCGAGGCGGTGGCATTAAACGCGACATTACCGTGGATGCCTCGATGTTTGTCGAATCGCGTATAATGTTCGATATCGTTGAATAGCATAACCACTGTACACCGATCGTATCGAACCACACGCGTCGCACGCGAGCGAACAAATTGGTTTCGATCGGACAGTGCGAGGAGGAGACTTTTCGACAAGCGTAACGGGTTCGCGACGAGCCGAAGCCAACTCGATAGTTAGGGAATATAAGATTTCTAGGAGCTCCGGTTGGTAACGAGAGGGTTAAGATGAGAATCGGTGGCGGGAGAAACGAGACCTCCGAACAGAGGATTAAGAAGCCTAAGAGTCTAGTCCTAACAGAGCCCGGGAGCGTTCGAGCGGATTCCTTCGGGGTCTTCGGGGGTCTATCGAACGGCAGCGGTAGTCGTCTATCGGTCGATCGAACCCGGTCGACTCGGATCGAATCGAATCGAATCGAATCGAATCGACTAAAGTAGACTAGAGAGTCGAACGGGCACCTCGGGGTTGAAACGTGGTCGCGATAGTCCGTAGGAACGGTGGCGATGCCAGCGAAAGGGGGTGGCGAGGCCAGCGGGGATGTTTCGGCGGAAAAAAAGGAGCAGAAGAAGATGAAGATGGTGGGCGTGGGCGTGGGCGGAATGGACAGAGGATAGGTCGGGGGACGGGGAACGGTGAAGAGGGGGCGGAGAGAGGGAGGAGAGGCAACAAAAGAGCGAGCTGTGCGGCTCCCCTTTCAAAGTATTTCTATGACGTTGCCGCGTTTCGTGGTTCATTAGTGAAAAAGGGTTTCCCCTTTGTTGGCCGCGATACCATTGCGAAATGCTCTCGGTGCGATTCTATATCGCCGTCTACTCAGCCTTCGCGACCATTAGCCGGTTATTCGAAGCAACTACTTTGTCAGACGTTCGCGAGAATTTCGATGATAACGGGCCGGCCCCGGTCGAACCGTTCGACCTGTCTCGCGTCGCCGAAACTACTCCCTCCTTCTCCATCCATCTTCCGTTTCCTTATCTTTTTGCCATGCGGAGAGTGGCCGCGTTCGGTTTCGAGCTTCGCAGGCGTCGTCTTCGCGTTCCCTCTATGGGTCAATGTGCTTCTACCAGGTATGTAAATATGAAACCGGAATTTTTCTATAGAAAAACTTTCCCACTTTTCTAGTAAAAGGTATGCTGTTGCATGAAACTTGTGTAGTTGTAAGTTGAGAATCTTTATCAGCTGTTAGAACAAGAAAATTACGGTTTCATATTGACAGGCCTGATACTTCGCGAGGCGACGATACGGTTTCGCGCAACAGCGACAACTCGCCAAGCGCCACTACCTTGCGTCCGAAACGTCGACGGGATAAGTACTACAGCGTCGAGTCCAAAGCTTCGTACGGTAAAGTCGTTTCAACTGCTCGAATAACTTACGTTGTAACTGCCACAGTGTCCTCCCCGCGAGGCACACCTTTCGACGGGCTACGAATTTTGTCTCGCGTCTGTACGCGATAAGTGCAACGTGGTGACACTCGTCGCGACTTTACCGTACCCGAGTTCTCGACGGACTGTACCTTCCGACATTGTTTTCGTTGCATCGGAGCAACATCTCGTAGCAGTAAACGGCGAAGTAAAACTATAATCCAAAATTTCACCGAGTTCCCATCGCTCCGAAGGTAGAATCTGTTCCACTTTCGTGGGACACCCTGTATATTACTATACGCATAACAGAGGTATTATTGTTTGGGTATAGCAAGCTTCGACTCGATTGCATCGGCCAATCGTACATACATTACGGTATAGTAAACATCGAGCACAATATGGAACGCGGCAGTCTCGATAAACACAGAGCATCCCATAACGGATCGGCGTTCGAGTTTGAAAGCGTTGCTGTTTGATTCTTTATGGGATTGAGATTGTTCTTCGCTCGCGAAGAAACACTCTCCGCGCGGAAAATCCGCCAGACTGTCATTAAATTGTGCGAAGCGTTTCAGTGAGATTGATCATCGTTTCGAGCAGCGACGAAGTCCAAGAAGCAAATAGAAACCTCGAACCACTGTACAGGGTGGTCTAATAATATTTATCGTTCAAGCATCACCGTTGTTTTTAGAGGTAAAGGGAATGGCTGCAAAGACTTTCCTTAGGGTGGAGCAGTTTGGGAAATTCCAAGGTCATCTTCACTTTTTTTTTTAAATGGGATCGTATATTCTTTGATGCACCGGGTGGTGCATCTCGGCGCTGATAAAATCACGAAGATACGTATCTCCAAATTATATATTTACCGATCAACGATTAAATGCTTACCTTTCCGACAGGACCAACGTACATCGGTTAAATTGAAAATTTAATCGTTGATTGTAATCGATTGTCGACCAATCCAATTATAATGTACCGTTATTACAGTTAATTACATAAAATATTTCCCAGCTTTATAATACGGAGTCTGTCGACCGGCGTATCGAGTTCGTTATTTATCCAAAGTTTTATAAAATGAATGGGAAAAAGTTGAAATTTACAGGAAGTTGTAAAATTCGAGCAGTATTTCAACAATATTTTAATCTTCGGGGTTGTTTTTGTAGAAATCTTTTTTCCAAGTTAGCAAGCCTTTTGCTCGGGAACTTTGCACGTATATTTATTGGAATTCGAAGTACGCGAACAATTTTTTTCGACTAAAAACAATAAAACTGATGCGAGTTACATATTTTTTATGGAGCATGCGTTGAAAAGTTTTTCCAGCAGCAATTAACCGAACAGCTACTCGAATCGTTCGAAGAGTGCTTCGAGACAATTCATTTCCTATCGCAGTTTTTACCTAACCCAGACCTTCATAGTAGGCCATTGCATTTATCTTGGAGCACGTTATCAAAATGCAAATAAATTCTCACAGTTACATTAAAAAACAAATACAGTTGACCTTCGAGTCAACTCGAGGCCTTCGCCTACAGAAACCTCGCTTAACACTTTAATTGCCCTGTCGGTTTCTAAATGAATTTTCACGTTACTAGTATTCATTGTATCAAAGTTAGAGGTAGTCAGAGGTACTCTTCCTCGTACATTTCATTTTTCAATTTTTATATCGTTCGATGTCTCGTTTCGATTTTATAGAATTTTCGAGCAAACCAATCGGGTGACCAGTTTTAAAAGGCTCACCCTGTATACGCGTAACGTTTGACGATTATATGTGCAGTACAGTAATGTACCATATGTATAATGGTTCCGAGAAGCGATGGGAATGGCGACGATGCATCGGTAATTCGAATAAGCGACGCTCCATCGTGCCAACCAATCCGCAAACTGCAATTTGCAAATAAAAATTTGTTGTTCTACTGAACAAACACAAATTCGCACGACCCAAGCGATTTCATTCGGAGACTTCCGAGCCCCTGGCATAACTTCGTCATCCAAAATAAACGATTCGAACAAATGACGCTTTACCGTACCATCCAATCTGCAAACTAGAATTGTTAAATGTTGGCATTTTTCAGATAGAATGGTCGTAGTACACAGACGAGACGTTTAGTCGATTGGGCTGCTTAAAGAAGCAGCAAGGAGATTTTTATTTGGCCAGGAGTCCTCCGAATATCTCAGCAATGGTCGCGCCACGAATATCGTTTGCCTCGGACGTTGCACCCGCTCGGTCTTGACCTTCCCTTGCTCCGCTGACTTAACTAATTTACGAAAAATCTAGCGATAGGATGACGTAAAGAAAACCCCCACTGAAGAATACCTACAAGACAACGCGCGCGTCAGTGGACCAGAGTTAGCGATCCGACGTCGTTCTAACGTTTGCGAAGAACCAAACCAATCGTAATTGAATCCTGTAACCATGCCTAATATATATTTCCTCCTATTTTGTTAACCCGACTACAGTTTAATTATAAACCTTTACCTTCCCACATGAATAAGAATTTGCCGCGCAACAGGCTAACTAGAAATTCGCAGGAGCCTAGGGATTCCCTTCGGAAGCGTTGCGAGCCCAGGGCACGACTCGATCAAATTGCTTCCTAAACCGATCGAAAATGGATCGCGATCGATGGGGTCGAGCCGACACAGGCTGGTCACAAGGAAACTTCGCCGGGGCAGCTCGTGTCATCTCGAGAGATTCCTGTTCCCGGCTACAGAAACAAAAAAAGGGTGGGGGCTACACGGGCACTTGACCCGTTGTTTGCGAGCCCATCTCATTAGGGAAGTATTCGGAAGCTCGTGGACATATCAATGTTGCGTGCACCGCGCCGGGTCGCTGGTTCGGTGGCTCTCGCAGCGAGCACTAATTATAACATACCGGTAGCGTCGGGAAGGGTCGGTATGCGAACTATTCGCGTGGCCAAACACACGGTGCACAGGACACATCGTCGGAGAGGGGCCCATCTAGGCCTCCGTTGGCAACCCGGTAAACGACGCACGCACCGATCCCGGGTCCCGACGCCGCCACTTCATCGCGTCCTGTTACCAAACATTTACGCGTGCCCTCTCCTCTTGCAGCGGCGCCGAACCTTTGTCCGAACGAATGCGAACCTGCGGGGACGGCCCTCGAAATAGTTTCGCGATTGCCCCGCCGCTTTGGCAGACCGGTATCGCGTGCACCGAGCAGCGCCAGGGATTCGGCACGATTGCGCGGGCCGAGCCACTCGAGTCGATCGTCTCGGATTACTTCGAAATTGCGCGTTCTACGGGCTGTCGAGGCATCCTGAGGGCTCTCCGGTTCACCCGCGCCATCGAATCGCTGGAGATTCGTTAAAAACGGGCCCCCGCGAGTTTGGCCTTGAGCAGCGTTCTTAAGGTCAAATATTTCTTTCCTGCGAATCGTTTGGTACGCACCGCGGAGAACAAAAGTCCCGAGGGAACCATGGGTCGCAAGGCGACCGTTCTCTCGGAAAGCGACTTTAAAGTGCCGTGCCGTGGTTACCGCAACGGTATACAGGGTGTCCCACGCAACTGGAACAGGCTGTACCTCCTAAATGGTTGAGAATAGAAGAAAATGTTATAAGTAGAAGTTAAATGGTATCAGGCGGTGCATAATATGCAACTAATTTTATGCACTTTTGTGCATCGGTGCATCAGAAAAATGCAACTGCATATTTTTTTGAAATAGAAACCTATATTTTTGACTGCACCAATCGATGCAGTTTCTTGTGCTCTACATAAAAGTACTAACATACTTATGCCCTAAACTTATTCGTTAAGAAGTTATCGAAGCTAAAAGTTCTCTGAATTATTTCGGTTTCTCGGCAAGTGTTCCGGAGTACCTACAGTAGCTCACGAAAGTATTTGGACACTCTTCAGTCCTAAATAACTTTTTAAGGATTCAACCAAACGACTTGACTTTTCTGGAGCAACTAGAAGTATTGATTTACTAAATGATACGCAAGAATAATTTAGAAACAATTCTAATTGGAAGAAACTACAGGAAAAAATAAAAAAGACATTTTTTAAAACATTTTTATTTTAACTCGTAATGAAAATTTAAAATATGCATCTTGCAGACCTATGTTAGCTATACGCATGCTGAAAATTTCATTGAAATCGATTAGCGCATAAAAAAACGACACGCGTAGAAAGTTGTAAGAATTTGTGGAGTTTAAACAGAAACTGACCGAATATCGTGAAAAATTGCGATTTTCACCATTTTTGATGGCGTGCAGCTCGTGTGTACGTCGATCGATTTCAATGAATTTTTCTGCATATGTATAATTATCATAGATCTACAAAATAAGGCTTTAAAATTTTTTATACGTGACTCAAATGAAAAATATTTAAAGAATGTTTTTTATATTTTTCATGTAATTCATACCAATTGCAACTGTTACAAAATCCTTTTCGCATATCATTTAGTAAATCAATGGTTCTAATTGCTCCAGAAAAATCAAGACGTTTGGTTCAATCTTAAAAATGTTATACAAATTCAAAGAGTGTCCGAATACTTTCGTGAGCTACTGTACGTTACAACAAGTGTTCAAACGGTCCTCCATTGAAGTCCAAACATTTTTCCATCCGCTTCTTGACGTTAGTACTTTTATGTAGAGCACAAGAAACTGCATCGATTGGTGCAGTCAAAAATATAGGTTTCTATTTAAAAAAAATATGCAGTTGCATTTTTCTGATGCACCGATGCACAAAAGTGCATAAAATTAGTTGCATATTATGCACCGTCTGATACCATTTAACTTCTACTTATAACATTTTCTTCTATTCTCAACCATTTAAGAGGTACAGCCTGTTCCAGTTGCGTGGGACACCCTGTATTTCTACGTTTTTATTATCTCGTCCAAATTGTACGCTACGAAATGGTCGTTACCTCGATCGAGATAACGTTTTAAGTTTCGAGGTTGTTGGAATTTATTTCATAAATTTATTACAAAATAAATCTATTATTTCTTTACTAAGAAGGATCGATTAAACCGGCTGTTGAACCTATATATGCATACATTGTATATTTTCTCGGCATGGGACCCTCGATCTTCAACCGTTTATATTTGACCGTTCCTCCTCAGCATCGATCTCTTGTGTCTGTCTGTTGCAACGTTTCTTTCGTAGAGTAAACACGTGTTTCACAACGTGCTTCTAGAGAAGCTATTAAAATATATCAATTTTATTTCATATTTTACAACATAGTGTAATTTTATTTTATACCCATATTCCAACAGAGGTCGTCCCCTTTCGTTATCCTTTGTCAAAGGGTGAAAACGTAAGTCCAACTCGAACTTGTCCGCCATTTTCGCGCTGACGTCGACGTTTCTAGTATTTCTATTTTAGAATTTCTTTGGGTATATATTATAGAGAGCGGGTCTTGTAAACCTGGCGTAGAGCGAGCATAGACCGAAGCTATCGAGTCTATCGGGGAGGAGGGTTGCTCGATCTCGCTCGCATCGGTGTTCCAAAAACAAGTGCAGCCTGGTCTGCAGAGGGTTAAGGGTCGAGGGTCAAGGGGGGCTTGGAAGATCGGTGGGTTCGCCGGGAGCCTATACTTCAGCGGGATCGAGAGTATGGTTAAACGCTTCGGGGCGAACGGGGCCGGGAAGGTGTTACCGGGTCAAGACGCGGATTAGGATCTCGAGGGGTCACCTTGCGAAACCCGACCTCGAGGTCCATGCATCTAGCCCATAATTTACGTCCGACTAAACGCATAGTTCCCCTGTGAAGCAGTTAAACCCGGGGAGAGCGAGAGAGATCGATTAGGCCGTGGTTCGAGGAGAAAGAGAGACAACAGAGACAAGAGAGAGAGAGAGAGAGAGAGAGAGAACGAAGAAAATGCCGTAACATCGAAAACAGGATCAAACGGTAGAGAATCGGGAAATAGTTGATTAGGAGCTGTGTAACTCGGATCCGAACTAGGCTGGATGAAACGTTAATGGCAGCACCGAGAGACTAATCAGCGTACCCGGAGTATACGTGTGTACATTACGCTGTGGATCTTGTTTCGAAATAGTAAACGGTGTTCCGTGATACGAACCAGAGATCGGAACATCTTCGAAATTGTTCCGACGCGGCGCTGTACCTCGCGGCCCGACCCCACCCGACCCAGCCCGTCGCTCGAAAAGTTTCGCGTTTTGAAGGCAAAGGACAACTGCCAGATCTTCCGATCCCCTCGAGCATCCTCGTCATGGGTTAATTTCCCGAAGTTCGAGGAAGAGGTTAAAATCCAGAAAGCGCGAGAATCTCGAAGCACTTCGGTCTCTAGGAGATTCTATTAGGATATTGCAGGGACTCGTCTCTTCGCCCAGCGATGGTCTAGGACACGCTCTTCGACGAGAGGCAAGTTGACGACGGTTTGACGGCGACTAAAACTAGGGGACGCTTCGGAAGGGCCTTGCTCGAGATGCCGGGATGTCGGAAGGCGGTTGAAAATAGTAGCGAGAAAGGGCATCGAATCGTCCATCCGTCCATCCCGTGACGCGCATAGGAGGCAGATGGATTCCCTCCATGGGAATCGTTTCAATTTCTGCGTCCGTGGCAAAACAACCGTGGAAACAGGTATATCGATATATAATGAACGTTTCTCTGAACGGGAGAAAAAAATTCTCCGGAGACCTTGAAGAGGAGAAAGAAAGGGAGAGAGAGAGAGAGAGAAGGAGAGGGTTGAAAGGTAATCTAATATCTCGCGATGATAGGAAACGCATTCGCGGCAGGAAATTTCATTGTGCCGCGAATACGTCGTTCGGAGAAAGTATGGCGGATAAGCTGCAACACGGAATTTATGGTATCGTTCGATTACACGGGACACGCGTGTAAGATATTCGCCGCGGGTAATAACCGGGTGTCGCGTTTATGGGATGCCCTGTCGATTCTTGCCGCCGTATTCCAGAACGACCATCGCACGCTCGCACGCGCGCGCGCGCGCGTTCCTCTCGTAAATGCCTCCAGGAAAATGTAAATTAACGCGTCCCCCCATAAAACGCGTCTACCCACCGTGAAAGTCGTTCGTTCCGAGCGCCTCGAGCCGCCATTTTTACCGAACCGATACGATTTGTTCGTCGACGTCGAAGGACACCGTGGAACAAGTTCCGGGACAAGGCTTTTCTTCGATGACCGTTCAACTTACTGTGGCGGACACGAAAACGCAACGTGAGATAGGACAGGATATTAATATCAATATTTATACCAATGCGAAGCTTACGAAGCGCGATCGTACGCTTCGTCTACCCACGACAAGTAACTCTAAGCAATTTTAATTTCAACGCACGCTCTGGCAACAATTATTGCTCGATAGTAAATTAAAACGATTCGACATCGTACAATAATTATCGTTCGGCGTCCGATAAAAATAATTAGTTATTCTAAGAGAGTTCGAAGCAGCAATCGCGTTTGCAGCAGGAGACGCGAGTTTTATTCAAACGAATTGCCGAAGCTTCTCTCGCTCGGGATTCGCGAATGTTATTTTCGGAAGGTTTTCGGTCCCTGGCCAGACCCTGATGCGCCGCGATAAACCGCTGACGCTAAATGCGACGTCGACGAAAACGTGCTCGTTCCTACCCACCCCGGATAGTTGCACGCATCTAGAACCATAACCCCCATAAACCATTCGACCCCTCCTTTCGTAACCCCGTCGAATCGGCGACGCGACAGCATTAACCCGCGATTGCTATCGAAACCACCGATACGATCGGTTCTCGCGACGCGGCGACCGATATGGATAGCTAAACTGCAGATATTTCGATAATACGTTCTTTTTTTTATTAGACTAAAAACGCTTCCGGTCGATAATGGCATCGGTGCAGAATAGAATGCACCGGCGAGAATATAGTTACGGCTGTCACGTTTATGTCGTCGCGCGCGATTCCTGTGAATGACAACTCGAAAATGAATTGAAGCTGACATTTGTTGTTTTAGGCAAGCCGCGGTCGACGAGCGGGACAACGGTTCGCGAAAAGTGGGCCGTTAAAAATATTCGCGTGTCCTAACATAGCAGACGTTTTTATAACTTTACCACGTACCCTTCCGCTCGACAAGAATCGGGACGAATGGCGACTGGTCTAGGAAAGCGCAGCGTTTGGTATCTCGCCGATAACTCGGTAAGGAATCGCCGAAACGCAAAATAGCAAAGGAAAATCTCCCGTTAAAATCTCGGCGAACCGAACCGGACCGCCTGTGCAGAAACGATCGTCGAGAAAACGGCAAATTGGCCATAAAGAGACAGCGAGACGATACCGCTAAACTCAACCGATAAAATGGAAATGAACGCGCGGCGCCGAAATTGCACGGCTCTACGGGGGGGTTAAATAGTTAATTTCAGCGCGCGGCTGTTCGCCGGATGAAATATGAAAGAATCGCGAACAATCGATTCCGACATTTTTGCGGAATGATTCATAGAATCGACCATGCCGCGCGGGGAGGGCAGAGATGGAAGAGAAATAGACTGCAGGGGGTGAACACGGATAGGAGACGCGCGGCGCGCGATTGATTTATGTGGTTCTTAATGGGGACAGGGATTCGCGAGTGACCATCTTCTGTCGTTTCGATTTTTCTATCTCCTCCTGTCCCTTTTCTCTTTTTTCTTTTTTTTTTGTTTTAAATCGCACGGCTGTACCTTTCGCGAGCGATTCATCCGTGCCGAGCGTTGTTGGATTTTTAAAATAGAGCCGCGGCGCTCGCTCGATTTCGCTTCGAATTAAAATGAAAAGTTAACGAAATTTCCGTTCCACCGTGCCGGTGGCAAACAAAGGGTCGCTTTTTCCCTTGTTGATCTTGGTGAAATCGAGCGCAACGCCGCGCAGTTTCCGGCGCCGCGGTGCTCCGCGTCCATTTATTTTTCCGTGACGGTACCCAGCGCGCGCGCGAGCCTGTAACGCGCACGCGAGTGATTTATACCCGCACGAAACCACGGAGCACCGATAATTACAGTAATTACAATTAATCAGATTTATGCCTGTTAACTATAAATCCGATTAGATCTGGGTACATAGGTATAATAATGGTTAAATCTCTGTAAACGCGCCAACCCCGATTCTGGTCGAGTACAAATTATTGTGCGAACGCAGCGCAAACCTCCGGCGAACGTTGTTGATCGCCCAGCGACGCTAACTGTGTTTGACGTCCTGGCCATCGACGACGCCGCCGTTCTAGAATCACCTGATCCTGCGGTCCGAAGAATACAGGACACCGGGAGACCCGCGTATTCTTCCCCTAACTCGAACGCCAATCGGAATCCTATGTCGCTTCGCAAAGCTTCAAAATTAAGGGAGAAAATTATAAAACCACGCAGTTATTCAGGACAGAAATAATTTTCTCGTTTCTAAAGCATCGTCGAACGTAATTTTCGTTGTAAAAACATAGCCAGGCAAGACGATACGTTTTGCAGCTATGGACGAATAGTTGCGTTTTGAAAATCTTTACCGCGTAGACGGACAAAAATCAAGACGCTAGCCTCGACTCGCTTTAATATCGACGTCTCGAAGCTTCGCAGGAAGACGGACGCGACTGTTTCGCTGTCACCGTTTTGCAGGCCGTTTCGCGACCTTTGACCATCGTGCTGCCCCGTAACCCCGCGCCGGCTGCGACCCGGGAACTCCGCGAGAAAATTTCGAAGACAGCACCTGGAGATTTTCGGCGAATCGAGAGGAGATCCGAGAGAACATCGGGATGGTACAAGCTGCAGATTTCCGAGTGGTGGTTGGTGGCTCTCCATTAGCTAGGATCGCGAGCGAATAAATCTCAGGGACATAGGGTGGGGAGCCGGAGGAAAAGGGGGCGAGGAGGAGAAGGAATCGCGTCTGCGAGCCGCGGAAGCCACCGGTGGAAAATGAAAACGGGTGAACAGAGGACGAACGAAATTTATGTCCGATCTGCGAGAATAGTTTCGCGCGGTTCGGCCACACACCCCCGACATCCTAGGATTCTCTCTCTCCCGCTCCTCTCCTCTCTCCCTCTCCCTCTCTGGCTCTTTCTCTGTATGTTTCTCTGTCTCTCGATCGGGAGACTTTGGAATGGAGTTCTCTCGGCGAGGCAATGGGTTCCGACCTAGGAATCCGGGGCCAAGACCGAGGGCAAAGATCCCTGGCCAGTTTCGACCCGGCACGTAATCCCAGGACGAATCCCCAAGATCAACGGTCTGGTTTCACCGGAAGCCCTCCGTCGACCGTTCGACCTTTCCTAACTGGTTCGTGGAACTGCAGACGACCTACTCCTACTGTCTCTCCCTCTTCTCCTACCCCTTTCTCCCTCTCTCTTTCTCTCTCTCCCTCTCCGTCTGTCTCTTTGTTTCTTCGTCTTTCCGCGTGTCTCTTGGCGAAACGATTTCGCTGCACCCACTCTGTTTGTCGACCACTCTTCTTTCTATCTTTGCCGTTTTAACGATCACGTCACGAAGAGATCGCGTGTGCTCGGTGGAACGCGTCGCCTCTCCCCGTCCCTCGAACCACAGACTTTTCCCTTTGCCAACTTTCTTCCTGCCCTCGATTCTCCTCGAGCCAACGATATCAGCCTCTTCGCGAGGCGTTCGGCCGGATAAGCGGGTCAAAAATGTCCTTGAAACGGATTCGATTGTCGATTCGCCTTTCCGTTTCGTCGAGGACAAGTTTCTCGGTTTCTCCGGGGGCGAAACGGGGCCACAGCTTCGCCGCGCGGATTCGCGTTGCACGATCGGCGCGACTCGTCAACCGTTGGCGACTTTTTCCTCCATCTTTTTTCTCCGATGCGAAATCCACGCTGTGCGCTATAGGTAGCCTGGCATACGCAGAATCGCGAACGTCTCTTGCTTCGCAAATAACAGACATTTCATTTTAGCTCGGAGTTAACGACGAGGACGACGCTCCGAGGTGCGGCGAAGGGAGAACCGCCGATATTAAGTGTTTGCGCTGTAGGACGATGGGTAGCCATGAGATCTGGAGCAAGGTTAGAACCGTCGAAAGTCTTGTACAGTCTGGGTCGAACCTGTTGGCGATCTTAAAAGTCTTAAAGCGAATTCGAAAGGTCCAAGAATCCAGTAAAACGGATTTACCACGGATTTAAAGATATCTTTGATAATTATTTGCAGTAGGGGCGACCTTTGCAATTTCAATAACCTCGATAATTTTATTTATTATATTAATAATTAAGTGATTAAACTTTTCCTATACACGTTACTCTATCGCTCCACTCAGTTTCCGAGATATTTGTAAAAAGAAATTGTTAGGTCCAGATTACGTTTGGGTAAAATTGTAAGGAGTGTAGACAGAGGGGTGGAGTCTCTCTGCCGACACGGAGGCTAAATTCGGCGATCGAGAAAAGCCGGAGTTTGCTCCGTATACCGACAGCTATTCTGCGATTATGTGGGAAAAATGTGCGCAGCACGACGGCCTTGACAGCGTATTTCAAGGTGATCGAATCACCCCTATAGCGAATAATTACGACTTTGTTTTCATTCGGTTTTGTGTTTTCATCGTCGCGAATAATCGCGGTGTTTTATCGATTGCTTTTCCGATATCTGCTCGTCGCTCTCTAAATATCGCGAAATCTACGGTCGAAGCGAACGCGAGCGAAAACGGAAGTGGATCACGTTCGAGGAATCGCCTTGAACAGATGAATTACGTGATCGGGGGTGGGAGGGGGGCATCGAAAATCCATAAGCTTCGGAAAAACAGGCGAAACGAGTTTCCCGGGAGTTTCTTCTTTGCCAATTAGACGTACGAGTGGCTGGCAGCGTGGCGGGACTCTCCAATTCGCCGATAAAACCGGCTGGCGAGAGAAAAATAAACGCGTTTCATCGTGACATACGGTATATCGTTGCCGTTGCACGGTGCGCGGCTGGAATCGGGAATGCTTTTCGCATTGTCGCGAGAGGAACGGCCGGCGGAACGGTCGGTTTACACGGTGTCAACGATCTTTCGCGTTGTTTCGCGGTTCGCAGGGAACAAGGAGGGCAGTAAAACGTTTTACGAGCCACCCATACAAACTGCCGCGCGGCCGCGTCAAAACAATCCACGCGGCGTTACAATTACAACAACCGACGGAACCGTTGTTCCGCGAAATCCGCATGGATACGAGCATTGTCGCGCTACGATCCGCTACGATCCGCTTCGATCCGCTCCGCTCCGCTCTGGTCCGCTCGTTCGCGGGTCGCGCGATTCCCGGCCCGGAACAGCTCTCGTCGTCTCGCCTCGAATGGAATTTTCGTTACGGCGTTGCGCGGACGGACTTTGCGGGCAACTTTTGCCATTAATCGGTGCACGAGACGGTCGCAGAGCCAATTGCCATTAAAGACCGGAGCCGACCGGTCGCGCGATCGTAGACCGCGGTCGCCGGGGATACCCCACTCGTTTTCCAGCGAGTTCTTAAGAAAATTCATCGCCACGGGTGTTCGGCGTGTTGACAGGGCTCGGCAGCGATAGCGAACCGTAGTCTGACGTCCGTCTCACAACAGTTGTAAATTGTCGTGAGTAATAAGAGAGGCGTAAAGAAACAACCGATACACAGCTTGAGTTACACTTATGGACTTTAATAATATATTTACACTCCCGACTAGACCGTTACACTATGTTCTAATGTTGCCTGTAACTTAGTAAAACTGATTTTAAACTATGGATAACCAGCGTCGCAACGCGTGGTTGAATCAAAACAGCGCTTATCGCGTAAACGTAAAACAGCAGCGCGAGCCTCGCGCTGCACAAGTATTTATACTGATTTCTTGATGGGGTGGAAACATCCACCATCAATGAGCACGTACAAATCTATCGCGTGGTAGCATGCCGCCCACCCTGCACTGGTGGGGTGAGCCTAGCACCGAATTTTCTACAAGACGGTACATCTCAGTTACCGTCTCGAGGATGGCCGCACGCTCGCTGTGTCCGGTGATGCACATCTGGAGGTTTATGGTACGGCAATTGCTATTGAGTATGAAGTCAGCGACTCGGCCGCGTACGTGTCCGCCGAGGACAACCCTAATAAATGTGCCTTTCGAATTTTGGTAAATACTGCGTAGCACATCTGGCAGTCACTTGAATAGGTCCTCAAAAATAGCGGAACGTCGGCGCTCGTACCATAAACCTCTTCGTTAATTAAAGTATTCTTAAGACGTTGTCGCGTCTTAACAACGGGGTTGCGAATCCATTCGATCGTTTAGTCGCGCTAGAAAGTTCTTTAGTGTGAACACGGTCGGAAACAATTTGTTGGTCGTAAATATTGAAAACCAAGCGATTCTAAGCGTTTCAGAAGCCATCGCTACCTGTAACAACGGCTTCGCGAGTGGCAAGCGTAATACCAGCGTCGCAGCGGCCTCTGCGCATTGCAAAACTTGGCAATCTCGGCGAACGATCTGGAGAACGCGGAAGAAAATCGGGTGGCAAGGCTCTCTCGATCGTTCCGAGAGATATCCTGAACAGAGGTAACCCAGAACCCCGGTTGTGCCGAACGCAGAAGGGTTTCTCAAAAGGGACGGCGGAGGGCTGAGGTTTCGTGCCGCGCGACGCAACGGGGGCACGCGTGACGCGATGGGGTGGGGATCGATTTCGAAAGAGCTTTCGCGGGCATTATACGATTCGAATCTCGGTATTATTCTATAATCTATTCCGTAGGATGATAGTGTCGGCAACGGCGGTTAGGGCAGGTTGCATGCCGGCTCGCGTAGCCTCGTTCGACTTGCACGCCACCACCCACCAATAAGCACCCTACCGTATCGGGTTCGAGCAACCCCCTTTTCTCTTTCTCTCTCTTTCTTGCGCTTACACCCTCTCTCCTGTAGTTGCTCTCGCGTTTGCACTCGACCGAAACAGCCACGCGTCTCCCAACACGGCGTTCAACCTCCTCGATTACGGTTGCACGCGTCCCAGGGGAGACAAGCTTTGCACTATAAACGAATCTTTCTACTAGGAACGTATAAACCTTAAAAATTGAGAACAGAGTGTCTAACACGGACCACCCTTTCTCGAACCTCCCCGGTGATAGCTACTTTCGTTGGGAATTCTGTGAATATTATTAGTCAAGATTATCCAAGGTCACGGACATAGAAAACCTGTTAAATTGAAAATCTAACCCAGGCCACCTTTATTTAAACATTCGCGTCGAGGGCTACTTTCATTAGAAATTCGGTGAACGGTATTGCTCGTGATCATTCAATGTTGCAAAATAGAGAAATTCGACTGCCTTAAATTCATAGACTGCGCTTTTATTTGCCAACGAGTAATTCGTTGCGTATCCCTAAGCTATTCAGCATAAAAACCATTAACTTTCCCAAAAATTTAAACATATGCCTGTAAATATCGCCGAAACGTCGGATAGGAGAACAGGGAGTACCTCGGAATTTTGTTCGAATTTTTACAAGTCCAAAGCATCGTAGAATCGGACTTGGAATTGAAATAACCGTTAGGAAATGGCTCGAAATTTGCTTATCAATGCTTGCAATCATTGGTTTACCTTTTTATATTTCTTTACGAATGATACTGTTCGCGGTATGCGCGTATCGCGCCGAACCCAATAAACGGCACAAAGCGCACGAATAATTGATTAAGATATAATTATTTGTTTCTTTGACCGAAACATAAAATTGATATACCGAAATGGATATTACCTACAAATCGACCTAACCGTAGCTATTCGCGAACACATAACTTTAATTATCGCGTTCCGTGCGCAATATTAACACGGTCATTTCAAATTTTCGCTATTAACCATCATACGTTCCTCGAAAATAGTTGCACAAATAATGGCCAATACACTTTCGCGCAACGCATTAAAACAAGTTATGGTCCATTTATAATTTCACGATTGCAGCGTAATTATTTTTGAAAATTTCGTGCTAATTGAATCTGTTTCGCAACAATTTGTCCGTTTAATAATGTTTCCTGGCGTCCTCCGCGATATACGAGAAGTACAATCAACCTGCTGGATAGCCAAGAAAATGTTTGCCATGCGAACTATTAGCTGTCCAACGCGTTATACGCATATGTAAGATCTCAGGGAAAAGGAGCGAACGATAATCTCCTAACGCGTCTATTTGGTCTGGGAGGTCCTGATCTCACACATATAAAAGCGATTGCTTTAGAACCTGTAAATTTACCGCGTGCCAGAAAGTCTCTGCAAGAATGCAAAATGGCGATTCTAAAGATCGAGGCTCCGGTAGAGCAACGTTCAACACACAAAATGGCGAAGAATGCGTTTGAAATTCGAACCACCACGCTACACGTTATCCGACACATTTATCGATAAAAATGATCGTTGCGAAACAACCTGCAAATTTACCGTGAACCAGAACGTCTCTGGAAGAATGCAAAATGGCGATTTCGAAAGCCCCGACGCAGCTCGCACGTACAACATCAAGTCACCGTATGGATTTTCCTCGCGAGCCGCGAGCATGTCGACTTTTTCGTTCGGATTTTCAGTGGCTGCACGTCGAAATGAGACGAGTTATGGTTGGCCGGGCCGACGAGACGGCCGTTGATGAACATCCAGGCGTTGTTCTCGTCATCGATGCGTCGGCGCGGGGGAGTGCGAAGGCTCGATTTTCCGCGAAGCGAAAATTCGGAACCGAACGAAATTCGCAGAGCGATTGCGAGCGGGTCACGTCTGCTCGGGATCGTACCGGATCGGAATTTTAAAGATCGGCATAAATTTGTGACCGACCGACCGACCGACCGACCGTCGAACCTATCCTCTCTCTTTCCCCAAAATCCTCGCCGAGTCGTGTTTCATTCTAAGCGCGTATTAAATATCAATCCCGGCCCCGGGGGTGCGACGGAAAACATTATGCGAGCCGGGTTCGTCCGATGAATACGATATATTGTGTACGCTCGCGTGCTTATTCAATCGCCGTGCCGGTAACCGGAATGCTGCAACCGGTCCGACTCGAAAGATAGCCCACAGAATCCGCCAAATACGCGTATCGTTAATTCCCTCGAGAGACAAATCGAATTCTAATTTGTTGTTGCCGATGCACAGCCCCAAACGTGTGCTTCTTTAAATCGGCCGAGTCCCTAATCAAACGATTCGTCTTTTCTTGAAATCGTGCCAAACGATTTTCGCGTAACCACCCCTTTTTGGATCGACGCAGTTAATTTTTATGCATCTCCGCTTCCCTGTAATTGGCGCAGATAATTTTTACCTGCCTCTCTTTTCTTGTAATCGGTGGAAACAATGTTTACGCGACCACCCCTTGCTTGAAATCGGAGCAGACAATTTTCACGCGACTTCCCTAGCTAGTAATCGATGGAAAAAACTTTTAGCGGATCCACCTTTCCTGTAATCGGAGGAAACAATTTTTACGTAAATACCCCTTTTTGGAATCGATACGGTCGCTCAAGATGCAGATCGTCTTCCTCGTTATCGAATAAACGATCGGATAATTTTTACTCGACTGTCCTAAAATGTAATTGTTCCCCCCGATATCTGTTTTGCGCGAAGATTCGGTGATTACTCGACGCTCGCGATGAAATAAAATTTATCGAGGACGACTAACCGGAACACCCCGTTAATGGGGTGAGCTTCGAGACGACCGTCGTTAGCTTTCTTTAAGAGTCCGATTTAGGAGCATTCAGGGGGCAAACGGGATTGTTTTTGGACGTGCTGCTTAATTTCGAGGAGCCTGTAACAGCGACGCAATCCGGCTTCCGTTATATCGGTACGTCGAGCCAATATTTCCGGTCGATGGAACCAGTAGTTTCCAAGGTTATTGCGAACGTCGCTCGACCAATGTATTACTGGATTCATGGCTGTCTTTAGGGCCGTTCATACCAACGCGACATAACTTTTGATTGGAATACGGTTTTACTATTCCGCCGGGAGCCAACTCCGCACGACGTCCAACAACTGACGCCCGCGAAATCGCTATGAAACGCGAACCGTCGCGATCTCCGCCTACGAAGACCATAATCGGTCGGAGACGCGTGGCCCGTCACGCGAATTTCGATACCGAAATGTGCCGAGTGTCTGTCCGCGAATTTGCACCGGCTCCACTTCATTTGAGACTTTACGGTTCCTCTATACGGACGAAATCAATTTCCCTCGATGATCGAATCAATTTTCCCGAACTCAACGGTCGACTCGAAATTCTAGAGAAAATATGCGATGCGAAGTTGATGTACAGTTACCATTCTCAGCTGGGTTCGTTCGAGCGTCTCGTACAGCCATCGAGAAAAACGTTTCTGGTTCGAAGATCATAAACAATTATTTTTTAATCCTAAACAAGTACATTTAAAAAAATTATGGTAGGCAGAACGGATGTCCACGTACCAACTTGGCTTTTGGATTCATCCGAATAGACGTCTGACGGTTTTCGTATGCTATTTATTATTTGTTAGTTATCGTTTGTTGTATAATACCATTCTCAGCTGGGTTAGTTCGAGCGTCTCGTACAGCGATCGAGAAAAACGTTTCTGGTTCGAGGAGCATAAACAATTATTTTTTAATCATAAACAAGTACATTTAAAAAAATTATGGTAGGCAGAACGGATGTCCATGTACCAACTTGGCTTTTGGATTCATCCGAATAGACGTCTGACGGTTTTCGTATGCTATTTATTATTTGTTAGTTATCGTTTGTTGTAAGTGTTACAAAACAGCTTTCCAGCCTCTTGTCTCGACTTGGTAGTCTAAAAATCAATTTTTTTCGACTCAAAAGAGCGATTATAAATTTTCAAAAAATTCTCTAAAATACAACGAGTGTCCACCCACTGTATGTTTCAAGATTCACAAAATTACCTCGCGCAGTTATTGAGAAAACCGACGGCGAAGTCGTGGGTGATTATTCGTCGGTGACATTCGATCGTCGCCAATCGAGCTCGCGATATCTCGATTGTTTGCGTTGTCGGTTGCGACCGGTGTACGATCGAATTTACGGCGAATTATTAGCCGATCAGCGAGGCTGGCGACCGGGTCGGTCTCGCGTCCCCGTAAACGTTAATTTCAATATCGCTCCTTCGTTTTCCATTCTCGATTTATCGATTTCGTCTGGCCGCGGAGACAGGAATTTGATATCGGGTCCAATGTTACGAAGCTGTTATTGTTGCTGCACCTGCACGCGCCGGTAGCGCGGTGTTATTGCAGCCGACCTGCCATGATTGACGCCCCGGAAAAAACCATACCGACGCAATGAAATCACGGAAAAATAATGCCCGAGACGCGACTCCGTGCGACGACCTCTGTTCAAGGCTGTTTCGATATTTCTCACTTTCCCTAATGTTCCCCCATTCTCTCTCATAGCGTTTCGCCACCGCGCAAGACGCTGCCAAGGGAAGACGCCGCGGAATATCTTTCGTTCGACATTCTTTCGAGAATCTTTCGCTTCCGAGCTCTCTCGCAAAGGACCGAACCGTAGTCCGGGTTTCGTTGGAAGTTACAAATAAATTGGGAACGCGACCCCAAGCGATCCGAGCACTCCGTTTCATACGGGGTGGTCCGTCCTCGCGGTCAACTATCGAACCGAAGCTGACAAACTCTCGCGGTTCAGGCGAAACAAATTACTCGACCGATGGATCGAATTAGAAATTCGAATCCGGGCATCGTCCATCCTTGCACCGTCGAGAAACGCAACCCGGAAACGCTACTCGTTCGGCCGAACAAAAACATTTCGTATTTTCATTCGAAAGCATAGAACCGCGAGTCCGCGAAATCTCGTCGTGAAAATCGAAAATATCTGTCGTCGAGTTGCTCGCGGTAAAAATAAGCGAGATATTAATTTCCGCCGAAGCATGCGGTCTCGGTTATTTCGCGAACAGGATCTCGGCGCTATCGATCGCGTTCCAACGCGAAGCGAATAAGAGAAACTGAAAAACTAAGCGCACGGCTCGCGCGTGAACGCAGAGAGTACAGAGAGAGAGAGAGGGAGAGAAAGAGAGAGAGAGAGTTCCGGGACCGATCGAACGACAGCGGAAAAGTAAAACGCGGGGAAATTGTTCCGTTCGCAGCGGACCGGTTAATATTCCGCAGGAAATTGCTTGTCCGGCTACTTCTCGACCGATCGAGGCAGCTCTTTGATGTCCAAGGGAGGTCGGGTCGGGGTCGGGCCATGGTCGGCCCGGTTCGCAAGAAGTCGCGCGCCCCGATGCAATTTGCATTTCGAGATCCGATTATTACGGGGCGATTGGAATTTTCATAAATAGGCAATTAACGCAAGTAGAAGTGGCAGCGACACCCGAGTCGCGAACATTAATTAAGAAATCACTGGCAAAACCAGCTCGAACGGTTCTCGTTCGGAGTCGTTTGCCGGATAGCATCGTACGTCCGCGGAACTTCCGCTCCGTGTACAGCGTTCATTTAAAACATCCTCGTCGGCACGAGACGTTTCAAATACGTCCTTTTACGCCCTGTTCGGGTAGCAACGTCTCACGACCTGGATCTGTTGTATCAAAGACATGATTGTCCAAAATTTACGTCTCCAGGACGTCTTAATCCCTTGCTTTACAACGAGACAGACTCGTGATCAAGATTTCGAACTGAATCTTCTAAACATGTATTCCCTGAATTTTCTCTAAACGGAAATAACATTTTCTTTAATTATTCATCGTATACGGACATTGAAGAATATCTAGGCACGCGGTAACTATACATTTGCCTTTTCTTTTTGTCTTTCCACGGAGGACAAAGAAAATGTGGTCACTGTTATCGTAAAATAAGTCGTAGGCCAAGGGGTTAAAGATGTTCCCAAATGAACGTCGTTACGGCGTTTTAAATCATCGTCGTCGAGACGTCTCAAAGATGTTTCAAAGTAGACGTCCCGGACGACGAGAGGACAACTTCGAGACGCTCAGTTTTGTAACACAAGATGCTCGAAAGGCGCGTTTATGGGACATCGTCGACGTCGTTGAGATATTTTGCATGTCTAATACGGACGTCTTTTCCGTTATCCGTGTAATACGTCCTTCGGACTTAAATTCTCGACGTCCTACTGGCATTCGCTTTTCAAAACGCGCGAAGCGAGATAAATCTCGGCATCGTGTACAGAAAACGCGATATTCGAACGGTCGGGAAACGTTCCAAAAATGCCGGAGTAGGACGTTCTACTTTTAAAATCGTCTGACCTTTCTCGGACGTTCGCCGGAGACAACGAGGATTCGGAGGGAACTCGCGGACGTTATCGCGACGTCCCAGAATGCACGGAACGTCCGTCAACGTCCGTTTCGGTTTCGGTATCGAGACCCCGGCGTCGTTTTCGCTTTTGTGCTGCTACCGTTTCGCACCCGTTTATCAACGGCCGAGCCGTCGGCGTCGACGACGATCCACAAGTGCGCGGCGGCGACGACGGCGTAGTCGTCGCGACCCGACAAAGGTGAAAACAACGATAATCTCGTGGAAAGCGCCGAGGGACGAATAAAGGGCGGATTAAACCGCCCCTCCAGCTCGAGTCGGCGAGGAAAGGCTGCCGCTTCCTCGGCCGTAATCGTTACTTTCGACGGTCTGCGAACCGGTAACGCGAGAAAACACCTTGCCCGCGTCTACTCTCGGCTGGCTGGATGTCTTTATCGAGGTGTCGGCGCCTTTCAACGAGGAAACTGACTGATCGCCGCGACTCACCTTGTCCCAGCTTTTATTAAAATTAATAACTCGTAAACTGATCCATTTTCGACTTTAAACTGCTGCCACTTTTGGTTATTTGTCTGTAAAATAACGAACGGCCTTGGAATTAGCTCCGTGACAAATGACAAATTTACAAATGAGATTCGACCTTAAAATTAATAACTCGTAAACTGATCCATTTTCGACTTTAAACTGCTGCCACTTTTGGTTATTTGTCTGTAAAACAACGAACGGCCTTGGAATTAGCTCCGTGACAAATGACAAATTTACAAATGAGATTCGACCTTAAAATTAATAACTCGTAAACTGATCCATTTTCGACTTTAAACTGCTGCCACTTTTGGTTATTTGTCTGTAAAATAACGAACGGCCTTGGAATTAGCTCCGTGACAAATGACAAATGACAAATTTACAAATGAGATTCGACCTTAAAATTAATAACTCGTAAACTGATCCATTTTCGACTTTAAACTGCTGCCACTTTTGGTTATTTGTCTGTAAAACAACGAACGACCTTGGAATCTGCTCCGTGACAAATGACAAATTTACAAATGAGATTCGATGGGGTTTGAATAACTGAATAAATAAAATTTTTTAATGTATTGTAGGAAAGAAGTAAATAAAGCAACTGAGAACGAATACTCAGAGAATCTTAAATCTTAAGATTAAATTTCACAGAATCTTGTAAATCGTGTAGAAAAATATCAAGTGACAAAAGTTAGAATGGAAATCAAGGAAATCTTAACAACTGTGTTACAGGAAAAAGGAAATAAAAGATCCGAAAAGGAAAACAAAAAATTTAAATTTAAATGGCATTTGATAAAATCTTGAAAACTGTGTCGCAGCAAGGGGTGAATGATACGCGTAAAACTAAGAACAGATAGAATCTTGCGAACGGTATGGGGGCTTGGAAACTAGTTAAAAGAGTCAAGAATAAAAACGAAAGCGATCGAAAAAGCTGTTGGAAACAATACCGATCGAAGGACGCGCGGGTTCGCGAATCGGTTAGGATTTATCATGGTTGTACCGGCAGTGGCACACCTGAGTCTGCACCTGTCCAGCCCGCACGGCTCCGTTCTAATGACGCGGCTGTTGTTGGGGCAAAGTCAAAGAGACGACTCGATCGTGTCGCGTCCGTCACGCTCCTCGGCAAAGCGGTTCGGGGCGTACACGCCTAATGAGGATCGCAGCGACGCATAATCGAGTTCGTGGCACGTAATTATAGCGTGTCAATAAATTTCAATTGGCGGTCGTAGGGACACCGTGATGAGCGGAAGGCTCGCGGGTTCTCGGAGCTCTGGGCTCACGGAGATTCTGAATGGCAGCTTTATCGGCGAATAATTGATAACCGTCGCGTCGAGGTAATGCCATCGGTTCCCGAGCAACATCATCGACGTAACTGCAACGTCGGAAGATGTCCGATCGTCCCGCCGCGTTTCCAACAGACGTACGATTAATTATTACCGTCTCCACTGCTGCGATTAATTTCGAAAAACGTCTTGCACATTCTTCCATCGACGTTTCGACCGTCGCATCGGTCGAACATGGACGCTGCAAGCGTTCCTACAGTCCACGCGCGAATGTTCAAAAAGCTGTGCAAAAGCTCGAAGGACTACTCAACGTCGTATATTTTAATTTTTCGATTTTTATCTGATTTATCGAATTTTCGTGGTTGCAAATTTGGCGATCAGAGAGTCGATCCATATCTCTTTAAAAAGCATAGCAATTAGGCAGTTCATGGGAGTCAACTCCGATTCCAGCAACCTTGATACATAGCGGAGCTGATCGTCCCGGACAACTTTTCCTGTACAGAGCAATCCAGCTAACTCGGACGTCTCGAGAGGAGGATCGACGAATGAAATTTTATTTGAACGAGTACTCAAAACGATGTCCTCCAATTTCGAAACGAGGATTTAGGAAGATCCGACGAAGGGTGAAGTGATCTCGCGTGCTCCTTACGATTGCGGAAACGGGCTATTACTCGAATCTTGGATAAGAACGGTAAACGCGTCTCTCGTAGCCGCAGTGTCAACATTTCCGATTGCAAACAGTAGTCTCGGCGTCTCTTTTCGTTCGCCGCGATCGATTCGGCGACGCGAAGTTGAGGATTCCAAGAGATTGCGTTGTTTCCGCAAAACAACGGTATCGCACAGCGAAGCGGAAACAATTCAAATCAAATTCAAATGATTTTAATTCGTGGCGAGACTGTAAGAAATTCTGCGGAAACATCCGAACGGTACGTAGAAGATATCCTGAGAGAAAAATTATCCTTCTCCACAAAGTTTCGATCGCTCAGTGAAATTATTTCTTAAAACGAACAGAAAATGCGGAAACTGCTGTTTTGGTTGGGGTACGCACCTTATCGAACTATTTGCAATTGTTTTACTTAAGATCGCTCCAAGGTCATCGCAATTTCGTCGGTTTTCAACCGACCATTCCTTTATAAAATCTTACGCAAGAAAATTTTAAGAAATCGAATGCAACCTATAGACATTTTTAAACTCTGCGGTCCAAGTTTCGTCAAAAATGAAAATTGCAACAGACGGAATTCCTCGGCGTGAATGAGTTAATTCCGGTCAAAGTTTCCTCGCGTTCCGCGCGCCAGATCAAAATAATATCAATTTCATTTAAAATGGGCGGGCTTCGTGTTTGATTTTCCATCGAAACTCGGGACACTCAAATTTGTTAAAAGGTCTCTCTGTCAGCTTTTCGTTCGCCTCGGATCGATAACAACGTTACTCGAATGCGAAAACCAGGGGATCGACGAAGCGGCGGAGGCCGCTGTCGGAGAAATCGTCGACGTGTCCGGAAAGGTAATTATTACCCGCGGCGTTAATTGTTTTCCATTAACGCACCGCAACCTTCAAAGTTTCGCGGAGATTCGACGGGCAATTTGCATAATCGAGAAACGAACGAAGGAGGGGCCAGGGAACGGTACGGAACACCGCGGGGAACGTGTTAAAATCGGAAAACTCTGGTTGCTGGCCAACCATCGTAAGCAGCCGCTTGAAAAATGATTCGACCGCCGGGATTGCTGCGCCGAAATCTGCAGCTGACTGCACCTCGAAGAAGCGAACGGCCGCGGCGTCTAAACCGTGCGAGTTTAATTGCGAAACTTCGACGAACTATCACGCATTACGGAAATATCGAAAAACCAACGGTAATATCGCGGCGGCAGTCTCGAACTTCCAGACTATTTTTGTTTAAGACTGCTCTAACAGCGAAACTGCTGTTTCGAAAAGCTATTTCAACCGTCGGCTACGAAAGTCGATGGACCAATTTGATGAAATTGTCTAACAAAAAATTCCAATGCCGCGTTTCGCTCGAACGATCGATTTCTCGCCCTCTGCCTTCGTTGCTTCGACAAATTCGTGCTTACTCAAACGGAATAAACAAACAAATACATTTCCTGCTCGCCATCGCGACGATAACAATGTTTGCAAGTTTCGCTGTCGATCCTTTACCTCTAAAGCTAGCCTAAGCGGCCTCGTAAATACCGCCCTTACTAAAAAATAAAGCAGTTACCATTTTTTTTCTCAAACTAGGCGTACCGTTACTCGGACCGATCTTTAACCCCTTCCCGTGCTATTTAGCTCTCGGGCGAATCTCGGGCCCAAGCGGTAGGCGTCAACGCGCGCTAAACAGACAAGACTGATGCTCGAGAACAGTAGCAATACAAGCCGAAATGTAAATACCTGTGATATAGTCAGTTTTATACGTTACTGTTGTTGAGGAAGTAAACTCTAATCCTTTTACTTTTATAGATATTATGAATTTATTATAAATTGTAATAGATAATTGTTGCGACGGCAACACCGAAGGTTGTCCGTGCCTAACCCCGCAGTCAGAATTTTGTAAAGACACACAATAAAAGGGCAGGTAGAAGGCGCGACTTACGACCGCGCCGAACACGGACAATTTTGACTCCGACGAACGGACCCCACGTGCGACGCACGTGAACAGACCCACGTGCAACGCACGTGAAGACCAGTGGACAAACCCTGCAATAAACGACGTTAATCCCTTATCGACACCATTTCCTAGTCCTTCCGAGACACTCCGTCAAGCACCAACAATTTCCCACTCCTTCAGATATACCCCCACAAGCACGCTCTTTCCATCATTCCTACAACCAATTGAAAAACGCTAAATTCCTCCACCAAAAACTACCCTCGACCAATGACGACAAAACCGAGGTGACAACGGACAGAACGCGACAAGAATCGACAGATACAAAAGAGAACACAGAGATAACACGACGATACAAACTAGATCTCAGAGACAACACGAACAAGAAATCGCAAACAGACGAATACAGACATCACGAACAGAACAGAAATCGCGACACTGTACAAAGTAAAAATAAAGAAAACCGCAACCAAATACTATCGTGTAATTATTACGCGAACAAAGGTGCTCAGTGACGATACCGTACACTGAGAAGAAGGTATCACCGACGGGACACCTTCGCATACAACAATAATAGTTTAAAAAATATCCGACTATCTGTATACGAGCCTGGCTCGTGATATTCATGTTTGACACGATTATCTGTTCACGAGTCTGACTCGTGATATTCATGTTTGGGCCAAAATCTTCATCACGAGTCTGACTCGTTAAAGTACGGGAAGGGGTTAATCCAACTGCATGTACGGATAACTTATAAGTCGCGTCCAGTAAAGCGATCTTACGAATTATGGAGCGATTAGCCTGTTCCACGAATCGTGTTGAATTGTGTGTCTTGTAAAATCGATCGACGAGCACGTGTTTTGTTTTGGCATTGTCGTTGACTCCGTTGAGACGTGTGTGTGTGTGTGTGTGTCTGTTATGTGAGCGCGTAGAGGTCGAGGCGTCGGAGACACGAGGCAGTTGTTCACCGTTGCCTTACGAGGCAAAAGGCACGTAATAAATACCATTGTGGCGACGTACTTCGAGTGTCACAAAGAAGAGAGGGTGTCCGGTTGCGCCAGCACGGCGGGCCGATTCCGTGGGGCCCGTAACGAAAACGATGCTGGGTCGTCTGGCTTTTCTCTGCGGCACATAGCACTTGAAGAAAATACAAACATTGGCGATATCGAGGAAATGGTCTTCGCCTCGAAATGCGTTCGAGGGGAGACAACATTCAGAATGTCTCGAACAGTCGTCTAATGAAGACGCCATCCTGCTACGTTGCAGAGTGAATAAAATACATGGAACGACAACGTGTTGTTTCTTTATTTTCCACGTACTTCACCACACCATCAAATCCATCGAATTGCGTAATTTCTAATAATCCCAGTATTTAGTGGTGTTTAGGTATGTGTATTAAAATGAAAAGTCTCGCGTAAGAAAGGAGTGAAAATAACTATATATATACGAGGTGTGTTCAAAAAGTATCGCGAATTTTGTGTTTTTTCAAAAATTATTTATTTATTCATGAATACCTATTTTGTCCCCTTCAAAGTAATCCCCATGAGATATTATACACTTGTGCCAACGGTTTTTCCAATCTTCGAAGCACTTCAAAAAATCATTTTTTTTTATCTTTTTCAGCTCCTCCTTCGATGCCGTCTTTATCTCGTCAAGCGTAGCGTAACGTCGTCCTTTCATGGGCCTCTTCAGTTTAGGGAACAAGAAAAAGTCACAGGGGGCCAGATCTGGGGAATACGGTGGCTGCGGCATCATTAGTGTGTTGTTTTTGGCCAAAAAGTCGCGCACAAGCAACGATGTGTGAGCAGGGGCGTTATCGTGGTGCCGCATAAAAATCGAAGACGATCCAAAACACGTGCAAGCAAAGCAGCTGTCAACAATTAAGTGAACATTCAAAATGGCCGAGCTTGTCGGCATAAGTGAGAGACATGAGTACCAACATAAAGCCACAAAAAGATCGAAATTCGAATATACGTAACCCGCGAAAATTCAAAATTCGCGATACTTTTTGAACACACCTCGTATATATATATTTGAAAGAGAGAGGGTGAATTACAATATTGGCGTCTACTAGACGGACGTACGTTACGGACGGAACAGCGCAGAACAGGTCAACTAACTTTACGCTGTTGCAGTACGCACATTTATACCTAAACGCTCATACCTGCGAGTACATGCAGGTATCCCTAAAGAAGGGCCACGTACAGCTAGAGCGGTATACGCTGTTTTCGGAGGTGTGGAGTTTTCCACGAATACAAAGATTCTCATTTCCTTAACAAGTGGTTCTATTTTAACAGATCGACTAATTGTTCTCAGGATTATTTTCCACGGGATAGTATTGTCTAAACGGTCTAGATCATACTATAGTGCCACTCTGCTACTACAATAGAGTAGTATAGAATATAAGTAGAATCGAATCAATTGGAAAACTGAAAACAACTCGAACAGCGCTGATTCTGACCGTTATAGTTGCAATGAATCGAATGAACGCTAGTTTTATATTCGGTTTTGCTCCTACGTTGCGACAATGAATTCGCCTATTTCGTAAAAGGTGCGCGTCGTTGCCCAAACACCGTTGCGTTAGCAGCGTTTCGCGAGAAAAAATTAGTTAAAATTCTTACCGCGAATGTCGTAGGTTTTCGACTTCGCCGTGGGGGTATCGAGAGTTGTTCGGAAGCATTCGAGCCGCGTTGACATTCGAGACGGGACTGCCGGAAGGTTAACAACGCGAACGGGGTTAAAAGTACGCGGGGCCGTTCCAGTTCTATGATGTAGCAACGGTGCTCTCCGGGAATCCGCACGAACCGAACGGCGGGATAAGCGTTTTCAACGTTTATTTGCGCTCCGTCGGGGAACGCGGTGTTTGTCCTCCGCGCGCGGATCTCGTCGAAAGGGATTCGTATATCGAAGGGATTCGCAATACGGATTAATCGTTGGTTACGTGGCAGGCTTATTTACCGATACGTCGTCCGTGACGGGAATGGAAATGGGAAACATTCTCGCGATGCCACGCGCCGCCGGCGCAATCATTCGCATTTTATTTCATCGGCATAGAGAGCGTGCAGGCCGCTCTGTGGCTCCCGCCGGAGGATTTAGCGACGCTCCGGCGGAAAGTCAATTTTTTCATTTTTTTTTTTTGTTTTATTTCGTTTTGTTATCCCATCCCGACGTTCTCGAACGGTGCAAAAATTATCATAAAATGTCACCGCGCGCCTGATATGTTTGCACAATTTCGGTTTGAATCGCGCTTCAACGTGACGAATATTTTACGGGGTTAGAGGCGCTATTGTTCTCTGATATTTCTCGGTGACAGTTTCGATTCATTTATAATCAAAATTAATTGTTCGAATACGCGGCTGCGAAGACATTAGAGGAATTTTCGTTTAACGTATCCGCGTGATTCGCCTGTTGTCTTTTTTGTCCATTATTTTTACTCGAACTCGACGATTTAACGATTTCACTTCCAATAGAACAATGTTTCAGTCCTTAAAGACTGGGCGGTGTAACATCTACGAAACAATATATATCGTAGAGCAATTTCTAGGGTTGTTTTAAACAATTTTTTGCGTTGCAGAAATATCACACGAGGCTTCGTTTTCGAGTTATTTATAATCGAGAAAAAGGTCTCGCAGAGCAGACGCCATTCTTTCCGCGACTGGGCGCGAAGCTCCCATAGGCCTCCCTAGGATTGGTCTGCGTTTTCCGCTGTTAACTCGAAAACGACGCGTCGAATGGAGAACCTGCAAAGGAAAATGTTGCTCGGATTTACCCGAGGAATCTCCCGCTTCGAAGTTAATCGCCGGTAGCCGAATAGAAGGTCGGCGTCCATAAACTGGATTAAAGTAATCGTTGAAAAGTAATTATCCTTTCCTGTCGGAAAACCTAGAAAACGCAAGGGGAACGTTGGAAAATCCTGCAGAGGGGACCACGTAACCCAACCGGAAGTCAAACGACACCGTTCTCGACGGTTTCCGGTCCCGATCTCGAATTCACGGTGCTGTTCCAGACTTTCTCTCTCTCTCTCTATCTCTCTCTCAAGACAGTCAGCTTTAATTGCTGGCAGGCCGAGCGAAATTATCGCGCGAAAGCCGCGGAGAGTCCAATTTAAATCGAATCTCCTCGGGCGCTGGTGGCGCCTCGTTCTCGGCTCGGCCTCGCGCCTGGAAAAATCATAACGAGTAATCGGTCGAGATAATTGTCAATTAAAGGGACTCTTGTTCCCGGTCGCGTCCATTTCCCTCTCGGAAAGAGAAACTCTCTTGTGTCCCGGGCGTATTGTTCAGCTCGGGGCACGGTCATTGTTTCTTCGATCGAAAAATCGCCGTCTCAGGCTCTCGCTCTCTCGCTCTCTCGCTCGTTCGCGATCAACCCGGCAGCAGCGTCCGCGAGCGCGCAGCACGGCGTTTAAATCGAGACGGCTGATTTTCAGGTTCGTTAGAGGGAATTATAGGTGCGCGATGGGCCGAGATAATTATCAATTAAAAGTTTTCCGCGCGTCTCCTCGACCGACTCGATTAATAATCGTTCTTGATCAGCAGCCGAGCAACGTCGTCCTCCTAGTCTACTTGTTCCGGAAGCCGGAGGACCTCGTCGGAGGAAATCCGGTCGGGAAATTCACGGGAATTCTCGGAAATTCAGGGAAATTCGCGGCGGAGGGGGGGAAAAAAGGAACGGACCGGAGCTCTCGCGCTCGGAGAATCCCTTTATGAGAGGGCCTGCCAGCCGTGCGGCTGTTATTGCGGCCAACTTGGAAACAGGGGAACATCGCGCGCGCGCGCGTCTGCGAAACGGAATGCAGAAAGGAATTTCGAGTTCGAGTGGCGAGCGCCCGCCGGAACACCAACGAACAGTGACGTATCTACGTTTAATATCGCGAAACGGACGCTGCATATCCGGAGTCGTGTTGCGAGGCCGAAGGGCCAACGGCATATCACGCGAAAAAACGAGAACAAGACGCAACGGAAGGTGCAACTGCATATTAGCAGCCACCGACGTATTCCGTGGACGCTTTTTGTTACATTCTTTTGGCCCAGTACCTTACAAAATATTGTAAGGCATTTTCCCATCGATGGTTTATACCTTAAAAAATAATCCAGCATCCTAGGGGAAAAAGGCTCGGGCTTCGTCGACCTCGGATTCGTAGCTGATCCTTGCCCATTTTGGTCCGAGGATTCTGATCTCGGCCAACGTGCAACGATATTCGCCCTCGAATGTCCGATACACCGTCGCCATCGTCTTTTTGTACGTCTGGCCTCAGCGCCATCGACACACATCGACGATGGCTTCATATTTTCGGGAACGTCACCTACTGCCCTCTTTAGCAGTTTTTCTCTGGGATGTGCCCGTTCCTTCGCTTCGCTTCACCTTCTTGGCTCGCCTGTGACCATTTTCGTCGTCAGCGCCATTGCGCGACGACCGATGCTCTCTCACCGGAAGTAACCAATACCATCGTTATAATAAGATTCTAATATTCAAGTTTAACGATACGTATATTGGAATAGGTTAAATTTGCAAGAATATTATAAATTTGTACATTGAAATGAAGCAGGCGCTTTTCGCAGGTGCAGTCGAGGACGGTACGCCATTGGTCGGGTTAAGGTCAGAGAGTGCTGACAGGGTCAAAGGTGACCGAATATTATAGCCAGTGGCTGCATCGTTATTGTAGAAACAATTTCCTTGATAGTAAATTTAAAAGAAGTCTATTGTATCAGGAAGTTACCAATTCCAACGTTATAACGATATTCCAATATTGGAATAAAATAGGTTTGTAATATTGTTAACCCCTTGTCATATTATGACGAGTAAGACTCGTGCCGAAGACTTTCTATTTACATAAAATGCAATGTCGTTCTTTTATAATCAATATTTCAGCATTGAAGTAAATAATTATAATAACTGTGGTGGCAAAAGAAGTGGTATTGCACGTGGTTAATAATCTATAAATTCAAGTGGAACAATCGTTCTTCGCAGGTACAAAGTTAAGGCTGCCCAGATGTTACAGCCAGCAACTGTATGATTATTGTAAAAACTTTCTGGAAAGCGAGTCGAGAAGAATTCCTCGCTATTCGCGAATTCCTCGGTTATTTCGCTGTCGTGTACTCGGTCTAATCGTGGTGTTTCGAAACACCGTTGAGTTTGCGGATTTCCTCGATGATCGGATAGGCAAACGCCTTTCTCGCACCAATATGTAAATTAACCGGCGAGGATGACTGCCGGGTAATACCCAGAAAAGGCAGCGTTCTCGCGTAATAATGGAAGAACAACCGATTACTCACGTGTACAGGGGTACGCCAGCCTCGTCCTTGAACCAGAACACCATATGCAGGGTGTCCGCTCCGGGTGGAGTTATGTCGCACGGCAATTCCGCTGGCTTTCCTTCCACGACGCTGATATTCACCAGTGGAACTGCAATAGAAATTCCAATGTTAAACAACGAAAAAGCTCCGCCGTCTCTTCGAGCATCGAATGGATTTTACGTGGGCCGTGCTCTGTTCGGAAACGCGGAGAATCTCGGCGAAAAACATGCTTGTTTGCTGACGAACTATAGTCCCCTCCAGTGGGCGGAAGATGCGAGCGATATGGAGATTCTCGGAAATTTATTCGAATATACCAGGCGGGCCAATTTCCATGGGAAACACACCCCCGAAACCATCGCAGCATCGGTTTTTACCATATTGGTTTTACAAACGAAAATTTCGAAAAGGTTCCTCATCGCAATTACGCGATTAACGTTGCTCCACATCGTTCGCAATTCCATTCGTTAATTTTCGATAAGTTATTTTCCATTTTAATGGAGCCTGCGTAAAATTCACAGTTTATTTACGACCGAGACGAAAGAGCGTAATTAAAAAATTCCAAAGGAATAGTCATTAAAGTAATTGCACGAACATTTCCATTCGTACGCGCGTCTTCTCTTTTTATCTCTAGCGGTAGACGCGTAAAATATTTGTTTCGCAGAAAGTTCCGCGGCTATTAATAAATTTACCTCTTTCGAGCTTCATAATTAAAAATCGCCGTTCATTATTACAATGTTCGCTGCGCACGGCTTCGCTAAAAAAAGGAAATCTTTCAATTGCCGTAATGAACGCCGAGGCGCATCAAACTATCCTAAATTTCGCGAACGCATCGGAATCTGCCCGGTGCGGTAACGATAACAAAATGGCAGCAACGTCGCTGACAACCGCGCGAGATTTCGGAGGAGATACGAATCGGAACGGCGATCGACTCCGGGGCTCGATAGAGATAGCTCGTACACTTTTGTTGATTAAACCGAAACGATTTCGTGGATTTCCGGATCGGTTCGTGCGGCATTCCCGATGCAAAACCGGAAGCCGGCTCCTCCTCCTCTCTCGAGAGGGGTGGCAACGCGCGGTTTATGCTCGTTGGCAACGATCGGCCGCCGTTAAGCCAGACGTTACCCATCGAGCATGAAAATATCATAAAGACGGATCCGCGCGCAAAGTCGTCGTTCCGTCGACGATTCTCGGCTATAAAAGTCAGGCGAAGTCGTTTGCGCGCGTTCAACTGCGAGGATCGCCCACCGAAACGGTGTACCCTTCGATATCCTAAAGAGAGAGAGAGAGAGAGACAGAGAGGAAGAGATTCGGGGTTCGACTACCTATTCGAAACCGAATCAAATCGGAATCGCGAAAACATCGACGAAATTCATATCCGGCTGAAACAGATGATTTTTCAGATCCTGAAATCTTATTCGGACATTACTCGCTCGATGGGATGAGTAATTACCCTTGCAGAGGGTGTTTCGCTTTTGAAAAATTGAGATACATCAACGCGGGGTTGGGAAAAGGACAACAGATTTAATATCGACGTTGATTATACCGTATCCGACGCAGACGGACGATTTTAGAGATTCTAGAATTTAATTCGCGCGTTATTGACTTGTCAGGATGAGAAGCTTCCCTCCTAGAGGACGGTTTACTTTTTAGAAAATCAAGTAGGGTCGCCTGAGGTTGCAAAAGATTGACGAAATTAATATGGACGTCGATTTACAACTCGCACCGTTTCAGACTTCTCAAAAGCTTGTGCAGATATCGAATCGATAGGATGAGAGACTCCTTCGCAGAGACTGAACTGCGGAAATTGTATTTATTTTATTTGATTACTAACCAAACAATTTTAGAGCTACCAAAATTTAACTTGCATATTGTAAAATTGATAAAGTACAAAACTACCTTTGGTATACGGTTTTGTTAGGAAAGAAACAATTGTAGAAAGAACACTCTTAAAGAAGGTGTCTCTTAACACTTTATCGACCGGATGCCTATTAACACGTTAAGCGCCACGCCGAATTTCTGTACCGTTCCGTTCAAGCCACGGTTAGCCGTCAGACAGCCGCTCGCCGATAGACGAATCAGAGTATAAACAGTCGGGTAAAGTAACGCGCGCCGCGATAGCAGAACGAAAAATGTGTCGCCGGTTCGT